>CM053761.1:51587544-51711402 GCA_028658305.1 Pachyuromys duprasi
CTCC
This sequence comes from Pachyuromys duprasi, assembly GCA_028658305.1. Lineage (NCBI taxonomy): Eukaryota > Metazoa > Chordata > Mammalia > Rodentia > Muridae > Pachyuromys > Pachyuromys duprasi. The sequence goes on from CM053761.1 coordinate 51,587,549, forward strand.
TTGTTATTTAGCTTCTTTAGGCCTGTGGGGTTTAGTATCCTTTACTATATGGCTAATATCCGCTAATAAGTGAGTATATACCATGTTGTGTCTTTCTGGTTCTGGGCTACCTCACTCAGAATGGTCTTTTCTAGTTCCATCCATCTGCCTGTAAATTTCATGATTTCCTTGTTTGCAATGTCAGGGTATGTTGAGTTAACATAAATAATAATAAGTACAAGGCTTTGCCAATGGGGCTCAAAAAGACAAAGTCCCAATACCCTGCTAAGCTTCTACAGTGCACCATTTGTCTTGTTTTCACATGAGGGGTCTGCACTGCTAAGAGAAATCAGTAGCATGCCAGAGGCAGAGGCAGGAGGATCTCTGTGACTTCTAGACCAGTCTGATCTGGTCTACATAACAAGTTCTAGGCCAGTCAGGACTACATAGAAAAGTTCACAAAGTTTAGATGAAGTGTCATTCTCCATTCAAGCATAGATTGCACACGAATTTCTTCCAGAGAGTATAGAATGCAAAGTGAAAGGCAGAGAAACTGCAAACCTGTCTCAAAAAAACAAAGACAAATAAACAAATCTCTAGGTAAGTGTAGGGTGTGGCAGGCTCTTAGCCTTCAATGTTCCCTCAGTTGCAAGCCCCTGAATGCCGTGTTCCATCCATGTCTTAATTGCTTCCTTGCCAGTAAGGCCCAGAAACAGTTGTGAGGTGCACCTAAATATGGTTGTGTTCAGATAAAATTTTTCATTAGTGAACACTAAAATTTGACTTTCAGTTATTTTTCATGTATCATGAAATATTCTTTTTTTTGAAATATTCTTTCTTTGAAATAGTCTTTTTAAGAATGTTTTTCAGCTCATTAGACAGACAGCTGTTCTTAACTCAGAAACTATCTAAAAACAGGCCCAGGCAGAGCCTGACCCTCTGGCCAGTTTGCTGTTCCTGGTCTACATGGTAAACAGCTCTTGCTGAGGCATGATCTTCCTGTGAGGGAATCCTGGTCATAGCTAAAGCTAAGCAGCCCTGCTTGTTCCACAGTCCCGGAATTGGGCCAGAGGGTGGAGGCTCACAAAGGTAAAGGCATCTGGAGTGTCACTCAGGAGGGAAAGAAGGGGAAGAATTAAGGGCTGGAAGCTCCCTGGAGATGCTTCATAGACTGGCCTATCTGGCAGTGAACTAGCACATGGAAAGTGGGTGGGGGATCATTTTAAGATGCACTGTTTGAAAGGAAAATATAAAACATGAATCAGATTTTGAGTACAGAGAAAGAATGAATGGAATGGAAGAGTTGGAAGAAGTGCTTATTCATGAAAAGAGAACTGGAGTGAATTTGATAAACCAATACAAATAAGAAAAACAAGTATAATGCTAAGAAATGATGACAGTGAAACAGGGAACAAAATTAAGAAGTAGTTACTATACTAAATAAATGCCAGCTGTAAAGACAGACTAATAGATTGGGTTAAAACACAGCTCTACTGACATGCTATGCCTAAGAAGCAAAAGTAAAGAGTGAAAGATGTCAGGAGACTAAGCAGAAAGACTGCAGGAGTGGACAGTCGCCTTTAACAGATACGGGGTCACAGACAGGAAACAAAGAGGGGTAGCACACACTAACAAAGACAGTTTCAGACCAGGACCAAGCACATTAAAAGTAAAACCCAACCGGAATCCAGGGAGATAGGGCCATGAATTTTCAGATGAAATACTCAACTTCCCTTAGGACGTATATTAAGAAAGGTGTTAGGTACATAATAGTGTGGATTTGTAAAGATCTGGCAGAAATTATGAGTTGCTAAGGGCATATCAAAGCTGAGCAGAACCACTGGGCCCTGTCTTCAGCAAGTGACTAGTGCATACAGATTCAGGCACAGCTGCTACACACCAGAGACCAGAAAAGTGGGTCTTCCTGTAGGCCAACAGGGACAAAAAGCCCATGGAGGAGGTGGAAAACTGAGAGGCAGGAAAGGAGGAATGGCATTCCACCTAAGATGGAAGAGGCACAGAAGAGTGGTGCCTTTGAGCTGTGTCTTGAGCAGCTAACTGAAGAGCCACTGATGAGACATGGACAGACATAGGGGGTGCCAGGTCCAGAAACTGCTTCTGTGACACAAAGAGGCTAACCATTGCCTGACTGTGAACCACTAGGGAAGCCATCTAGCTAGCCGCCAGTGACAGAGTCAGGGCCTCTTCTTGGAACAGGGGCTTGGGTGGGCTTGGAAACAGACTGGCTTTGGTTCCCAGTGCTGGAATCACCCCAGAACTAGACCTACAGAAGATGTCCTGAGGAGGCTTCAGCCATCCTTTCACCTGCCCTGCCACAGCCTGTCACTCAAGGCTTCCCAGGGGTTTGTCTAGATCACACGACTACCAGGTTTGACAGCACCTGCTCCATGGAGCCACATTTCTCCTCCATAGCAGTTCTACTTTCCTTGGCATCAAGCAAGAGGTGAGGCAGGTGAGACTTGGCGCCCAGCAGCAGCTGCCTGCATGCCCAACACACTGTGACTGTTGCTGCACTCAGGACACCCTGTGTCTTCCAGCACCCACCTCGCTGTGCTCCTCAACCTGGCAACTGACACAGCCCCACACAAATAATGGTATGTGGGGAAAAGGTCTTGTCAGCCCTCGCTACACAATCTCTTTAGATCTAGAACCTTTTCAGAACTGGGCAAAAGTGGGCCCCAGGGTATGGCAAATAGATAAACAAACATGGAAAATACTTGTACTTTACCAGCCACAAGGCGGCCCTTGTTAAGTTCTGTGCATCGTGACCAAAGCTCACATGCACATTGCTCATGGCACACAGTCCCTTGGTCCAAGCTAAGTAGTGGCAAGAAGCTGCCCCCTCTCTGGAGGGGGGAAGGTCAAACCAGGCTTACTGGCTACTGCAGGTCTGGCTCCATGGCGCCAATCAGAAAGGCCTCAGGCTGGACTTCAGGAGCCTGAGGCATGGACCCAACCAAGTGTAAACATACAGACGCCACCAAGAACACTGGCTAGCTTTGAAGTCTGACCAGCACTGCCTCAGGCTCCTGGCTCTTACTTAGCTCCACTGCTGATGGTTTGTTAAGCCTGTTCAAAGCCCCAGGGAGCCTACCACCTGCTTCTTCCTGATCAGGGACAGCCCAGGCCTGGGGCTCCTGTGCAGGTCAACTGTAGCACCCTAACCCCTGGAGGAAGTTGCTTCCTGGCCACTCAGTCTGTCATGCTGTTCTTGCCCACAGGCTCCCAGCCAACAGATTGGAGGCTGTGGACCCCTTGAACAGATAGGTCCCAGGAGGCAGAGGTTAAGAGAGTCCACTACTACAAAGGCCCTCATGCTCTAACCTGGTCATAGCTCAGCCTCTTCTCCCGGTTTCTTTGAGAGTTAGAGTCCAATAGCTGGACCCCGGCTTTACTGGTGACCCACTTTGGAGACTGCATTCATGGTCAGAGGACAGTCAGTACAGGATCAGGTAGCATGACATGGTAGAAAGCTGGCTCTGAAAACTAAGACTAAGTTGGGGCATAGACTAGCATGTCTGTGACAAGTCACTTCTCAACCCTGATTCCTGTAAGAGTGCTGTGGTGAGGAGTTGAGACTACGTATGAGAAGGGCCAAGTGGCTGGCAGAGTCAGTGCTCTATAAAATGTTCATCCCCATTTCTCTGTGGAAGGCAGCTGGCAAAGAGCCATCACTTAGCACCCCTTTAGCCCCAGCAGGTACTTTACCGGGGAGGGACTCAGGTGATGGCTGCACATATAGAACAGGTAAGGAATGTTCTGGGAGGAAGGAGGCCTGGCTTGAGGGACACAACCTTACGAGCCTGAGAGCCTGTAGTAAGCAGAGGTGTAGTGCAGCTATCCCAGGCAGGCTGTTGTGGGGCACATCACTGGCCCATCCCAGGCCTCAGATTTTGAGCCTCTGGAGTATGTTTGATGAGAAAAGACCATTGCAGGCTAACTTAACTTTTTCAAGGTTTACATGGGGCTTGTGATGAAGTTGCTCATTGCCCACAGACTTCAGTGTCAGAAACCTTGTCTTATCCCTTGAGAAGCAGATAGCTGTGTCTTGTGCTTCAGAAGCAGAGCCTGAGATACAGCAGGGTAAACTGGCTGGCCCAGGTGAGGTGAGAACCAGCCCCATCCCACAGTTTACCCCAGGCCTCTGCTTTTCCACCAGGCCAAGCTGGTAGAGAGGAGGAAGAGGACAGTGTTTTCTGGTGATGGGCCAAGGGCACAGCATTATGGTTGTCAGTGTCCGTGACTTCAGGTCAACTGGAAGAGTTGACACCTCAATAGCAGGGGTCCTCCTTCCTCCTGTGACTGCTGATCTCCCAGGATACTGTCCTGAGTGGAAAGGAGAAGTGGAAACTGGGGTACCCTGCTGGCTGTGGGTACTGAGTATGAGTCCTGCCCTCCTTCCTGTCCAGAATTCCCAATCACTGCATCTCAGGTTTCTGGGTATGTTAGATCACCTACCCCACATCCTCCTCTTCAGTGTGATATTCACTAATGCAGAGTCTGTTCTAATGTCATTCTGCTCTCAGGTCTTGGTGTTCTGGCCAGTATCAGTGTCCTAATGCTAACAACCTATGTCATAAAAATACTGAGGTTCAGAGAAGTCCCCTGCCCCAGGCCATGACACTATAAGAGACAGGGCCAGAACTCTGGCAACTAAAATCATTTCCCTTCTGGGATGACAGGGCCCTCCCTCCTCACTATAGTGGGGAGCCTAGCTCAGCTCTCTTCATAGTGACTTCCCTTCCTGCACGGTGAACTAGTCGAAGCTTCAGAACTTGGGCAATTCCCAAGCCTCATCTTGGGAACCAAGCCCTGGAAGAGAGACACATGTAATGACATAATTATGTGCACCAGCAGCCAAGTCCCTGCTCAAAAGCTGGGGACAATGGGGACTCTCCTGGCATGGCTGCAAGAGCTGGACTTGGATGCACAGCTGTAACTGCTGAGGGAGCTTGATCCCTCTAGCAACCACAGGCGGGTAGATGAAGCAAATTACTCATGCAATCAGTGAAAGTCCCCACTTGAGCTGTTGTGACCGCTGGCCTGTATTCAGCTTTGTCCCCAGGAACTGGGCCACCAGCAAACCCCACAGGCATTGCCTTCAGTTTGACATTGATGATTGGTTCAGAACACAAGCCCTCCAACTGCTCTGGCATGGCTTTCTTTCCTTGCGGTGTGCCGGTATCTGCTCTCTGTAGTGTCCTCTCAATGCAAGAGTCTGTGAGTTGGACTACTGGGCTTCTTTGATATGTCCTGTACCTGGGTTAGGTGCCACACCATGGGCAGCTAGACAGGGCAGCCTGTGAGGGCAGTGGGCTCCAGATCCTTCGGGCTGCCAGCTCCACCTTCTCTCTCTGTCTCCTCCCTCGAGACCACTTGCGGAAAGTAGAGTCCCTGACCATCGGGCTGTCTCCTCTACTGACGGGGTTTTCCCTGAGCTGGGGCAAGCAAGGTTGAGGCTGTCCAACCCCCTGGGCTGGGCCTCCAAGGACCACTTAGTCAGCCAGGAGAACCCAGATACCAAAGAAAGCCATGCTGGACTCATTTACCTGTCAGCCTGTGGTAAAATGGGCTTGATGACCTCCTCTACTCCCCAGCATTGTCCCTATAAGTAGCCACACTCATAATGCCACCCGAGGTCACCCTCAGTCTCCTGTGTAGGTCTGACACAATGCAATGACCACTCACGCAGTTATATAAAGTGATAGTAGGAATTTTAAGCAGACAGGACCACCAGCATCTAGGGAATGCACAGGGACCTGGGGACCGTATTCCAGCCCCGTTCTCCCTGGGCCTAACCTACACTTGGAAATGAAGACACAGAGGTTAACAGAGGACACAGTGAACCTACTTAGTGTTAGTATGTCTTCTGGTCAAGCCATAAAATAAAGAAGTAGGAATGACAGAGGTGCTTCCTTTGGATTTTAAATCCTATTAGCTGTCACTCTTGCCATAGCAGAACAGAGGCCAGCCAGCAAGATAGAGCCCCTCTAGCCTTTCCTAAGAAGACCACAAAAATCCCACTAGCTCCATATATTAACCTGGATACTTAAAACAGTATTGTGGTACAGGGTGTGATGGCGCTCACTTTTAATCCCAGCACTCAGGAGGCAGAGGCACTTAGGGTCTCTGAGTTTGAGGCCAGCCTGGGCTACATAGTGAGACCCTGTCTTGAAAACAAACAGACAAATAAAAATATTGTGGTAATGTAGGTTCATGAATAGGGCTTCACCATGCCAGTAGCCCCACAGGACTGACTGTCCACCACTGGTCAGCCAGATGAGAAAAGAGCAAATGTGGAGCGCTAGACCTTTACTCTCCGCCTTGTTTAGGTAGTACCAAACTAAATTCAGGGACATCTCTGGCATGAAAGCTCTAGCTTTTGACATTCTCCTGATGTCTCCTTGTCTCCCTTGGCAAGGACCTGGTTTAGGGAAAGAGGGAAGTTCTTCTGTCTTTGTGGCATTTGTCTTATAACATTTTATAGCTGAAAGATAGGAGATAGGGAGTCTTCTGAAGATCTTTGCTAATGAATAGCATGCCTGCCACCCAACTCTTATGTCCAGGAAGCCCAGGCCTGCAGGCTCACTGGACATTTAGCTCTGGGTTGGCAGCATCCAGGCTGGAATCTGCCCTGCTGTCTTCTCGAGAAGGGGAAGGGGGGAGGGGAAAAAGCCATTGCCTAGTGCTGGCAGTGGGGGCCTCTCATAGACAAGAACTGACCTCTGGACTTATCACATGAATGATAAAGTTGTTTCCCCTTCAGTGCCATGCATGGATGCCTGTGCTTCTGCATCATCTCTGAATACATGCTTACCAAGCTCTGTGAGGTGTGGGGTATAAAAAAGAACCCCTTTCCTTGAGGGGCTTTTTAATCCTCCTCAGGATTAAGTAGCCAAGCTCAGAATGGAAGTTCCACCTCAATTCTGGGGTAGGGATGGCTAGCTGAAACAGAGTAGAACCTAGGTGGGTAGGGGAAAATCCCCCAGCGGACAGAGGAAGAAGGTGAGAGAGGCATGGCAGAGGGGTCTGGGGAGGCTGTAGGTGACAGACATTAAAGCAAAGGCCTTCACAGGTGTATGTACCTGTCTACACTCACAAGTGTTTAACTGCAGTGTGTATGTGTGATTGTGTAGCCGGTGTGTGGCAGTGAGGCTCTTAATAATAAAAGACCCCATGTGAGCGGCACAGGCAAGGAACACTGCTGTGGGGTGCGGGGCCCACATGGGAAGTGAGCCTTCTCTGATGACAGTAGTGAGCAAGTGGATAAAGATATGACATAAGGTCAAGTTGTAATCTTAGGCAAACAGACAGGGTAAAAGTCAGGAAGGAATCAGTGAGAACTACAGAGTCACCAAGGCTGGAGATCCCATCTAGGCCTATTTTGGGTGGCCGTGCATACCCCACAGATGCCAGCTAGGTGTCTCCCTTGAAGTTGTACCACAGGTACATGGGAATAGTGCAGGTCCTTATGGGAAGAATGAATAGGATGTTACTGGCTTGGTTCTAGTAATGAACTTTTTTTTTTTTTAAAGACAGTGTCTGATTCATAGTATATATCCTGGGCTGACCTTGAACTTTCTAAGTACCCCAGATTCTGTTTGAACACATGATTATCCTCTTGCCTCAACCTTTTGAGAACTAGAATGACTAGCATGTACCACCATGCCCTACTGGTAATGCTTTATAAAGATGCTTTCAAAGTAAGCTATGAGCTCTTATAGTGACGTTGTAGGGGATCTGAGTCTCAGGTGTATCTGTCCCCAGTGCGCCTCAGCATCCTGGCCAGCACTCTAGCCACTCCTTCCGTACGGAAGGGAGCTACAACATGCTGACTGCTGGTTTAGGTTTCAGCATAGGCTTTGCAAAGGGCCTAGAAGCCTGTGTGCTTCTCTTCAGATCAGACTCCCCTGAGGTAGGATGAAGTTCCTGAAGGTAAGGAGGAGGCTGAGGCCAAGAGCAGACATGATAGGCAGCCCATGGCAACAAGGACTGCTCATGACTTGAACACTTTCAATCATGGGGACATGGATGGACTGTGCAAGCTGGAGCCATTAGGCCAGTTAGGCTAAATATGCAGGTGATGCCAGGCTGGGCTGCAGAGGTGAACAGTAATGGATCCTTCCCTCTTAATCAGGGAACCCAGCTCTGTACAGTGACCCTTCCATGGTTGTGGGAATGGCTTTCTGTGAAGCAGCAAGCGCCACCTTGTGCCATTTGTAACTGGGGATGTCCAGCCTAAGCGGTAAGGTACAGCTTTCATAAAGTCTGATGAGTGGGACTTCTGGAGGACAGTGAGCAGAAGGCTGGCAGTGCTGCCTCGGGGGGCCAAGTCAACAGCCCCACCCTCCATGAGCAGGGGCTGCCCTGGGGGAGCATGCTGGGGCCATCTCAGGAAAAGGAGGAGTTGCTGTGTTGGGAAGAGGCTTGTGAGTTACAGAGGGCTGCACAAGTAGAGATTGTAATTCTTATCATTGTTTGTATCCAATTCATCAATCACCAGGAGAAAAGGAATGTGGTGCCTTTTATCTACTGCTATGAATCAAGGAGAATAGGATATGTTTCCCCAAAAGGTTTTTAGGGTAAATGAGACAGTTTCTACTTTTCAAAACAATTCATCTAGGATGCTTGGCCGGATCCAGATGTCTTTAGTAGCAGTGAGATGTTGTCGCACCTTCGCAGGAGACAGCCCAGTGGCCTAGGGTGTGCACCTCAGAAGGGGACAGCCACTACAGGTGGAAGAAACTGCCCTCCGCTTGTGGCTATGAGGGAAGAATAGGCTTGCCTACTGAGAGCGAAAGACAAATACTTCCCTGTTGATTTTAAATTTTAATTTTGAACAGGTAATTTCTTCATTTCAAAGATCAGAATGTAGGAAAGATAATAATCCAGGTCCCCCCATGCCCTTCCCCTGAGGCAGCAGCTTCTCCTGATTCCATGTGCCCCTACTGCACACAGTTCTGCTGTCCACGCAGCACCCTGTGTCTTCATACCTTTCCCTCCCTGTGGCCAGTGGAAGCGATGCACCATTTTTCTGACATGTGTGGGAGAAGACAGCTCATGGTAAAATCCATTCAGGCTGCCCGCAGCAAGCAACCTCACTGCATGTGCCTCTTCTCAGCCCAAGTTCCCACAAAGAGGTGACAGGTAGCCAAAGTCCCTAGCACGGATGTGAGCCTAGAAGGAGTAGGCCTGGAAAGCAGCAGGGGCCAGGGACTATAAGGAATCCTGCCCAGAACTAGATGACAGAGGGCATCATAGAGGCCAGATGGCTGGCTGAGCCTACAACACAGTGAGCAGAGAAAAGCTTTAACCAAGGCATATGGATAAGGCAGGACGGCAAGTCGGGTCTCCTCCTTAGAGACTCTCCTGGCAGGGAAGCGAGAGCCAGGGCTGTTGCTCCATATAGAGTCTGCTCCACAGACACCCTGAAGGCAGAGGCAGGTGGGAGGATAGCTGGCGCAGGGTATGACTCATGTCACCTCTGCTCCTCGAGCTCTCTGAGCCTGGCAGGTGTGCATCTTGGCTTTAGTGTGGGGCCCATGAGGTTGCCATGATGATTGTGAGTGTAGATCCTTCTTAGTGCCCGTGTTAAGGGAATATGGTGACTATGTACTAGATAGCTCAGATGGTCTCTCTGCTCTGTATACATCACAACGTATGAGGTGGGCACAGCAGTTCACCCCAGAGTCAGTTCTCAGCATGCACTACTAATGCCTACTCTCCTGTGTATGGACAGGTAATGGACGACTACAGTGTGATCGGACGCTCCCTGTTCAAAAAGGAGACCAACATCCAGCTCTTTGTGGGGCTGAAGGTGCAGCTGTCCACAGGGGAGCAGGGCATCATCGACAGTGCCTTCGGCCAGAGTGGCAAGTTCAAGATCCACATCCCTGGTGAGTATAGCTGCATCCCTGCAGAGTGGGAGAGATGAAGGGCCTGAGCATAGTTGGGGCAGCACTGCTGTCCTTGGCCCCTGCCTAGGGAGCAAGCATGGCACTAAGAAGGATCTACAGGTTGAAAGATCAAGGTTGAATTTTATCCCACTGTTTAATATTTGGAATACACCTCAGCTTCCTTGTGAAGTTCGTATTGATCTTACAGAGCACTCAAAGGAGGAAGGGAAGAGAAAGCCTGCCAGGGCTGGCATAAGATATGGTGCCCCGTAAGTTAATTGCAGAGACCATCAGGCTCAGGGACGTGTACATGTCTGGGTCAGGGTGTGCACCTTCTTCTGGAAGTACAGCCTGTATTTCTTTAATGTAGTCATCCCTGTGTGTCTATGTACAAACTGCATTTTATTGAAGCTGACTGTGTCAGGCCAATACTTGGTCCTAGAGCTGTGTGGGTTGTCGTGAGAGAGAACAGAGGCTTAATAAATATCCACAGACAGTGCACAAGCACACAGGCCTGAGCTGGGATATGTGAGAAGTGTGAGGACTTGAGCTAGAAGTTAGCTGGCTGTGGGAGGGATGGCCATCTGAGGTGGAGATGTGCTGTTGTGGGAGTGTGAGGTGGGGGTGTGCTGAGTGTTTGAGGGCTGCAAGTCCAAGAGTGCTGAGTGTGAGAGGTCTGGCGGCAGGGGGCTCGTACACTGGGTGTGGAGGGCTGCATGTCTTGAGTTGATGTGGTTATATGGAAGGACTGGAGGTTTTCAGTGGGAGTATTCTGGGGATGGGGGGGTTGGACAGGTAATGCACAGGTTGCAACTAAGACTTGTGCATAGTTCCTTATGGCACAGGAGGGACTGAGGGTTCTGTTTGTAGTAATGTATTATGATCCCCAATCTTTTACCCCATATATTTCATATTATGACACTGAACAAAATTGAAATAGTTACAGGGAACCATCTCTGATATCACACAGACTCATAGTCCTCTGTGGCTTCAGGATCCTGGGTTGGAGGAGGAGGATAGATGTGAAGGGAGGTTTAGATGAGGTGAGTAAGATCATCATCACCTTGGTTTGTAATTTCTTGGTAGATCATCCCTGACTCAATACAGGAAGTAAGGCCTCCTTGGCCACTCCTCAGGTAAGGTCAGGGGACCCAGAGGGCCACCAAAAACATTACCCTCTTACAAAGGAAGGCAGCAGTGACCAGAAACCCTGTTTCTCTGTATCTCTCTGTTTAAGGCTAGGACGCAGTAGATGTGCCCATCGCAGAGGCAAGGACCACTGTCTTGTATAGCCAACTGCATACCATCTGAGCACACAGTTAATACACAGTGCCTACTCTCAAAGAATTCATAGCCAGTTCTCCATCTGCTCTGTAGTGCTTTTGGGTCCCCACTGTGCCATCCCTGGTCCAGGCCCTATGACTACCAAAGTGAATACAGCTCTGGTGGCTCAGTATTCATGGAGCTTACAGTGAATGGTGAACTTGTCATCTGGCACCACAAGAGTTCCACAGCATCACTGGTTGAACTGTTCATAGCTCTGGAAGTCTGGAGGTTAGAAATCCAAATCGGAGAGTGGGCAAGGCTAGTCTCTCCTTGGTTTACAAATGTCCTTTTTCTTTGTGTCTTCTCATAGCCATCTCTCTGTATATCTGTCTTAATTTTGTATAGACACTACTCATATTGTATTAGAACTAATATTAACAATCTCATTGTAACTAAAAGCTATCTCCCAACAGCAGCCTCCAGCTGAGGGGTGTGGCGCTAGCGCTCTCTCTCTCTCTCTCTCTCTCTCTCTCTCTGTGTGTGTGTGTGGGGGGGGGGGAGACACTTGGTCAGCCTGAAGCAGGTGTGAAGATAGACTATGAGTAGACATTCTTAATGTTTGCATGAGACTAGCCATGCTAATGCTGGATGGAAAGGAGTGTGGTGTTGTGACATCTCACAGCAAGGCCCCAGATGACATGGCTTCCCAAGATGACATGGCTCCCAAGACTGTACCCAGAACACACATAAGCCAATTTTGCATACAGCAGATGATGCATCTTGTCATGGCATCAGTGTCCATGATGAGTGGTGGTGAAAATGATGGTTGAGCAGGTATAGTAGAGCTTGGGACCCAGTCCCAGCTCTGGGCAAGAGCCAGGTCCATGGTTACTGGTGGATCACAGGTCATCAGAGAGCCACTGGAATGTATGCACAGGAGCACCTCTGATACCTGTGGAGGCCAGAGCCAAAGCCTGGGCCAACATGAGACAGAACCTGACTTCAGATGACCTGCCCTTCATGGGCTCATGGAGCTAAACACAGAAGGAGGAACTGCTGCTCCTCAAAACTTTCTGCACACATCCCCTCCTGTGTTCAGCTATGGCCTATGTCTTAGTGACACCTGAGCTCAGTATGCTGGTTTTAGCTCCTTCCCAGGAGCCTCTGGTATAGAAGACTTCAGAACTAGCTTCATCAGGAAGCCCTAGGGGAAGGGGTCATGGGAAAGAGATCACATGAGCCTCACCTTCCACAGGAGAATGAAAGGTGATGAGGAAGTTTCCCAGAAAACAGAAGGAAGAAAATCATTCAGGATAGAAGGAACAGAGAGTGCTAAGTCGTCACAGAGACTGGACAGAGTGCAACACAATTTGAGAATGTTGAATAATAACAGCATAATAGTCATTGAACATTGTGCTCTGTGGGACATTGTTCGAAGTGCTTTATGTGTTGTAGCCGTTTACTTTGGTGTGTTCAGAATGCTAGTTTGGGAACAGTTTTTAAGCAGTGGTACTTCTGTCCTCCAGCAAGGCCTTAGAGGAAGTCAACCATGGTAGAGGCCCCAAGATACTCCCTGCTGCTCATCCTGTGCCCCAACCGAGAGGCTTGTTCTTGAATGTGAAAAGAAGTAAGGAGTTTACTCCTGAAGGCCTCAGACTTGTACTTGCCATCTGGTCTTGCCAAAAATTGGCAATCTTGACTTTGGGTCTGGGTCCTTCTGTTGTGGGGATGCCCTCAGTGAAGGTGCTTTCCAATATCCTCAGCCCCTTCTCCCTGGGTGCCAGCGCCCTGCCACAGTGTGTCCATTGCTGACCCACAGCCTTCTACCCAATATCTCAGGGCATATTCAAAAATTGGTTTCCCCATGCAGAACTCTGAACTCAGCACATTAACACAGACCCGAGACTCACTCACAGAGCCTCCGTGGTTCAGCTATTGACAGCCAGAGGCAGCCTCTGCCAGGTCACATGCCAGGAGTGCAGAAGAGATCTGGATGGAAAGGGAAAGAAGAACATGCTTTGTATCAACCATTGCTGTTGTTGGGCACCAGCTTCTACCCAAGAGGTGTCCTAGAAGTCAGTTTTCCATCTTGTGGTAAGTTCTCAGGGAGGCTGTCATTCACGTTAAATCTGACAGTGAAACAACATTCCTGTTTTGGAGGCCAGACAGGTGCTGGCCCCTCCCTTTTGAGGCAGAATTCTCAACATGGTATCTATAGGACAGTGCCAAACAGTCAATGTACGACATGTTGGCAGTAGCTACTGCACCTGTAAATGTCATCTTCATAATTTCTTGGGCTTCTTCCTGTTGGGATGCCTGAGAAGGCTAAAAGGTAAAACGGTCACACTGTCCGCAGTCCCAGGTTGAGTGAGCATTTTACCCACAACTCTCAGAGGCTACGGGTGTGACAAGGTCAACTGTCCAGGTCAAATACCTTACCAAGTTACATGGCTAAGGAAGAAACTTCGTTGGGCCCAATCTATCTGCCCACAGAGCCCGTCTTGGTGCTGAGAAGTGGGCTGCAATGGAATATGAAGCATAGTCTGGGAACCAAGTGGCTTCGGTCTGTGAGGACCCAGTGCTTGCCATGCGGGCCCCAGGTTCACCACATTCACCGTCAGCCTCCAGCTGAATTCAGATTGACACCTGGCCTACTACGGGTGTCCCCGGGGAGCACCTGTGTCCTGAAGAGGACCCACTCTGAACAGAACTTGTCTACCACTGTCCAACAAGTCAGGTCCTCTGGCTCCAGGGGGTCTGGGCAAAGGGCTGTGCTGTGAGTTGGTATTCACTTAGGGTTCAGAGGACGGATCATTACATGACTATGGCAGAGAGCTCTTCCATCTATGAAACAACTGCCTGCAGCACAACTTGCTGCTCCAATCCCAGGTCTTCCTCTCGGGGTCCACCCACTTAGCCCCCATCTCTCTGAGTAAGAGCTCTAGGGAACCAGGATCCAAGTGTCTTGGTCTTAAACCAAGATTTCACGGGACTCACAGATTATTAGTCTGAAAAGCTGGGGAGAGTTCTCCCATCTCAGGGTTTTAGGTTGATTGGCTGGTTGTTGGTTTTGTTTTTGGTTTTGTTAAGCCAGTCTCTCATCTAGAACTCACTAGGCCAGCAAGCCCCAAGCTGTTTCATACTTCCAGTATTGGGATTGCAAGCACACAGTGCCACCACACTGGATTTTTTTACGTATGTCCTGGGGATGGATTACAGGTCCTCGTGCTATGTGTACAGTAGGTACTTTCCCAGCTCTAGGTACCAGTACTGCCTCACCAGCCTTCCTCCTGGCACTTTTCACATGCCACAAGTGTGATGACGAGGGTACCCTGTCAGGAGCAAACACAGAACAGCTCCTTGTTTCTTTCAAGTTATGTGGCCTGCAGTGTCACAGACTGAACTGTCCCAAAGTAAGTGCCACCAGCAGATTACACAGGTGGTATTAGAAGGGCAGTCCTTCACCTGTCGCAAACTTCAGTGACTGTCCCCTTGGGTATAACACACCCCTTTACAGAAGCCCTGGTACCTTTGACTGGCCCAGCAGAATTTTCCAGAGGCCACCTTGAGCCTGGAGTCTAGAGTCTGGGAAAACAGGGAACTTTCTGTGAGAGCTCAGGGCTAGACTGACTGGTCGGCACCAGGGCCCTTAGCAGTGAGCTCTTTGGCCTCAGCCCTGCTTAAGAGGCTTCTGGCTGACCTCTTCCCATCTAAGCAGGGGCTGTGACTTCTCACACAGGGGTCAAGGCTTGACCCACACCTATCTCCAAGTGGAAAAGTAGGAAACAAAACAATTTTTATACCTGCAACCCAAAAGTAATAGCTCATTCTGTCTCAGCTGTTAGTCAGCTTCGGGTAGTAGGAGGAGGTTCTGTTCTCATTCTTCTCACTTAGTTTTCTTCATTTATCATCTCACCCTTCAAAAAAGACTGGTCCATATGCTTCCAGCTCTGGCCCACAGTCCATATTGAGTAACTACATTCATCTGGACACAGTATTGGGTACTATGAGATTTCGTGGCAGTCCTGCTTGGTAGAGTGCAGAAGCAGCCAGTACCTGTGCTGAGGTTGGCCCTGGAGACCCAGGGCTTCATGTGAGCTCAGTATCTGAGCCCTAGCACCTGAGCTATGAGCAACAGTGCTAAGCATCTTCCTAAATTTACTGTGGAGAGTGTTTTGTTAGGATTGGTTCCCATAAGCTAAATTGCCCTACTTTTCACAAAGAAAAATACCACATATTTAGAAGTTTCCTGTAAGATTCTGCCAGAGTGATCCCCAGAGGCATTGGGTTACCTCATCTTATGCTCCTGTCAGCCAGGTAGATGGAGTGGATTTCAGCTTTCTTGTCCTATGCACGCCATCCTCTCTAATTATAGCTTATTTCTTTGGTGACTACTAAAGTCACTCTTAGCGCCACCCCCCCCCCCCGCCCAATTCCCTACACACACACACAGGGTTGGGGCAAGGGGAGGGGGGAACAGAGGCTGTAGTTCCCAGCCTGGACCAAGCAAACTGCATGGTTCCCACTTCTGGGCTTGCACCTGGGGATGGTCTCCTGATTTTAACCATAGGCCACATAGCATAAGCATATCACCCCAGTACCCCATGCAGGTTTGGGGTGCTGCTGCCTATATGGCCCTTGGTCCTCCACAGCACCTGTACCTCTGATCCAAAGGCATGTGCCCTGAACCCAGAGCCAGGGCCTGTGGTGGTAGTTTCAGCACCCCACACTTGAGCTGAGACCCTTCAGAAGGAGTCGTGGCTCAGGGCACTACCAGGAAGGCTTCTCGGTAGAAGAAGGTATCATCCTGTCCAGTCTAGGAAGCTCCTGAGCCCCCTGACTCCCCGCTGGGCTTCTACACATCAAATCCGTACCTGCCTGGGCCAAAGTTTGTTTCTGGGGCTGTCCTTCTCTGAGGGTGCCTAGCAAAGGAAGTAGTGCCACAGGATGGTGGGGTGCTAATGGTGGCGGAGCATGGTGACTATCTGAAAACTTCTAGTAAGAACAGAAGATCATGTGGGGGTGAGACCTAGCTGCCAATTCATCCAAAGTGTTGGCTGTGCCCAAACATCCTTGAAAGGGGACCCCAGACAACCTGGGGAAAGACAGCTGGGTTTCACCCATGATACCTAGAATGAGGCAACTCTCCTGAGTAGCCATTCATTCCACTGGGGTCTGCCCCACAGCTAGCTGCCAACTCCTACAGAGAGGCAGGAAAACAGCTCACTGGGAGAAGAGAGCTGTACAGGGGTGAGGGGTGAAAGTTGAGGTTTCAGAGAATCCTATAAAAATGAAAACAAGCCATCCATCTTACTCCCGGCATCTTACCCCGACGGCGCCCTTTCTGAATCTTGCCTTGACGTCTATGGGGACAACTCTGAAATCTGACCCAACCCCCATAAGCTGCTGCTACCCCAGCCTAGGGCTGCCCTAGATGAGGACAACCTGGTATCCAGAGCAGGGAACACTTTGGGGTATCTTCTCCCCCTAAATGAATAGCCTCTTCCAGCTTTGACCATTGAGGCATTTCAAAGCAATTGTAAAAATTATATGAACCCCATCGAAGAACTGTTACAACAATGTTTATTCCCAGCATTTGAAACAAGGACAATGATATTATAAATAATTGTAGATGATGAAGATAGGCAAGAAAAAATAACATAATTAAAAGAATTTTACAAGACGGCCCGTTCACAAAGATGGATGGAGTAACACAATACGATGAAAATATCTGCAATTAACATAAACCAGCGCAGTGGACAGAAACCAGCTGCTGGTCAACTTCCCCACAAAGTCCCGTCATCCAAATGGGCAGTGCTGGGCTTCTTAGGGTGGCCATCATGGCTCTGGGGCCCCAAGAAGAGGCAGTCTGAGGGTTCTTTCCTGGCAGCAGTTAGAGGCCTGGAATCCAGGGCCTGTTTAGTAGAACTTGCATAAATCAAGGAAAGCCGGGGAAAGTCACAGGGCATGCTACAGAACTTCCATCAGGAACCCCTCCCTAGCTCAGGATGACATTAACCCACTACCCATTAACCCCTCCAAGTTCCCCGTCACAGCACATTGCCAAACTATCCTGTGGCTGAATTTCCTACAACTTCTCCCAGTGGCCCATATTCCCGATACAGCCCTACCTTAGGACTGACATGTGGCAGGTGCTTGATAACTCTGGGTTGGTCAACTAATTGGTAGCCTCAAGCCACTTTGTGTAGTATAGGGAGCAGGGTGAGGAGGCTGTGCTTGTGCAGTTAGAGCTAAGCAGAGCACAGCCTGGCTGCAGATGCTCTAGGTACCAGGTACCCGCTGCTAGACCAGCATCCCCACCTCTTGTCTGGGCAGGGACAGTCCAGAAGCAGTTTGTCACTTTATGTCTCCTGTATGCTTTCCTCCTCTTCATCACTATTTGATTTCCTAAAATAATATAATAATAATTAAACTTAGTTTTAGCTGAAAAACATATTCCAGACAGGACAGGGTTAGATGGCTGTGTTGTCAGCAAATCAGAGAGATGGAATTTTGTCTGGATCTCTCCCACAGCCTCCTGCTTGCTTTTAAGAGAAGGAGCTAAAAGTGGCGGGTCCTGCCTATAATCCTAGCGTTCAAGGGTAGAGCCAGGAGTTCCAGGCCAGCCAGAGCTACATGGGGAAACCCAGCTTTGGAGAGGGGTTGTTTTGGGCTGTTTGTTTGTTGAATTTGAATTGCTTTATATTTTTAAGAGGTATAGATAAAGCTGAAGTTCCAGCTCTCCCTGAGATGACTGTCACTCCCTTCAGCTGGCCTTGTGCCCCAGTGGGCTTTGAGATTTCCCTGTTGGATGACTCTGTCAGTGCACAAGCTAAGCATCCCTTACCCAAAAGTGCCAAATTGACCATTTTTCAGATTGTATAGTATTTAGAGCCATCTCAAGCTGAGCATCCAGAATTGAAAATGCCCTAAAATCTGAGATTTTCTGAGAAGTACATAGGCACTGAAAGAATTTCTGAGTTTAGAACCATCTGGGTTTTGTCTGAGATGTTTTCAGTTCCATGGACATAGGTTCAGGTTGTTTCTGTTCCAGGGGTCGCTGTCCTGCAGCCATTGTAATACCTATCTAACCACACTCTGAGTGGCTCAGTTTACACCCTTTCACCTGTCTGGGTTACCGGGGCATCCCACTTGTCCACTCCACAGAGACACACGTGAGCAGCTCTGGGTGGGTGCTAACAGCACAGCTGTCCCCTGTGTCACAGATGACAGAGGCCTGCACACCAGCCAGTTTGCATACCTGCCGTTTCTAGCACTGTGCTCCATGATTGGCCATTTCTTGCCAGTTTCACAGATGCAGAATGTGGTTTTCAGAGCTGCTGTTCACTCCTGGTTTCTCTAGCACTTAGGGTTGGGCTTCCCTCAGCAGAGCAGGCTCAGATTTTCTGGTGAACTTGTACCATGGAGGTAACAGGAAGCCTGGGCATTTGGTTAGAAATTGGGTTCTGGTATGCTCCACCTGGTTTCCTGCTAGCTTTGACTTCCTGTCAGTGACTAAGAATCAAAAAACCTTGGCTTTGTGGGAGTCGACCCTTTGCTGAACCCTCAGGCAGTGTCTTCGGGAAGGGACACACAAGCAGAAGTGCTTTGGCTGCTGTTCACGGGAAGAAAGAAGTGTGGTTCTAGAGGTGAGGGATCGGGTGTCGTGAATCCTTCTAAGCAGGGAGGCCAGCCCTGGAGCTGGGCTCTGCAGAGGAGCAGCTGTGCAGGGGCCCCAGATGAGACCCAAGGTAGCAGGGCAGGAAGAAGCAGAGGCTGTGGGGAGGAAGAAGTATGCAGTGGGGGAACTGATAGACTGGAGAAGCAGTGAGCAGTGTCGTCGGAAACAGAAGGGGAGGTAATGAGCCTGGAAGCCAGGAGAGAACTCAGCACATTTGTCTCTGTGAAGCCGCTTTCTTGATGGCTTCAAACAAAGCCCCAGGCTCTGGGTCTCTTTAAAACTGGAGTCAAATCAGCCACCTCTTATTGCTCTGAACAATAAAGCCTGTGGCCTCTACCTGCTTGAAGCCCGGTAAGACTCCAAAAGTCATCTGTGGCTGCTGTCAGACTCTTGGGCCTCCTGGGCAGGCAGTCTCCCTGCCTAAATCTGGGTACAGAAGCAGGTGGAGGAGGAGCACAGAGCAGAGGGCTCCAGGCACCAGGCTTCTTCAGTCACGTCTTCGAGCGTCCCACCTGTGTGTGCCGTCCTCTGACAAGAAGGAGGTGAGGGAGAGGCCAGCTTCCTGACGGGGCAGTTGTGAGACATTCATAAAACTTTTATTGGACTTGCCACCCTTCCAGATAAATATTTTTCAATTTTATGAGCTCGTTTTAGGGCCTGGGCTTAATCCTGGCTTTGTAGCTGCCTTAAAAAAATTAAATATTGTTTTGGCAAAAGAAGCCCCTCCCCCATGCCGCCAAAGGCAGCTCATAAATCCCCATGTTCAACTCTTGCCCTTGCCCCTCCTCACCCAGCTCTCTTCCCTCCCACACCCTTGTCCGAGAACAAGATGGGATCCAGTGCATGGCCACGAAAGGAAGTGCAGAGGGGTCTACTTCAGAGGCCCACAGCAGCTCCCCTGAGGCTCCCAGTGGGGTTCACACAGGCACTGCTGCCTCCTGTGTCCCAGGTCCTCCTTGCACTCCTCCCTCCGTCTGCTGTCTTGAGGACTGTCCTCCCAGGCCACAAAGCCCCCTGAAAGCCCCTAGATCACTCCTCTACCTCTTCCCTGATGACTCTGTGCTGTCAAAAACTTTCTGCTCTGCATCCTTATTGGACATGTCTTTCCTTGAAAATATGACATGTCTTCCCCATACATGGCCCTGGATCTGAGCCCCTCTGAGCACATAGCAGGTAGACGTGGCAAGTGCAGAGTGGGTGGTATACGGTGGCTCTGGTGGAATAATGAGTTGGCATACTTTAGACTTTGTTTTATGTGACACTGTCCTAACACTGTCATGTTAATTCATAGCCTCATCACAACCCTGTACAGTAAGTGTTCTAGCCATCTCATTTCTCAGGTAAACGGACTGAGGCAAGGGCTAACATCACATATGACACTGCACAGTGATTGGGTCCTGGGTCAGAGTCTGGGTCCTGGTGATAAGCAAGGAGCCCATGCTCTAGCTGCTGTGTGAATGCCTCACTCTGAGGGACAGTGTCCCATTGAAGAACTTGGCTTGGGTTCCGAGGTGATTTTGGACAGCGAGACTGAAGAGAATGGAGTGACTTAAGATGAAAGAGAATAAAGAAAAATAGTGAACAGATTGGGAGCACCTAGGCCTCATCATAGTGCCTGTGCTGTTGTCGAGTCCTTTAGGCCACACAGCAGTCTTGTGACACAAGCACTGCTGTCACCCTAGCCTGTCCCTTGGCACTTGCACAAGGCATGGATGCAGCTCAGGATGGGAACGGTTCATATCCAAGCATGGGAACATGGCTTCTCTTTTCCCATTCATCTGCGTTTCCTGAGCATCTCTGCTGGGCCAAGTGCCCTGAAGATTTTGCTCACTGACATTTCCCTATGCCCACCAAAAAACAGGCATTGCCCCATATCACAGAGTAGATACCTGTGGGTCAGTGGCACGAGGGCTGACTAAGGCACCTGCCTGCATGGGAAGAGCCGTGTAGCCTGCCCGGCTGTTGTGCTGCCTCCCAGCCCCCAGCCCACAAAGAGAAGAGGTATAAGGCCTGGGCTGCTGTTCCTGCCCCTGCCTAGTCCTGCTCCTGCTCCTAGGCCCCAGATGGCCACCCAGAGTGTAACTGGCAGCTAGGATGCCTGTAGACTCCAGAGGTACCACCACTCAACTTTCTTAAGGGAAGTTGTCCCTATAGCTAAACCCAGTACCTGTAGCTCTGTAGGTAACTGAGTTGGCCACCAGCCGACAGGTAGCATAGGAAAGTTGCTTTCCTGGGGCCACCATAGAAAGCAGGAACCAGGTGTTGCCCTGAGGATGCAAAGCTCACTGTCTCTAAAGCACATGTATCCATGGGCCAAGGTTGGCGTGTGACATCCAGATCTGCTTGCATCTATAGGGTACAGGGTATCCAGCCATATGGGACAGCTCCACAAGCACAGGCATAGCAAGTCCGGTCCAGTCTGGCTTCTTATTCACTGTCACTTTGAGAACTTCCAAGCCCCATCCCAACCTCTGAGACAGCTTGGACAAAACACATCTCCCCCAGCCAGCTATGACCCTTGAGGTCACACAGACTCCTGCTACTTACCCACAAGGGCAGAAGAGGCCAAGCCTGTGGCGTTGCAGGCAGAACAGTACCAGGTAGGTCTGAGTGGACTGGCACTGTGGAGGAGCAGACACCGGTGTCCCTAATAGGCTGCTTGTACTGCTTGTGGCATCCTAGACCTCTCACAGAACTCAGACTCACAACATCATAGGGACCTACTTATGTCACTGGATGTCCTCTTTTTGACAGAAGGCCAACTTTCCACTCACAGTAACACACAGTGCACTGTGGAGTGAATTGATCTGAAGAAGGCTTTCTTGAAAAATGGAGGGAGTTGTAAGGGGTATTGCTGCTATGAAGTGGACATGCTGAGCAAGCCACGTCCTGACAGCTAGCCCTGCAAACATAACTCGTTGTCAGAGATTTCCATATGGAGAAGCATCTCTAAGCAACAAGGTTCTCTGGCCATGATTGGCATGTTCCCTCCAGACCCTCAGGCACCAGACCCACATCTTCTTTGGATATGTGGGCAACTGCATTGGAACCCTGTTATCAACTGAAGCAGGCACAAGTGCATTCAGGGGTAGGTAACCCCACAACCAGCTTGTACAAGCTTAGCTCACCACTGCCCATACAGATTGCCTTGTAGTACGTCACAGAACAATAAGATACAGGCTACCAGCCTTTCAAAGTTGCTCTCCTAGGGCCTCTGCTTTCCCACCAGTGCTGGAGCTGACTGTGCAAGCCATGGAAGTCATGAAGAATAGTGCAGGCCATAGGGTTCTCGGGTCTCCAAAAACAAAGGCTTACAGCCCTATCAGCTCACACTTCTTCCCAATGTGGGCAGTTTACTTTAGAGATGCCCCTGTTCTAGATGTTCTTATGGGTCTGTTTTCTCTTTTAAAAGAAAAACAGAACTCCTCAGAGTAAGCAGAAACTATAGCATAGCTTAATAGCTGTGTACAGCTTTTAAGCCCTCTCCCCACTGAGGGCACTGCCAGCTTTTGCTGAGACAAGCTCTGGTTTCTCCTCAGTTTACTCAATGGCAGGGTTTGGGGGACAGGGCCACAGCTAGTCTGTGTCTTTTGGGCATAACACTGGCCACAAGTCCCTGATAGATTAGCCACTGCCTGCCATGGAACCCTTCTCTTCAATTACAGATGGGACTGGAGTAGGATCATGCCTAGGACACCAACCCTGAGCTCTGGGGTGCTACCTGTCTCTACCACCACGCTGTTAAACAAGGTGCCATTCTGGTCATATGTATAAACTTGGTCCAATTACAGGAAAACTGAGAGGGGTTTTAGTTTTCATTGGACACAGTGACTTCATGGATACACCCTGACTGAACCCACCTCCTGCTGTCTTTATGATGTGGCCTAGAGTGGGCCTATGTCCCACTTCCTGCAAGAACAGGAAGCAGGCCTCCAATGCAGGGTTGGGGCTGATACAGCCAAGCCAAGTTGCTCTTCAGAACCCACAGAGAGAGAGCCAGTACTAGCAGAACCATGTGGTACCAGCACAGGATGCTTAAGTTCTTGCCACAGACCTGGGCCATGAAAACACAGACATGTTTTTTGAGAGCAGGCTGTATAGGTACTGGGCAGTATCCTCAGATATGGGGCTACAATGAGCCCTGACAGGGCTATCAGAGAAGAGAAAGAAGTCTGTGTCATTTCTGTGTGCCTCTACCTCACACCCCTCAGTACATCAGTCCTCATGCCCAGATCACATGAGGGTGCAAGCACACTGGTATGCCACACAGTGAGTACTAGTAAGGCATCAGTTACGTGGGTTTGGCCCTCAAGGCCAGGAAATCTGGTATGAAAGGTCCTTGGCTCCAAATGCCCCTTTCTTTGTGTGTACCCCTAGCATGTAGTAGCAGAAGGCCTCCTAAAAATGTAGCCAGCCTTTCCCCCCTAGGTAAAATCCACACTGTCCTGTCAAACCAAAGTTATGGTGAAGACAGTGAGTGTGTGCTCTTTGGATTTGGAGAATTGTGGAGTAAAGGGGACCACGTTGCCCACAACAGACCAAGAGGAGCCATTCTGGGCCAGGTGGCATCTGTAGAGCATATGCAGAGGTAGAGGCAGTGTTGAGTGGCACCTTTTGGAGGAGCTTGCGCCTATGTCTCTACTCTTAAACACTGTCCTGGGAAATGGAGGGACTTTGAGCCTGACTACTCTAACAGGGGCTACAGCAGAGGTGGCACATTTTATCAGTAGAGGAAGCCATATCCCATGACAGAGCCATCCTCTCACCCCACTTCCTTACTGTGTGGTAGCAGGCGAGTGCCCAGGCCACAATGCTCTTTTGTCTAACCTTAGCCCAGCACACCAGTCACCATCCTTGGATTCCCCACAAGATGTTTGAGGAAAATGGAGGTAAGGGGTGGCACACAGGGTATGCCCAGGACTGCACCTAGCTCACTCTCTGTACACTGAATGATAGAGGATACTGGCTCCTGTCCCTGATTCCTCTGGCCCCTCAGGTCTTCAGCCACCAACCCTAAGTACTTGACACCTGTAGGGAAGATTTCTGTGTGTGCTGAGTAGAAAGAGGAGGCATTGTTTGCTACTGGACGCAGAGCGGCTGCCTATTGCTCTCCCAGGACCTTGCCAACAGAGCAGTCTGTCCCTGGAGCTCTGTATCTATGAGCAGCAGGGCCTGGTATTTCACAGAGCAGGCAGCTGATCCTGGAGATGGTCCCGTGTCCCCTCAATAGTAGGTGACGTCTCGTAGCACTGGCTGAGCTTTGAAGGACCAGGCTAGAATCCAGATCATGACAGTGGCTGTTCTTTTGGTGCTATGCTAGACTGGAACAACCCTTGCATTTAACATGCCAAAGAGCACACTACCATGTCTCAGGTCCCCATTGTGGGGCCCAGCCATTTATGGCCCTTAAGCTCCCAAGAGCTTCCAAAAAGATTCATTGTGGGAGGTATTCCAAATCAGAGGCCTTCCTGAAGTCCTCATGTATGTGAATAACTCCACTAGCTATGATGAACCACAACTTGGAGCCATAGGGACAAATCTCTGCCTGGGTCAGAACACAGGCAGTATTTTGGAAAATGCCACGCATCAGTAAATAAGAGCTACTTTAAACCAACCACTGTGTTGCATGGTGCTGTAAGAGGCCTAGGCAAGCAGCAATCACTAGTGATCTATGAGATATCTATTACAAAGGTGGGCGGGTTGGAACAAAGGAGCCTGTCGGGGCAGAAGAACCAAGACATAGTTCACTGAGAGGAACTGCCCTCCAGACCCTGCTTTGGGAACGAGGATCCATGCGGTCTCAGTATGAGGAGACCTAGCCTTGGCATATATACCAGGAAGGCAGGCTGAAGTACCAGTGTTTCAATGGGGCATGCCCCTTTGAGCCACAGGCCAGGCCTCAGCTCTTCCCCAGGGAATACACACAGTACAGCCAGTCAGCTCATATGCAGAGTATCATATGGGTGCTTGGACACCCCAGAGGGCAGGCAAGTGATGGTGAGGGATAAGCTGTCAGAGCCTGCAGGTTCAGGAGCATGGATAGGGACCAGTGCTGCCAAGCCACCCCTGCCCTTCATCTGCCAGTCACAGAGGATGGTGGTATATCGGTCACCTGCGCTTGCTTCTCCCTCTGCTCTGGCAGCAGAGCTGATACAGTAATCAGGATGCCACATATGGGCCCTGGAAAATGACTGCTCCTGAGCCTTTGTTCGCTCTCATTATTCTGTATGGCTTTTTTTCCCCAAGTCATAAAAATGACGTTTTTAATATGTGAGGTTTTTTTTTTCTAAGAAAAAGCAATATGAAGACGACTTTTATTGTCAATAGCTCTACCTTTTAAACCAGTTATCTTAGTTTCTGCTCTAGGTATTTTAATTGAAGATTAACTCATGTTAAAGAGTGTACATGTGGAGGGTGGGAGCATTAAAATTCTGCCCCCTGAGTGGTGGGGGAAACTACTTTGTGGGAAGCCACCAGGAACCTGTCCCCAACTCCTGGCTTCAGGGCTGCCCTGCCACAGTCTTTCCCACCTACTAGGAAAATATAGTATTCTCAGTCCCTGTAGGTTGGAGCAGACCACACCACAGCCAGAATTGCCCCTGAGTACAAAGGAGGGAAGGTGGAAGGAAGCTTGCCGAGTGGTTGAAGGCATGACTGTACATGAGGAAGCCCTGGGCAGGTTATTGAGTGTCTCTGTCCCTCGGTGTTCTGACATGTGAGTGGCCTGGAAATGACTGCAGTTGAGGTGTGACTGTCTGTGGAAATAGTTACCATGCAGTAAACATTTTTTTTTTTCTGACTGGCCTGGAGATGTCTTGATAGTGTGGCACCAGCTAAGCTTTCTGTGGCCAGGCTGGCATCATGTAAGATAGTCTTCCTTCAAGATCCCTCTATATAGTGTTTAGCTAATTTCAAGACCATTTTGCCCACAGGGGACACCTAGCAGATCCAGCCAATCAACATTTCCCCATTGTGACCCAGAGTGCAGAGACCTAATCCCAGAAGTCTCTAAAGAGATGTCTTGGCACTGGCCTTCCCTGATAGCAGTTCCTGGAGAGCAGTAAAGGGTCTGGCCTGCCTTAAGCACCAGGCTGCCATGGGTACTTCATAAGCACAGCCCTGGATGTGAATCCTGCTCCTTGACCATAGTTGTAAAGCCTTACCTGCCTGCGTAGTGACTCACTTGTGAGATACCTGTGTGGCCCTGGCTAGCTGAGAGGCCGTGTCAGGGAATACTGACAATGGCAGTAGCAGAAGTGACCTGAGACTGGCATCCCTCAGGCCCATTGAACAGGAGGGAGAGAAGGCATTCAGCCATCAGCTCACTTCTTGCAACCCTGCCCTACAGAAGGGACTGGGCTCTTTTGCCTTGCAATTTCAACTACCCACCTACCCCACTTAGCTTTGTCATGGTACTGTCCCCACTCCCCACATACCTCAGCACTATCCCCATGCTGTCCCCACTGCCCTCTCACCCCACCTGTCTAACACCATGGCCCACTTCCTAAAAAGTGTGGACATCTACCTGGAAACCCTAATTGAGCCTGAGGGAAAGGAACAGATAGATCCAGGACTCCCTTCTTATCTTTGCCCCAAAGGGCTCTGAGTCTGAGTGGATGTGGCCAGCAGAGTTGAAAGAGCTCTAGGTTTCCAGGACTCCCCCTCCCCCACCTGGTTAGCTGCAATCAGAAGACATGTTCGTTGTCACCCAGCCTATTTGGGTTTAGAGGCTGTCTGGCCATGAGAGGGCCACTAGCAGCCCAACAATCTAGCAAGAAGCTCTGACTCCTAGAAAGGGTGAGTTACCGCAGGAACAGAACCATACTCAGGGACCCTTCTTCTGGGTCCAGGCGAGTGTAAAGGGCCAAGGTGGCCCTTGCTGGAGTCTCTGAGGAAGAGTCAGTGCCTTGACCCCAGGAAGAGGGCTACCAGAGTACAACACACCTCTTATTGAAAGGCTAGGCAGGAGACACCAAAACAGTTGCCATATCTCACTGAGGGAGTCCAGCAGAGACTGGAACTGGAGAAAGGGTCTGTAGGAGGCAGGCCCCTGGGATACCTAGGGAATGTAGACCTCATCCCAGAACATATGAGGATCTAAAGATTTAAGGACAGGCTGAACTGGAAGGAGTGGTCAAAATTTGTTCTTAAAGGATTTTGGACAGCATAGAGGTGAGTAAGCAGAGAGAGACTGGGAAGTTCACACATAGGCTATAGTGTGGCCTGATCAATAGGGCCTGCCCTGAAGAGCCCTGGGACCTCCAAGGAGCATACATTAATTCTCAGTAGGCACAGGAGTTTGGGTAGGATTGCCAGAAAGTGTAAGGTTCCATGCTGCATGTGAAATGACACCTGCCATTTGGGGGTCCTGGAGTTGGGATGTCCTAGTACCAACATATGCTTTGAGGACCTTCATGGGGTGGCAGCCTCCCAGAATCGAGTAGTAGGAAGCTGGCCTTAGGTGGTTGGCAGCTCATGTATGGCCAACTCCCCTCCAAGCTGAGTAAGAACCTAGGACAGCAAGTGTCTCTCCACTAGGCTGTCCCCTCCAATGGCTGAGCCTCTATCCAAGTCTCAAGACCAAGTCATTTCCTGTCTGAATCAGACTGATTTTGGTTTTGTCTTATTTAAAAAAAAAAAAAAAAAAAAAAAAAGGCTTTCACATATTGCAGCGTTTTTCTTCCCACACACCCCAATCTCCAAAGCACCTCAATCTCCAAAGCTCGGCTGCATTGGGACTTCAGTTAACTTGGTGCGGGAATATCTCTGCAAAGGGTCCTTTTTTGTTTTTGAAGAATCCATTGTTGTTGCTAAGAAGCTTAATATAAATTAAAGAAGGAATTAGGCAACATTAAGACATCAAAATGGGCATGCAGGGCCCACTGCCTCGGTTTCCTCCCAATCAAAGAGGTATGTGAGCCATCAAGTGCACTCCAGAGGAACTTGGTTCTGTGGTTACACGGGCCTGTCTGCCACCCCCTCCTAATTCCTTTTGTTGCTGGGACAGCAGAATGCAGTTCTGGTTATTTTGTTTGTTTGTTGTTTGTTGTAATTAATCACCTTATCTCTTTAAAGCAAATTGCATCTTTGTTTACATACGTGACCGTTGTAGAGGAAGAAACAGGGAAATCAAGGAATGGCACCCATCACTAGTGAGGACAGGCCTGTGAGGCTGTGAGCAGAGGGCCACACCTGCCAACACAGGGCAGCAGCACCCAGTCACTGTCCACAAAAATTTAGAGGGAACCCAGAAGGCACTTGCTTTTTCTCCCCAGCTCTTCAAGATCTGTCCTTCTGGCCTGTCCCTAGCCAAGTGAGAAGCAGACAGCGGGCCAGCTATGGCAGATGGAAGTCCCACATTCAGACCCCAGCTTTGTCACATAGCTGGAGGACATAAACCTTGGCTCACTTCATCTGGACCCCTGTGAGTCCAGATGGGTATCAGTGTGGCTGCCAGACCTGCATTAAGGCATCTTCCACCTTATGAACTCACTCATTTCTGTCATGCCAACCCAAGCCTCATAGCCAGCACCCAACTCCACCCAAGCTGGCTTTTACCTTTGCCAGCAGCAGCAGGCTTCTGTGCAGAAGCAGGTCACCTCCACTCAGAGCTTCTATCACTCATGGCCCCCATGTCTTGACCAGCTGAAAGCCTGTTGAACTCAGATTCTGTGGCCACCCAGCTGCAAGCCCAGCAGTCCTTACCAGGATACTGCCCCCAGGAAAACCTCTGCCCTCCCCCAATCTGTCTCTGCCCTGCTTCTACAGCCCCCTCATAGCTGCTCCAGCTTCAGTGAGCCCCTGAGGGGGCTACTGACCCCAAGAAGCTTACAGGGAGTCTGTTCCCACTGGGGGGTGCCAGCTGCCCACCAACGTGAAGGCTCCTCTTCTACTCTGGCCCCTGACATGAAAGCGACGCCAGCAATTGGAGGCAATTTGCTGGCCTTTGATGGCCACTGCCGGGCGGCACCCAAGCTGGGCTTGAAAAACTTTGCTTCCCACATTCTTCCCTGATTGCCCAGCAGAGCCAAGACCCAGCAGCCCGCAGCCCATTGTGCCTTTGTGTGGGGCTGGCGCGCAGTGAGAAAGGCCAGCCAGGCCCTGGGAGAGGTCCCCATGGGAAGCCATGAGCTCTGGTGTCACACAGGGTCACTGCCACCCCCACTACATCCTGGGGTCTGGGCTCAAAAGAGTAGAGTAGGCTCCAGGATTTGTGGTGTCTAGGCACAGTGGGCCTTCTGAACAGGGAACATAACCGGCTACCTTAGCCCCAACACCAAACCTGCCAGAAGTCTGATGCTGGCACATGGGAGAGGACCAAAGTCCAACTAGTCTAACCTGGTGTCTGAGCCAGACTGCTCCCTGGACCACTTGAGGGCAGACATGTTTTCCCAAACCTCACCACTGCCCTGTTTATTTGGGTGGGATGCATGCAGGTGGGCGTGGCATGGAGGGATGGCATGTAGATGTATGTAATAGAGATGAGTGGTGTATATATGGGTGGTATAAGGCATGTGTGGGTATATACAGGACCATGGGACACAGGTGTGATATAGGTAGGTACTGATGGTTCTATATGATGTGTGATGTATATATGGGTAAGTGGGTACATTTGACACACAGGAGTACATGTAAAGGGGTGTGGGTGCGTGGCAGGTGGCATGAGGTATGTAGAGGTATGAGTATGATAGTGCTGACTGCTGCATCCAGCATTGGGATGCCTCTGTGGCATTCAGTGCTCCAGAACACCCAGCAGGGAGATCATCCCCAGGCATTGGCCTCTGAGAGGTGGGGATTACAGAACCACAGTGAAAAAAGTGCTCAGTGGGGCTCCTAGGGGGCCCTCCATATAGTCTGGGGCAGTCAAGGGGCATGCTTCAAGGAACAGTGGCAGAGTCTGAGTTTAGCAGGTGGAAAGGAACCCAGCTCACAAGAATGAATGATCAGGACCTTTGCTTCATTTCTTGTGGTTGGCATTCAGAATGTGGCAAGAACATCAGGGAGTAGAGAGGCAGAGAAGGCAGGCAAGGGCCCTGAGTGAGGCCATATTTCTACCAGTGTAACCGGCTTCTAGCATCACATAGGCCTTAGAGGATTCTCTCTGGTGGCAGGAGGTAGCAGGATCAGCCAGTGGGGGCTGAGAAGCTGGGTGGGCCAGTCCCTGAGCCTGCCCCTTGAGATTTCTGCTATAGCTGAGAGCAGCTATGTCAGATACTCTCACCTTGGTACCCATAAAGGAGTCCTGCCAATGCTCAGCTTCACCCTTTCAGGGCACAGACAGAACATGGCAGAAGCAAGGCCGCTGGCCTCAAAGTGCTAGCCTGCTTTCTGATTACAACTGCCCTGAGCCCCACCATGCTCCTAGACCTCCTTCCCCTACTTGCCTGTGTCCTAGGGTACACTGCTGCACATTGTCCCTTGTCCTGGGTTCAGGAGTAGGCACACTGTGGGGCCTGTGATAGAGAGACCTCTGTGCCTTACCGAGGATTACCCAGAGCCCTTAGGAGTAGAGAAAAGTAGGAGAAAGGCACAACTTGTAACCTCTTGTGACCTCTGGTACCTGGGCACATAGCCTTCTGGTCTTTTCTCTGCAGCTCAGAGTTGATAGGGTTCTTCTGAAAGGTTCTGCCTGCTGTATCTTTTGTATAAAGGCCAGGGGGGTTTGGGGGTTTCTCTCTTACTGCCCCTATTTTTTTTTTGAGACCGTCTCAATGAACGTGGAGTTCACAAAATTCAGCTAGACTGGCTGGCCAGCAAGCCCCAGGTATCTCCTGTCTTCGCCTCCTGAATGCTAAGACTATAGAGCTTCTTACCTGGCTGCTGGGGATCTGAACTGAGGTCCTCAGGCTTGCAAATTCATTACCAAATAAGCCACCTCTAGCTCCTCATGTCTGTTTTTCAATGTCAATTGAGTCCCATTTAGTCCTACTGCATATCACTTTACTACAGCAAGGGGATTTGTCCCAGCTCCCGTTGGTCTCAGCTCCTCTCTGATACTAGATGTGTAATTCTCATGCTCAAACACAGATGGGGATCAGAGGACCTTGGTCATCAGCTCTGCCTCTGTCCTCTGTAGGACTTAGGGTAAGCCCAAAGCTCTTTGGCACCTCAGTTCCTCCAGCCCTCTTCCAGCCCTGCTCAGTGAGGGCAGGGCACCTCCGTATGGAGGCACCTCTGCACATCTGGGCCCACATGGCACATGTTGTCTGGTCTGCATCCCTGGGAATAGACTTCTTGGTTGACATTGACTTGCAGGAACTACCTTACAGGCTGTTCCTAAATGCTTGCTCTCTGGGTTCTTGAACTAGAGATTTGCTTCTAGCCTTGTAGGGCCCCACCAGCACTGAGAGCTGGGAGCCAGGATCCTTAGTGCAGATCACATGGGTGCAGACAGAAACCTCACTGTGGTAGGACTGGTCAGAGAAAGGCATCAGATACCAAAACATGGAGATAATAGTCTACCTGAGGAGATGGAGTTACATGACAGAACTAGAGCAGGTGAGGACCAGAGAGGCTGGGGGCAGTGGCCAGGTAGCCAGCAGGCCCAAGAGGTGACAATTGAACAGTGACTTGAAGATAGTAAACTAGATGCTCTTAGAACTCCAAGGAGTGCATCATCCTAGCTAAGGGGCTGACAAAGCCGGACGTGTGCAGAGGTAGGTGTTCAGATATGCAGGACAGGAAGCACAGGCACATAGGAAGAGCCAGCAGAAAAGGATGGCAGGGTGGGAAACGTCTCTTGCCTGAGAGCCCCCTGGTCTGTGGATGCAGGTACCCTAGCTGCTGACTCCCCTGAACTCAGCACCTTTATCCTACAGAAATAAACTCGCTTTTCATGAACTTGGCTATGTCACAGATTTCCTCTGCCTATTCAGCCTGCCATTAATCTGTGTGGTGGTCCCTGTCATCTGGCCACGAGTCCAGCAGTCTTTTTCAGAGAGCCCTGCATTCGGCACATCAAAGCTGCTACCACCATCCTCCCAGGGACACAGGGTCATTTCCTTAAGTTCCTCATACTATCTGCTTCCAAACCTGTTGACTGTCAGTCCTTCTCAAAGTAGAATCTCCAGGGGAGCTAGCTTGTACTGTATGCCTGCTCCTGACTGTCCACGGATCCTCCAGTGCCAAGTATCTCTAAAAAGAAAGCCCCGGGCAATTGAGAAACATTTGAAGCCTAAGCTGGGCCAGGTACCTGTGGTAGGTACAGCTCCAGCTCCCCACCTGGCCAAAGGAAAGGGGCCACTAAAGAAACAGTGTGATATCTGCCACAGTGCCTCAGGAGCTGTTGGCATGGGTTTTTTGGTAGACCCTTGGTGTTGTTCCCAGATTCCCATTATGGCAGGAGGTGACCAAGCTGTTGAATGGCCACAGCATTGCCAATGCCAGGCTGCTCTTCCACCCCTGCCTGCTGTGAGCTGATGCGGTACGCACTGTGTGTAACCAGAGCCATCACAGATGAGATGGACTGCTGATTGAGCCACACCTGTCTCCCCAGCATGGTACAGACGCTCTGGAGCCCTGCACCTCTTCAGCGATCAGACCTCCTGGCACCAGAGAGAGACAGGCCCTTACCATTTGTCAGGGTCTGGTGCCAGCAGGAGGAAGGCCCAGCTCTGATTCAGGGACTCAGATACCTGTAGACCTGGCACCAGCCCAGGGCCGTCTCCTTGATCCAGGGCCTAGGCACAATCTGAGAAGGGGCAGAGCCACAGATGTGGGCCTAAAGATCAGGTAGCTGCAGGAAAGCACCTTTTCCTAGGTGTAGCCTGGCAGGGGACAGTGGACAAACTGGCTCCAGTGTCCTGTTAGCAGCTTCAAGTCACTGGCTTCTCCAGGGGATCCAGAGTCTGTGGTGGCTCACAGTCTCACTTTTGCCTGTCAGAGTAAGCCCAGACCCTTCATACAACGAGCCTTCATACAAGCCATTCCTAGCGGAATGCAGTTTTCCAGGGATGCACCACTTTTTAAATCCAGAGATTAAGGGCAAGTGCAGGGTGCTTAGGGAGGTCATTGCCAGAGCCTGGGTATTGGTGGCACATGCCTTTAATCCCAGCACTCGGGAGACAAGACAGGCAGATCTCTGAGTTCAAGGCCAGCCTGGTCTACAGAGTGAATTCCAGGACAGCCACAGCTATAGAGGAACCCTGCTTTGAAAAAAAACCAAACCAAAACAAAAAAAGCATTAGAGTCCCACATGAAGGTGGATACTGCCCCTTAGAATTAGGCATGTACAGAGGTTCCCCCAGGTACCAGCAGCACTGGCAGACACTGCCTGAGCCTCTGCCCAACATCTCATCTGTAACCCTAAGACCATCAGTTGTAAATCTCAACACAAGAATAAATAAGCATATGGGGTGCTAGACTCAGCCTAACCACTGCACAGTGTCTGCAGCTGCCAGATGCTATCTTAACTGAAAATGGCTAAGCTGTGATATACAGCCTTTCACTGAGGGACCATGGGACATCTTCCACTAGGGAGTAGAAAGGGAGTTGTGGGTGAAGAAAGGTAGGATTGAGCTCTTGAGGATGGCTAGGAGTCCAGCGGTATTCTGAGTGCATGGGGAGGATGGGGAGACCAACTCCAGACAGGTGGGAGAGGCAGTGTCTCCCAGAGCCTGGGTGAGACCCCCCACGAGAGCTCTGGCCAAGGAGAGCTGATTGAACCTCCCAGCTGTTCCCTGATCACCTCTGGACTGCTGAGGTTCCCCTTCTCTGAATCCACCCAGAAGCAGAAGACACAAGAGCCTGGTAGAGCCTGCTACAGGGTCGGACTCCCAGTTTAAGGGGTAAGAGGGTGTCTCCATGATGGCCAGGAACTTAAAGTGATCTATCTGGCAGGTAGAACAATGTTCCCAGAGAGTACTAGGACCTTAGGGACCAGATGAGCAGCCAGAAGATCAGAGAGTTATGCCCCAAAGCGGCTGTCTAATAGTGAAGTAGGTGTGGGGAGGAGGCAGAAAAGCCCTACCTAGTTGGGCAGAGAGGGTGCTGCTGGGTTAGGGGAGGGCGTGGAACTGGGAGACAAGGAGGCAGCTTTGCCTGCAATGAGTCAGTGACATTTTTATCCCTTGCAGGTGGCCTCACCCCTGAGTCCAAGAAGATCCTGACACCAACACTCAAGAAGCGGAGCCGAGCTGGCCGAGGGGAGACCACCAAGCAAGAGGAGGGCACTGAGCGGCCAGAGCCCATGCAGCCCGTGACACTCAGCCTGTCTTTCAAGCGCTACGTCTTTGACACCCAGAAACGCATGGTACAGACTTCCTGAATGAACCAACCTGCCCAGCTGTAAGCCAGACCACAGTGCCAGATGCCTCAAGGCGTGCCTCAACCTCCCCAATCCTGCAGGCAGTCGGCCCCATCCCACTGCCAGCCACACTGCTGTTGAACCACACTGAGAAAGCCTGAGGGGAGTTAGGAACAGTGGCAGAAGGGCCTGCCACTCTACCCCTGACCCACCCAGGAGAGCAGCTAGGCCCACTAGGAAAGGGCCTTAGCAGAACCAGCAACCTGGGTCTTGCAGGCTTCCCCACTTAGGGTGTCTGCAGCCACTCTCAGCCCTGCCCAAAGTAGCTGGCACCCTACAACTGGAAATAAATACCCCATATGTGACCTTGTCCACCCATAGTCTGCCTGTCTCCCAGGGGAATTCCAGACATTACAAGGTATTGTGTGGCTTTGGATTTAGGACCCAGAGCTGCTAGGTCCAATCAAGTGGCTCCTGGTTTGTCATGGGCCTTGACAGGAAATTGAGCAGCTGAATTTAGTGAGGGCCTCTGGACAGGAGCTAGCACCTGGGGCTCCATCCTGACATTAGAGGTCAGTAGGCCCTCACCTCCAGTTTGGGAAGCACGGACTCCCAAGGGTGCTTGACCAGGGATGAAGCACCTGGACCCTGTCCATGCTCGTCCCCAGCCCCAGCACTCCCAGGCTTAGCATGAGGATTGAGACGGGGCGAGAGGGTGGAACTGACCAACGAGGGCAATCAGAGCTTCTCCAGACACCTGTAAGGGGAGCAGATGTCCCAGCGTTTCCCTCTTTGGCCTCCAGACAGACGTGAAGGCCTCCCTTTATCCCAGTAATCAGTGCATTATGCTTTAATTTTCAAAAATGGCATTAAAAATATTAACAGGGGCAGGTTGTGATCAGATGACTTGGCTCTGCTAAGCCGCAGAGCTGAGGACAGGAAAAGGAGCCAGGCTACAGAACACAGAGTCCCTGTAAGTCATGGCCCTAATCAAATACGTCATCAGCCCGCCAAACCCCTCATGCCTCCGAGAGGCCAGTATGGCAACGGCTGCCCTTCACCGTCCTTGGCCCGGCCCCAGGCAGCCATAGTCATGACAGCCTATAGCTGAAGACAAGCATGGGCTGGATTTTGCTGTCCGGCTTCCTCCAGCTGTAGGACTCCATGGTGCCCTTGCCACCACCCTGTCCGGCCCCTGGTCTGGGTGTGGCCCAGAGGACAACAAATACAGTGAGAGCACAGTGAGGGCACTGTGGTTGCCCCTCTCCCAGTGGAGCCGAGTTCAGCTCCAGGGAAACCCACTGCTGCCACCCGCGTGGGCACCTCGGGTTGGCTGCCTTCGCCTGGTCCTCATTTAGCTCCGTTCAGCCCTGAAGACTGCCAAGCCTGAAGGACAGGGCCGCTGGCTAAACTGCCCCGTCCCCCACCCCACTCTGCTCACCTGTTAGGAGGCCCTGGCAGGGAACAACCAGTTAGAGCCAATGAGGCCCCACAGTCACTCCTGGGAGCAGAAGAGGCCTTCCAGGACTAGTGGCCACTAAGTGTGGGCGAGTAGATAAGCAGGTCTGCATAGGTAAGGAAGCGATTCTGCTCAGCACAGGGCCTGGACGAGGAACCTCCCATGGCCAGGAGGCCTGAAGCTTACTCCTCTCAGGGTCCCTGCCTATTAGTCCTGTCTGCCCCAAACGGAGTCTATGATCTCGGGTAAGTTCCCAGCCTCAGGGTCCACATTATGTGGAGAGAAGCTGCTGCTCCATACGGTAGATCTGAGGACATAGGACTTTGCTGAATACAGAGCTACCATCGTGTCCCTGCAGCCTGGGAACAAGCCAACAGATACATCCACAGTGAAGGATAGAGGTTTGTAAATTCCCAAGAGGCACTGCAGCCGACCCCAGCCCTGACACAACTCCAGTTCAGCAATTTTCTCCAGAACTGTCTGTGGGTTAGAGTTCCCATGTCCACGCCCCAGCACCTCTCCTCAAGACTGTTTTCTTCCAAGCCAAGGAGAGCTCAGGTTGAGGGAAGTGGAGACACATAAAAGAACCCAGGGCTGAGCACTGGGAGGGGCTGCTCAGCATGTGACCCCCAAGAAGTCCCTAGGATTCTGAGAATGTGTATGAGGCAGATCTGCCCAGTGTGGCCCAGAAGAGACCTTTATCAGGCGTGGCATCCGTGGAAACCCAAACACCATTAGTGAGTTAAAGCCAGGGTGCGTGGTCTGAAGGGGTGGTCCTGCCAAGGCAGCAGTGGGAGGGGAACAGTATGTACTGCTGGCTGGCTCTAGGCAGGACCCCCCAGCTCCAACATCCTCAGCCCTCACAGAGTCCCAGGCTCCAATGTTTTAGGGAAGACACAGCTCCAGAGGGCCAGGTTCATTGCAGCCATAGTCCATAGAAACCTGCTTGGCATCTCTGTGCCATGAGTTAGGGCACTAGGCAATCCCAAACCCCTTGCCATAGTGCCTGGGGTGTGTCTTTGGAAAAGAGGCGCCCTCTGACCTACTGGCTGGCCTGCCTACACAACATGAAGTCTCAGCCAGTGTCGCACCACAGGCTGGGTGGGGGCAGCATGATTGGCAGGCCCTGGAGCATGGGGCTAATGCACCAGCAGAGAGATAAGGCTTATCTGGAACCGTCCCTGGAATCGAGACTCTGATGGAAACAGGCTCGGGGTTAATATATTTTTTGATAGATAACGGCTGGTAAATGGGAAGCCCTGGGGGCCTGGGGCAGAAGGGGCAGCCTCTGTCCTCCCCAGCCAGGCACATGTGCACCTTCTGTTGGTCTGTGGACAGAGCCTCTAGACAGGGCCAGAGTCTGGACACCATGTACTCAGGGTTTGTCTCTCTGCTGCATGTGGCATCTGCATAGAAGTGGAAGAAGGAGGGTGGGGCCCAGTGTATGCAGGCTGCTGACCCGCAGTGCATAGAACACAAAGGTGAATGAGCATCTTCTCTAGCCTGCTCAAACTAACAATAGAAGACTCCCAGAAATACCGAACCCCAGGCCCTCCTGCTGGAGGGAGATCCCAGCCCAGGCTTCCTAACCCAGACAGCCTTCGTATCTCTGGGTTTCCTCAACACTACTCATGGACTCCCAATTCCTAGCTTGGCCCCTTCTTGAGGGTCCTTCGTGACCCTTCTGCCAACAAACCCCAGGGGCTCCATGAGTAAGATCTTGAAGAGAGAATAGGAGTTTGCCAGGGGAGAAGGGGCATGCCTTTGAGGGGCCAGAAGTACAGGCTCTAACAGGGAGACATGAGAGATCCCCAAACCCATCCCTCCAGGAGCCCCCAGAGGCGCAGCCCTTATTGAAAGAGAGTGACCGCCACACCACTGATGGTAGATTCAGACATTAATTAGCTGACCTCAGCCAGCCACAGGCTTGGTTGCTGGGAGTAGGTGGGAGCCGTAGGTACTGGGATGAGGCTGACAAGGAGGGTAAATCAGAGGAAGCCTGAAGAACAGCAGCAGGGATGGATTTTAGGGGTCCCTTCTAATACTAGTCAGAGGTCTGGGAAAAGGGTCCCTGTGGAATGGCTGGCTCCAGGATAGGCAAGTTTCTGGATGTGGGGGGAGAAGCAGTTCAGGATGACAGTGGGGAGGGGGTGTTTGGAAGGTTTGGGAATTCAACATAGGTGGTGGAACTCGGATATAGAGATAGAATTCTAGAGACCAGAGATGTCTGTTTGGATACTGATTGAGGTCCCTTTGTCCTGGCCCAACACAAGGACACAGACCACCTGTGCTGCACTCTCTAGACTTAAGAAAGCTGACTGGCCCTTTCCACTGTGGCTTGTACCCTTTCTTCCATCCCAGCTTGCATGCTCAGGCCAGCTTGTAGGCCTGTAGGTCAGAGGTCCCGCAGCCCAGGCTTAGGTGTTGCTCAATACTCTATGATCCCCCAACGTTATCACAGGCCTAGAGGGGAGACCAACAGCAAAACAGTGACTTCCTGCGGCCACAGCTGGGGCCTCAGATAAAGACGACTGGAGCCTGGTGACCCTTCTGGGGACACCCCGTGGGCATACCTCCCACATGACCACCTCTGGGCCCAGGTTCTGCACAGCTTCAAGAGGCCATGTGAGGTGGGGGTTTCTTCCTTTGAATGGTTCCCATCAGCTCCCACCCTTCCCTGAGCCATAAGGCTCTCTGGGCCTTACGGAGGCAGGGATGCAGGTGGCCACAACCTTTCTTCACAGTAGGGCTCCAAGGGGCCTCCTTGGACCCTGGGAGGAGACATATGTGGCTCACTCTCCAGCTTCAGGCCTCTGTTCTTTACATCTGTCTGTCTGTGTCTCTTGTCCATCAAAGGCAGGAGTCTGCATGGCCACACCCTGAACCCATGGTTCCAGCTCTTGCACCAGGACAGTAGATGACAAAGAGGAAGAAGCATCAGCCTCACCAGCCAAGCCAACAGGGTCTCCTGGCTCTCTTCCTGACCCCTTCCCTATGCATTTTGCATCCTGTAGGCTGGACCCTTACAGCCACAGTGCCCAGGCTCTACTTCATGAACCGGAGGGACTCCCAGCTAGGGGTTCTAGAAAAGCAGGAGGTGACAGCCTTCCCAGAGACCTAGGAAAAGGCCCTGGGAACCCCATTTTCTTATGAGTTGAGCTTATACCAGATTACAGCGACCAGCTTTCTACTCTTACCCCACCCATAAGCCTACTACCCACACAAAACCCCATCATCCCCAACCTCCGTCATTAAGTAGACCTCCAGCACCAACTCCAGCACTAGGCCAGCATCACTGCTGCCACCCCATACCACCACTGTCGTCACCAGCAGCAGCATGTCTGCCACTACCCATGATGCACCAGACTTGAAGAAACCCTGTCTTCAGGACATCAGTACACCCCGACACCCCCTCCAACCCCCATTCCAGCCAGGAAGATGCCCTGGGCTCAGGCCCCAGTAGAGAACACAGCTGTATGTGGAAGCTCATCCCACGTGTTCCTTGCAGTGGTGACCCAAGCTGTCCCTGCATCCTGCAGAGATGTAGAGATCCATTCTCAGTATGCCACTCATCAAGGTGGCTGCCAGTGACAACCCAGGCCTATTGCTTGCATCCTGTGTCTAGCCATACATTGAAAGATTTCATAAACCAGGTCATGAACACCTGTAATCCCAACACTTGGTGGTGAAGGCAGACAGATGAGAAATCCAAGATCGTCATCCTCCCTGTGCACTACCAGGGAAGGGCCGAGGTGAGTGGGGCTGGCGCTGGGACAGGAGCAGGGGGTCGATGGCAATCTAGGGACAGCCTCTGCCAAGGTAGGGGCCCAGCAGAGGTGACTGCCCCAACAGGAGCAAGCTAGACAAGGTATCTTCAGTGTGGGATTCCTGAGAAAATGGAAGGCTGGCCTTCAGATTTGGTGCTGGGGAGAGTCCTGGGCTAGACACACAGCAGGGCCAGAAGAGGCCGGCAGGACAGCCTCAGGCAGCTCCTCACAGGTGCAGGCTGGCGCCACCGAAGGCAGGTGGTGTGGGTGGGTGCCGGACAGAACTGTGCAAAAGCAGAGAGAGATGGAGCAATACCTCTAATCAGATGTGAGTGAAGATGGCTGGGCGATAGCCAGTAATTGTTGCATCTCCCAATTCTCGGTACTTGCCCAGAGGGAAACATCAGTATGCTGTCTGGCCCTTCCCATCACTGTTCCCAGCATCCCTGAGGGGGTACGGCCTTCTCCAGTCCTGGCCTCAGCTAGATCAGAGACCACTGGCAGATAAGGGCTGGGTCTCCTCTCTGGGATGCAGGCTATATCATTTGTGGTTTTCTAGGCTCCATAGGAGGCAGGCAGGCCTCGTCCTAGGCCCTGTATAGCCCCAAGGACAACACAGCTCAGAGGCCACAGAGTGAGCCTGTGGCATGGACAGGCAGTGGGCCACCGATAAGAGAGACAGTTGTCAGAGTCATGGGGACCACTGATAAAGCAGACAAGCATCTCCCGGTGGCCGGAAGGTGCTGGGAGGACAGGCAGGGGCACCTACATGGGTGGACATGCTAAGGCTGCTGGTTACGGGTAGGGCCCATCCAGACTCATCAGGCATCCAGGCAGCTGCTGTATGTGCTCAGCCTGAAAAGGAAACCTTGCTGGGGTTGTTATTAACTTCCAGGGCTCCCCAGCATGCTAGGTCCTCCCTGTAGCCCCGGTGCTGTCAGCAGGGAAGGTCCTTAGCAGGAGCAGTGTCCCTCCACGTCCATCTACTCCTCCAGTTAAGGACAAGTAGCCAGCACAGAGAGGACCCTGGGAAGTTGGAGCTGCTAGGAAAGTAGGGCCCTCTATACAAGCCTGATGTGGGTGTGGCCCATACTCTCACAAACTCTCCTGACGTCCTGCTAGATGTCCTCACCTGATCCCCTCCTTGCTGAGTCCCAGACCAGAGCCGGGTAGCAGGCTCAGGGTCACACTGTCTAGTGAGCTCCTCTCCTCCTCCTCGAGTATGCATTAGCAGCCGCCCGTTATGAGGCGTCATGGCTGGGGCATAGCTGGGGTGGCTCCAGCTCTGCTCTAGGTGGGGCTTGCTGGTCGCCATTCCACTCTCAGGAACACAGCTGAGACTTGGCCACAGAGGAGAGCCTTGTAGGGCCATCGGGATTGTGTGGCCTAGGTACTCAGAATGAGCCCAGGGCCCACTCCCTTCTGTAGAGTGCCCTTTTGTTACCTTGCTTATGCGTACAAACGGAACACCCTGCTTAACACTGGGCAGCCCTCCCTCCCACTGGGGCCTTTCGTGCCTCTCTCTAGGATGAGGGGGGAATTCCTCTCTCAGGATGGTCCCTCGCATCATACTGGGGGACAGCCCTTCCCTCTCGATGGCACTCTTCACATGGAGTGAGGGTGTCGGTCCTCCTCCCGGCCCCGGCCATGTTCCTACCTGTTCATCCCACACTCACAGTGAGAAAGGACCTAGCACGTCATTGTCCTGCTGGACTATGGGGACAGGATCTTTGGCTGGGTCTGCAGAGCTGCTGAATATGAATGTGAAGCTACACCAGCCACTTGTTTACCATGAAGGAAAGCAATCCACAGCAGAAGGGAGTGACATCTACCCGGAAAAGACAGAAATGAGAGCAGTCTCTGGACCCAGCCGTCTGGGGACGCAATGCCATGGTCCCTGCTCCACAGCCTGTTGGAGGCAGCTCTCTCTTCTGTGACTCAGTGTGTGTAGTGGTCAGTGTGCGTCTTACTAGCCTGGCACATACCCTAGGTCCTAAGGGAGGACCGTATGAACCCATGACCCGTCAGAGAATCTGGCTTAGGCCAACACTCATCCCTGCCACAGGTCCTCAGCCATCCTACCCAACGCTTGTTCTCTGTGCCTCCCTGGGCTGGAATGCTCACCTGAGGCTATGGATGACCCATCCTGTCCCCTGCTCATCCTCTCAGAGGGCGATCAAGTCAGTCCCCATCCTACCCCAGACCCTGCTAGAGGACCACCACCTTCCAGCTGGGCATACAGGCCCGGCCTAACAGTTCCTACATCAAGAGAGAGAGAAAGAACGCATACAT
Source organism: Pachyuromys duprasi (assembly GCA_028658305.1). NCBI lineage: Eukaryota > Metazoa > Chordata > Mammalia > Rodentia > Muridae > Pachyuromys > Pachyuromys duprasi. Next base: position 51,629,154 of record CM053761.1, read on the forward strand.
GTACGTGTATATGTATATATGTTATAAAACATAAAGGTCTATGTATGTTTTTAATATTATATATTTAACTTTATTTATCTGTATGTGTGTTTTGTCTGCATGTTTGTCTGTGTATCACATGAGACTAGAGTTATACAAAGTTGTAAGCCATCATGTGGGTGCTGAGAATCTAATGTAGGTCCTCTACAGGAACAGCCAGTACTCTTAACTACTGGGCCATCTCTCTATCCTCCCTTAAATATTTTAGATTGTGTTGCCAGCCCTCGCCAGTGGGCATGTTTTAGGGCTGTGTGGTAGCCCTGGGTAAAGTGCACTTAGCTCTGTCCCCAGCCATGAATAAGTAACAAAACATGGACTTGAGCCTCTTGCTGCCTCTTTTCCATCAGACAGCTGATAACAGCACTTCTGCCGTTCTCCCCAGCCCGGCAGCACACCGCACCCAGAAACGCATCCAGCCCCAGACCTCCAAGGCCCAAGGATCTGGCCTGTGCCCTGGCTGATTGGTTACCAGCCTGGCCATCTGCAGGTGTCCCGCACCCTTTCTCCCTCCTTGGTCTCACTTTCCCTGATGGTCAGACTGTTGGACTTTGTACCTGTGGGGTGAACTGTGGGATGGAGCTTTCTGTCCCTTTTTCTGCTTCCTGTCCCAGTGCAGGCTTGGCCAGATGCCACATGCAGTGGTGCCTGAGACCCAAGGACCAACTGCACTGGCTGATGATGAGTCTTGGGGGTCCCTACCAGGAATACATCCCCACAAACACACCTGGTTCCATTAGAACTGGCACCGTTTAGCCAGCCTTCACCAACAGGGCAGGGTGCACCATGAGGCTGAATCAGCACCCCTATTTTATAAATTCAAAGTACCAGTCACATCTACAGTCCCTCCTCCCCTGTTGGTGATCTCTGTGACCACCTGCCCCACCAGTTGGGATCAGTGCCCACATGCCACATTCCCCACCGACACCCGGTGCCACCCCAGCCCTCCTGGACCACCTCTTCTAGCTACATTGCTCCTCTGCTGCCCAAGAGCCAAATCCAAGCCTCTCAGCCAGACACTTAAGGTTGTAGGACATGGCTGGAGTCCACTAACCTGCCGAGACCACCACTCCCTCACTGCCATATTTGATCCTTGCCAGGCTCTCTCATCACCTTCCTGCTGTGCCCTCAAAGACCGCTTCCAGCCCTAGCTGCCCAGTGCCCCTACACAGACTCCCTCTCTCTAGTATGCCACACCCACTTCTTCCTGCTTGCTCGGCATCCATGGGCAGCTCCCCAACTCTGCCTCAGCAGAGAGATGACCAGATCTGGTGCCCAAAGCAGCTGAATTTATTTTCTCCATACCACCACCCAGCCTAGACCCTCCCCAGATGCCATAAAACTGAGCCAGCTGCTCCCAACTCTGCCCAACACCCCGACTTGAGTCAATACCTAAGCCCTACTCCTTAACCCTACCCAAGACCCAAACTCTACCCAGCACACCAATTCTACCTACTATTCCAGCTCTACCTGACACCCAACTCTAGCCAACATTCCAGCTCTACCCAGCACCCCAACTTTGCCCAGAATGCCAGCATCTCAACTGTTCAGCACACCAACTCTGCCTAGCACATTGTACTCCCACCTCAGTGGCCACAAAGTCCTTGGGATGGACCCTTCAGAAACTATGGGGCAAGGATCTAGTGAGGGTCACTGAGGAAACCCCAGAAGCCAACAAGGAGGGGCCAGGGCTGGAGGGAAACTACAGAGGACCAGGCACTGTGGTAGAAAACAAATATGGGTGAGTGAGGGATGGGAAGATGTAAGGGCCTCTCCTCCCCAGCTTCTCAGAGATACCAAATGGGTCTCGCAGTGATACAAGCCCTGCTCCCTCAAAACTCTTCTCTCTTGCAGCCACCATGCCTGAGTTCATCCTGCAAGCTCCCAACCTCCACTAGGCTCATTCTACTTTGAGGGGAGACCCTCATCTAGCGCCCAGTTTCTTAGCATCCTGAGCTCTCTGAGAGAAATAGGAGGCTCAGCTCAATAGTCTTAGCATACATCAGGGACCCATACATACAGTGGGGTCTGTCTGCAGGTAGCCCCTTTTCTCCATGCTGGCCCCACTCAGGGAAAGTTGCCTTGGCTCAACATAGTAGCGATTTTAAGTCGCAGCTGACCTAGATATAATGGTGACCAAGGCTGACAGGAAGATGGAGAATGGCTTCTTGGGTGAAAGGAAAAAGTGAGTGAGCAAGTGAGCAAACAAGAGAGAGATCCAGGGGCCTGAGGTTGCTCAGGCTGGCTTGTACTTCCCTGCCCACAGGCTTAGTGAGTAGCATGAGTATAGTCACCTGCCAGGGACACATGGGCAGGGAGGCACAGCCACCTTGGCAGTTTTCTCACTAATCTTGCAAGAGGAGGGGACATGGACAAATTTAACATCCTGTGTCCGCAAAGGTAGGCACACGTTTTTGATTGTTCATGCCTGCTGTATACATGTATACAAGTGTGTAAGGTTGTGCGCCTGGGCCTGAACAAAGCCTGAATGGTTCCAAGGACAGACAGAAACTGAACCCTTTCCTGGGCTCCCCTGGCAATCACCAACTCTTAAACAGTGGGCCTGTTACTACTGCCTCAGGGTCACCACCAAGACTAGGAATGAGGCACACTTGTGTCCAAGTGATGTCACTGTCCCTCACCCATGGCTCTTCTCATCCATCTCTGGGCCTCTGACAGCTCCTCTCACCTCTGCACCCCTCTGTGTCACTTTCTCAAAATCAAAAGAACTACTCGGTTATCCTGTGGCACCTTGCATTTCTGGTCTCTGTCTTTGAGCCTTTGGTCTAACTGGTTAAAATAAATAATAAGTAATTTTTAAAAAAGGTTGATAACATCATGTGTTGGTGAGGAGGTACAGTGATGTGAGGAAAGGCATGTAAGAAATGGCCCACTCCAGGACCACCACTCAAAAAGGCCAGATATGGCGGCGGAGGCAGGGGAGGAATTCAGACTGCATTGGAGTGTTAGCCACATAACCTTCCAGGGGACAGAGATGTCTGTGCATCGCAGAGACATCTGTATATCATTGTGGGGGCCCACACTCACAGCTGCTTAATTCCCATTTCTTGATGGATGTTTTCTGTTCAGCCTGGAGTGTGGAAGTCAGGGAGTGTAGACCAAGGCCTCGTTCCTTCCTCTGACCCTCTTGGGCCCTTCTCAGCCCCCTGACTCCATGCTGTAGCTCTGGACCTGGTGCTTCATTCTGTGCCTGGCTGGAAAGGAAGCAGCCTAGCCCAATGGAGAAGAGAAAGAGACGCAGGGAGAGAGGATGGGGAGAATAAAACGAAAGAAACACAGGACAAGACAGAGAGACATAGGGAGCTGACAGGTCAGAGACCCACAAGGCAGGGAGAGGCCAGGCCACTCCAGTTGCCTGGACTGACTGCAATTAAAGCCTGTAATTGATTCCCTCGATGAGGACCATTTCAATGCAGAGAATTAAGGTTTTCTTCCAAGATGGAAATAAAGATTAATTTGCAATTTCCTTCCTCACTGCACATGTGAGAATAGCCCCTGGAGAGAGCTCAGCCCTACAGGAAAGTAGCATACCTGGACTTGTGGACAGGGCCACAGAGTAGGCTCCAGATCTTACCAGGCGCACATGGAGAGGCCCACCTATGCCATGTGCTCAGACCAAGGCCTCTGAGGTTTGGACAGAGGTCCTAGCCAGCTGTCTTGGGGGAGTAGTCTAGGCTTGGGAAGGAATCAGAATCAGCCACCTCGGCCCCACCCCCAAAGCAGACTCAGACTCCATTGCAAGAAATGGCCAACAGGAGTTAAGTGGAGAGTCCCACATGCTTTCCTTACTTTGGACCCTTCCAACTGGGCCCTGGAAAGGGAGACAAGGAATGCACATAAGAGCTGGGGAGGGGGAGGGGAGTGGTAACCAGCCTGAACCCCCACAGCCTCCTACCTGAAGAATTCTGAGCTCAGCTCCCTGTGTGTCCCAGAGCCACAGCCAGCACCTCCCGCCACCTGAGCCCAGCCCCCTGACATCAGCCCTCCATTTCTGAAGGGAGACTCTACTCCATCATAGGGCCTGGGAAGACACCTGTACCCCACCTGTCTCCTTATGCTGCTCAAGACTCAAGAAGAGGTGCTAGGAGTTCCCAGCTGTATACACTTCTGAGGTTACCAGCCAGGGGCTTGCCTCTCCTGACCATTTCAGGGTAACTTGGGGGTGACTCAGTGGCCAGGTGGTGGAAACAGGTCTCACATCCCTCTGTGCCTGGCCTGTCTCCCGTCACACCGTGAGTGCAAAGGCCCACTGTAACCCAACCTTCCTATGACCCCACATGGCCAGTCTTGGGGACCCATTCTGCTCGTGGGCCTCCAAAACCTCTGCTTGCATGCATCCTAGGGCAGTTTTACCCTCATTCCTGCCTTCATCTCTGCCTCAAAAAGGAATCACAGCCCGGGGACAAGCCCAGACCAGACTGACACCTCTGCTGGGTCCTAATCCTGCCTCTGTGCCTGAAGAGCCAATCTGACCCCATGTCCCTGGGCTGCACTGTGCCTCTTCCCTACTGAACCAGCATCTTGGCTAAACCTGACTCCCCTCAGAACTTCAAGCCTACAGAGGGCAGAGAGCCAGGTCCCAGCCTCAGGATAGCTATGCAGAGGTCTGTAGGGTGAGCGGTGCCTCAGTTTCCCTGAAGAGCTTCACCACAGTGAGAAGTGTTCTAGTCTGGACTGCTGCAGGCCTTCAGGTGGATAGTCAGCTAGATAGACCTCTGCGCTACAGAAAGGGTAACTAAGCATGTGAGAGAGCGTGGCCAGCCAGATGTCCATCAACTGGCAGATGTGTGTATGAAATATGGGCTCGTGCTAAGGTTGCTTTGTGATTATTTAAATCTGTTTCATTCTTATTGAGAAAAATGGCACAAGTGTTCAAAAATGAATAGGGCCCCCCGGCCCAGCCCCGGGCTGCAGTTCTGCCTGCAGCACAGATGCACACAGCTGGCCACAGCAGTGTCCCTAAGCTGCCCTGACATTGCTGTCACCCCTGTGCCCAGCACTCCACCCCACCCCACAGGCTCCCCACTCCAATCTTCTTGGGGATGACTATGGAAATCATTCTCAGTCTTGGATGGGCAGAAGAAGCATCCCAAACCTGGCCCGAAGCTGTCTAATTCTCACAGCAACCCTAGACAAGGCAGGACGGATCAGATTCTCAGTATAACCTGACTTAGGGCAGGACAAGAAGGACAGGGCCAGGGTTTGGACCCCATAAGGCTCAGAGAAGTGCACCAGACTTGTGGGTTCCCTCCTTTTATCCCCTTCTTTGTGTCCCTGAGCTTGTCACTGGCCCTTTTTGAGCATCTGCTGGCACAAGCCTCCTTCTATTAGGTAAGAGCTAGTGAGATGCAGGAAGTGCCTAAGCACACTGGTGACTGTAAGCGGCATTTCGCTGTTGGATTCTGTGCAGCAGGGATAGCTGGCCGCTGGGCCTGAGTGCCTGCGCTGCCCTGCCACTGGGCTCCGACAGAGGGCAGGCGCGGCCCAGCCTCTGAATTGTTAAGTGGGCCGCAGAGGAGAGCTGAGCACGGGGCTGGGGGCCCAGTGAAATCTCTAAGTAAAGAGCCAGGGACATGAGCCAGAGAGCAGAAGAAATGGAGAGAATCAAGGCTCCAAGCTCCCAGCAGCCCTGGACCTGTGGAATCACAAATGCTAGGATCCAATATAGGCTGACGTCAGAGGCCAGTAGAAGGAGACCGTGTGCAAAGGCAGGACTCAGTGTGTGGTGTGTCCTGTGCCGAAACTGTCTTGAATGTACTGGGCTCAGGGATATGGAATTGCACTTTCCATTTGCTTAAAATGTAACTTTTCACATTTTTTAACTACCCCCTGTCTTGTCCCTGGGCCTGAGGGAGCCATCTCTGAGACTACTTTGATCCCCATGGAATTGCCCCACCAAGGCCAGCCGTTGAGAAGCGCAGGCATGACCTGCCCACGGCACACAGGAGCACACAGCACCAGCCTAGGCCAGGTGAGAAGGCACAAGGACACAGGTAACAAGGCGGAGGGCTGGTGTGTATCGGGGGTGCAGGGGAAACTGCAGCATGCAGCCGATGCAAATATCCTCTGTGTTCCCCTGACCTGTGGTGGTCCCAGCACTTACACATATGTCCATGGACGCGCCCCTGAGCTCACCACTGCCCGGGCCCCTGCTTGCATCCCTTGCAAATGTGCTAGCCTGCAAGGTGCAGGTCTGTGGCCAGTGTCCCCAACGGCCCACGGGGCCATGTAGAGGATTGGGGGAAGTTTTTGACACTGGCCACCTGAGGGTTTCCTGAGCCCCCACTGCTTGAAGATTAAGGCTATGCTGAGGTTCCAGCCGCCAGGCAGGAGCAAGGCCTGAGGTGTGTGGCCTGCAGAGCCTTGCCCCTCAACGTGTGCTGCCTGCCACCAGCTACCCCTCGGGGCCTGCCTCACCCTCGGCGCCCAGCATTTGTGTAGGGCTCCCCAGGCCCGCGATCGCCTTACACGAGGCCGATGATAATCTCTGTTGAAATAATATTTAACACATGCTGCACTTTTAATTAACTATCTGAATAATCTCAAATTAATACCAGAGCTTTAAAATAAGTTTTCATTTTCACATTTGGTAACATAATAGCAGCCCGGCTGGCCCATTTCCCCCTCCTTTGATTTAATTAAAAGCCCTTTTGTGTGTCTCTTGTCACTTCAGAAAGGGACAAAGAAACGCCCCCCCCCCTACTTGGGCAGCCTGGCTCCTGGCTCCAGGTCCAGGTCTAAGGCTCTGGACAGTCTGGCTGAAAGGGACACTTAGGTGGAATCTTTACAGAGGCGAGGCCCAGCCCTGGAGTGCCACCGAGTGGGCCAGTGTGCCCAGCGCATCACACACGTTTGCACAGGATCCCAGGGCATGGGCTCGGATGAGGTACATTCTGCAGCCACAGCGTAGCCCTAGCAGCTAGTGGCAGTCATTGCCCTGTGTCCACAGAGTGCTCAGCACACAAGCAGACCGGAGAGCTCCTGGCAGCGCCCGCTCAGAGACGTCACAGCACACGTGCACGCAAACACATGCCCGCACACATGTGAGCGTGCACTGGAACCCCCCTGGCTTCCTGGAACACTGGGGTCAAGGTCTGGAAGCACCACTGGATCTCTGTGAAACACAGGGGGGCACAATTTGGAGGGTCTATGCAGCCTGTTTTTCTGTTTCTGTCTCCGTTTCTACCTCTCCCCCCCACACACACATACACACCCACTGTTTTTCTCTCTGTGTGGCTCTCACCAACCGCTTGTCCACCTCTGTCTGCCTGGCCCCATTTCCTGGGCTTTCCTTTTGTGGAGATGACCAGGGCGAAGCTCACTAGAGCTGGGTTTGCTCCCCAAGCTGGTTCAGCTATCACTGTGCCCGCCTGCTGCTTGCTTGGTCTACTCCGGGGGACCAAGTCCTTTTCCAGAGGTGGAGGGGGTGCCTCTGCTGGTAGCTCAGTTGTTTATCTGGCAAGTCCAAGTGAGAGGGTGCAAGCCCCTCCCAGCCCACAGACTCACAGGAGAAAGCAGAGACTGTTTTAGAGCTGAAGTTGATCACAGAGACTCACGAGGAGGGCATGGCTGGGTGCAGCTGGAAAGACCTCAGAATTCCCTCAGAATTCTCCTGCCTCTCCTGGAGAGTCTTCAGATTAGCTTGGCCAGCTGTGGAAATGGCCACCCTCTCTAGTTGCCCATGGTTAGGTCATGTATTCAGTCAACAAATGCTGAGGGTCCGGACATGCTCCATACACACGTTGAGCCTGTGGCCCAGACTGGTGACCAAGAGAGGGTTTCCCCCACTGTCGCATATCCATTCTAGAGCGCACCAATGTGGGGTTCCATGAAGAGGCTGGCCAGCAGGGAACACGCAGCAAGGGAAGTAGACGGCATCCATAAGGGAGTCAAAAGGGTTCCCAGGCTATGACGACTGAAGAGGCCTCCTAGGGGTAAGTCCCAGGAGCCTTACCCTGGGGCGTGCTGCGCCCACCTCCTTTTGCAATCCTGTCCTTTGCTGGTTCGGAATAGCCAGCAGCGGTCATCCACAACCAGGATTCCCTGCCCTGAGGGATGCTCCCACTTGCTATCCTGGCTGGAGAGCACCAGCTGGGCGACACTCCAAGCGTCACACACACAACCACACTGTCTCCATCTCACACAGCAACACTCAGCTACGGACAAATGCTGACAGAGTTCCAGCCGCCCTGACCAGGCGCTGACAGCCACACGACACTCACACAGTCCAGACAGAGACACACACAGTCATCGGCCACAGGCACTCACACAGGTGAACACACGTATGTAGTCACTCAGAGCCACATGTGACCGTTCAGCCACAGGCACTTATATAGTCACATACGCAGTCACATACACAGTCACACATGGTAATTTAGCCGTGAGCTCTCACACAGGCTGCCTATGGTCACTCAGAGCCACAGGCAATCACACAGGAACACATATGGTCGCATACTGTCATCAACCATGGACACTCACATAAGTACATGTGTGGTCACACATGGTGTCACAAACATGATCACAAACACCCACACTCGTGTGATTATATGAGGTGAGACAGGCACCCGGGTCACGCATACAGGTGGGCACACAGTCCTGACAGTCTTCCCACCTCGGAGGGACCTGTCTACACAGGGAGTCAGGGGCTGTCCTCAGCACATGGGGGCCAGGCACGAGCCCTGGGATTTTACAAGTCCCAAGGGGTAGTGATCCCAAGAGAGGGAGACAGAGTTAGAGGAGATTAAAGAGCAAGGTCATACAGTAAGAGACCCACACAGGGAGGTGGTGGTGCATGCCTTTAATCCCAGCACTTGGGAAGCAGAGGCAGTCCGGAGCTCTGTGAGTTCGAGGCCAAGCTGGTCTATAGAGTTCCAGGACAGCCAGTGCTATGCAAAGAAACCCTATCTCAAGAAAGAAAGAAAGAAAGAAAGAGAGAGAGAGAAGGAAAGAAGGAAGGAAGGAAGGAAGAAAGGAAGGAAGGAGGGAAGGAAGGGAAAGAAAAGGAACAAAACAATGTTGTATGCCCCCCTAACTAGTGGAAGGTCATCTAACTCCCCTGGTGTATGTCCCCTGCTGGCCAGCCTCCTCATGGAACCCCACATTGGTGCCTAATGAGTGTGTATAGGGGGACCCTTTCATGGTCACCAGCCTGGACCACAGACAGGCTTAACATGTTTACTGAACATGCTCAGATCCTCAGCAATTCTTGATTGAATAAATGAATTAAGCGTGGGCAACTAGGGGAGGTGACTATCCCCACAGCTGGCCAGAGCTACCTGAGGACTCGCCAGGACAGTCTTCACCAGAGAGGTAGGTGCTCCAAGGTCTGGGGAAGCTGGGGCTGGCCAAAAGGCTGCGTGTGGGCCCACAAAGGACACTTCTGGCTGCAGACAGCACTGACAGAGCTACCGCCCCCAGGTCGGTGCTGAAGAGGTACAGACACTTAGGGAAAGGGGCTCACTGAGGGTCTAATGGCTGTTGCAGGTGGAGGTGGGAAGTGGGATGACCCGAAGCCACGCTGAGACCTGGACTCTGGTCCTCACTGCCTGATTCTATCACTCAAAGAGCGTACACCTGGCAGGACGCAGGTGCTGGCCCAGACACGCTGGGGTCAGCGCCTGGCTTCTGTCCTCCTCCAGCAGGCTCTCCCCAGCCTCAGTGTCCAGGCAGCACTCAAACCGGATGGGTTCTGCACACACCATTAACGGTAGCTGTGGGTGAGTGGCTTCTCCTGAGGAATCCCCATCCCAGCGGAGCCCTGAGTAACAAGAAGAGGCAGTAAAGAGGTCTGCCCGCTGGGGGGGGGGGGGGGAAGGGACCCAGGCGGGGAAGAGCTGGGCAAAGGCTTGGAGGAGCAAAAGTTTATGGGGGGAGGTTGGGTGGCCTGGAGCCTGCAGGGCTGGTCAGGGGAGCCGCCTGTGGGAGGAGACAGCGGGACAGCCCCAGACAGTGGCTCCCGAGGTTAAAAATAAATATAGCCAGATGCAAGAAAACTTGGAAACCTGGATTTGTACAAAACTTCCTAGTGTTTGTTTTTTTAGATTTTTTTTTTAATTGTGTGTGTTCAAACTCACACTCGCCCTTTCTGGGATGCATGCACGTGAGTGCAGTTTCCTCAGAGTCCACAGGCTTCAGATACCCTGGAGCTGGAGTTACAGTTGTGAGCCACCTGACATTGTCGCTAAGAACCAAACCTGTGTCCTCTGGAAGAGATTCACCTGCTCTTTCTAAACTGCTGAGCTGTCTGTTCAGCCCAACTTCCTAGTTTTTAAGCAGCCATATTTTTGTTTGTTTGTATTTTTGTTCTGTTTGTTTGTTTGTTGAGACAGGGTCTCATGTAGTCCATGGCTGTCCCCAAGCTTCTGGCTTTCAATTTCTGATCCTCCACCACTGCTAAGATTACAGGAGGAGGGAGGGGCCTCAAATCCCACACTCCACAGTGCACAGCTGGGCCACAGGGGCTAATTTCTAGTTCTCTCTTCTCCTCAGTGTTGTCAGTGGAGAAAATGATGCTAATATTACAGGGACCGGTGACAGGAAGTGGTTACAGGTACTCAAGTGCCCACGGAGAATGAAGACGCCTTCTGTGTACCAGAGACCATGCCACTGGGGAGTCACAGCCAATGAAAGGACAGTCTGCACTGGTGCGTCTAACAGAACATGAGAGAGAGAGATAAGCAACAGGGTTTCTTCAGCTACCCTCTTGGAAACACCTAGGAGCCAGCGCTACCAAGGAGAACAAGCAGGGAGGAGGGGCGCTCGCATAAAGATGATGGCCTCACCAAGGGGGTGACATTTAGACAAGCCTAGAAGGCACCAAGGGAGCAGCAGCTATAAACAGCAACCTAAGGGCACGGTGAAGCCAGCCTGAGATGGCAAGCAGCTGAACCTTGCGGCTAAGGACTAACAACCGGACAGAGCTGCACGGACACCCGGATGTGGGAAGTGAGAGTGGGCTGGGGTAGAGGTCCCGTGGTGCTGGCCCATCTTCCGAGTCAGGTGGCATCAGAGGAGGAGTATGCCTGGGTTAACTTCAGACAGGGGTGGTTCTCAGCCTTCCAAACGCGACCCCTTAGTACACATGTTGTGGTGACCCCAACCATAAAATTATTTTTGTTGCTACTTTATAACTGTCACATTGCTACTGTTACGGATCACAACTTAAATATTTGTGTTTCCCAATAGTACTGAGTGACCCCTGTGAAAGGGTCATTGACCAACACTATGGTTCCCCTAGGTTGGGAACCATAGCTCTGCCTGAGGCTGGAGAAGAGGCAGCAGTTAACCAGGAAGGAGGCTGCTGCTGCCAGGGGTGGAAGCTGCCCTCAAGGACTGGAGTTTGGTCTGGGTGCACAGGTTCGGGGGAGGTGGTTTTAGAATGGAGATGGTGGCAAACTCGGGCCTGTGCGATTGCATTCTGGGAGAGAGACTGGAGAAGTTAGAGGACACGGCCTCGGACCCACCCTGCCTGGCCTGGACAAGCCACTGGAAACAAGAATAGGTAGATACGCAGAATTTTCCAGCAGGGCGGCACCGAGAGAGGCCGGCAACAGTGGAGTGGGTGGCCTTGGCCTTTGCTGAGCATTTTGAGTACATAGGGAGGGCACGCTGGGGGTCTCAGGCCAAGTTCCCAATAGCCTGAAGGGTCTGGGACACTGGGGACTCTGCTTGGGCTTCAAACTGTGCTGGCCCTCCTCTCCCCTCCCCCTCACCACCTGCAGGTCAGTCAGATCCGGGCCATTGTCCCACCACCCAGCCCTGTGCTCCAAATGGTGCCCCCGGAGCAAACACAGCTGAGTGCTGGGCTCGCGTGCCGCTCCCGCCCCCCAAATCTCCGGGGCTGCGGGCGGAGGCTTAGCAGGCAGCTGCCTGGCTGGCTAGGCTGGGCTCACCAAGGCCCCTCGTGCCTTTCCACTGTGCGCCTTTGTCATGCAGATGATCCGCTGGCTGCTGCCTAAGGGCGACTTACACTCACAGCTGACCAGGAGGTTTCAGGCTGCAGGGGAGCCTGGGGTTGAGGGGTTCCATGCCTGTTGCCAGTGACCAGGCAAATTGCTGGGCACCTCTGCACCATGACTAGAAGAGCACCGGCTTCACACAGAGACCGCAGGCACAGCTCAGACCTCAAGCTTGGTGCGTGGGGAGCTAATCCCTCCCCAGTCTAACCCGGGTCTTCTCAGTGTGTTTTGAGGGCAGGGCAGAATGCAGGGAGTCTGGGCATGGGGGTGGGGGGGGGCACTCCCATTCTGCCCTCCACAGCCTGTCCATCTCAGGCTTTTGGGTGTCTGAAATGGTGTCAGAGGACATGGCACCCAGGCTAGAATGCCAAGGCGGCTCCTCCTCCTACCCCTACTCTGGGGTTCTCACTGGAGCTATGCTGCCCCCCCCCAATCTCCCATCTCCCCAGGAGCAGAGAGTCTCCAAAACAGGTGATCCAGTGGAAACTGGCTGACAGCCCTGTCTAGGCCATAAAGTCTGAGCCATTCTGTGGGGAGGGTGGTCCTGCCATGTCACCTACTGGGGTCCTTCCTCTCAGCAATGGCCACCCAGACTGCCTTCCCCCCTGCAGATAATGGATGACAGAGCTTCAAGCCAGGAGTACAGAACAGCACACAGACCCAACATGCTGAAGTTAACCCTATGGTGTTACCCACCGAAAGGAAACTTGGTGACTCAGAAGGCACAAGCAGGGAGCGTCCAGGTTGCTCGGCAGTCCACAGTGGTTTGGATTAACAACTAGCCTTTGTAAGGAACACACAGGGATGGAGAGAAGACTGAGCAGTTACGAACAGCTGCTGCTCTTTCAGAGGGCCCAAGAGCAAGTCCCAAGACGTGCTACACCCTGTACCTCACAACTGCCTGTAACTCCCGCTCCAAGGAATCTGATGCCTTCTGGCCTCTGCAGGCACCTGCATATACCTCACCCTCCTACACAAATAAATAATTAATAAAATAGACCTTTAAAAAAAAAAACCTGAATATATAGGAGTAACACGTCTGCCATGGAGGCATAGGAAGGTGGCCAGATGGAACTCTTATCCCAGCTCGGCTAAGTCCAACTTGTGTGTCCTTGAGCGGCTGACTCCAACCCTTCTGAACTTAGTTTTCTCATATGTTTAAGGCATGATAATAAATGAATCCTATCAAGGCCAACCAGGAGCAACATGAGGCCTCCCAGGTGGAAAGCTACTGGTAGTTCCTGGACTCCACAGAGACCTCCTCCCAGGCCCTTTGCTCTTGCTGGCCCTGGCTGTAGCCAGCTGAATCAGGCTGTCCCTCTGACTCAGGGTGAGCATGGGGCATTTCTGCTCTGTCTGTTGGGTCAGGCTCACCTAGACTCAACCCTGCTCCCCATCTCCACCTGGGCCTGCAGCTCTACCTTGTAAGGAAGGGGTGGGGGCTGCCTCTCAGCCCTGGAGGGGCCTCCCCTCAGCCAGATCTGGTTTCTGGCAGGACTGGTTTGTCCAGGTAGCCCTCGATGGACAGGAGAGATAAGGCCTAAGCAGATTGACCAGGCTGGCTAAGAGATGCTGAGCAAAGACTGGGGCTGGTCCCTGTCTGAGGCAGAGTTGACCCATGCCTTACTCAAAAGGCTCTCATCGGCTTCCGGGGCTCCCCTTCCAAGCCCCTCTTCCTGCCTGCAGGGAGAAGAATGACGTAAAGAGGTGACCCTGGGGGGAGCTCTGCAGGCTCAAGGTTGTATGGGCTGGATGTTAGTGTGAGGAGGTCCCAAGGCTCCAGAGCACAGTTAGACGTGGACGGTGAAGGGTGAGGTTGCTGAAGAGTCCACATTCCAACAGGCACCGCCTTGGCTGCCTCTGCAGAGAGGATGTTGACACAGTCATGAAGGCCACCGGGTTGGTTGTGGATCCCCAGACTCTTGGGCCCTGCAGCCTCATCCTCATCAACAGGTCTGCTGTCCCCAGTTGCTCCTGCCAGGCTCAGGACATTCGGTCTCTCCTATGAGTGTCCTGGCCCAGCATCCTAATAGGTTCTGTGGCCTGCTGGGATACCCAGGGGAACAACTACCTGTGAGCTCTGCTCAGCCTACCATACCACAAATTCACAGGGGTGCTGGCCCTTCCCTTCTACCATCTACCTCTCCTGAGGGGCTACAGTGTTTCCTTGGCCCTTGACCTTGGAACTGTCCTGGGGAAGGGGTGTATAATCTCAAGGTGGGAGCCTGGGAGAATGGGAGGAGGGCCTGCACTATTGATTTGTGCCCCCTGGGCCAGGTAGCAGCTGAGCCTTCTCTGGTCACTGCTCTATCCGAAGAAGCAGCAGAACTGCCGAAGAGGGACTCCTTCGGCAAGGACTGAGTCCTTTCCCCAGGGACAGAGCAGGCAGGAAGAGATGACCCAAACCCTACAAGGACTAGAGGAGGCCACAGAGGCAGAGGCTTTGCCCACAGGGAGCTGCCTTCCTTGGACTGCTAGTGTGCTTCGTGACAAACAGATCTTGAAGGTGAACTCCACAATACACCTGTGGAGGGCAGGGTAGAAGGCCAGCTAGGTTACTCTGGGCTTCAGTGCAGAGCTGGTCACAGGTCACATGGTCCCCGTGGCCTGTGGCTAGTGGTGGCAGTAGGTAGAGAGAGCTTGGTGTGGGGCAGAGATGTCAGTGCAGGCCCTGATACAAATTACTGTACAACAATTTTTAAAAAGTGAGAATAATGAGGCCAGGGCACCGGAGAGAGCAGGGACAACAGCCACTGGAAGGCGGTTGTTTACTCGCTGTCCTCAGAGGAGGGGCATGTGTGCCATGCAGGACCAGGAAGAAATGAGATGGGCAAGTCGAGGGGTCAATGTGGCAGGGATGTTCACTGTGGTTCTGTGGAATGGGACAGTTTAAAAAAAAATTTTTTTTTTTTTACTTTTTTTTTTTTTTAAAGGACCTATCTGAAGATAGTCCAAGGAATTTCAGGAATCTGGGCTGTGGCTGCCCTAGGTGTCGCTCCTGGCTTGGAGCAGGTGACACTTGGAACTGGGCTGTAGAGGGTGTGTGAATGAAGTAGAGGGGCCGGGGGTAGCTCTGGATTTTGGTGGTTTGCGTGTGAGTGATTTGGGATTCCCTAGGAATTACCCAGCCTAGGAGGGGATGTCCAGCCAGACCCAGATGTCAGCAACCAAACCCAGCCTTCCCTACCCAGCTCCACCACAGGTGCGGCTGATCCCGTAGGTCCAGAGCCCAGTCTTGACCTAGGATGGTTTCTGCTGTGACAAAAAGAGGCTTGAGCCACAGCCCTCCTTTTAAGCTATGGCCGTACCTCACATTCCCTGCTCTCCCTCGATCTGCAAGTAACTAGTCTGGGTGATCAGCCAATCAGGCGGCCATGGCTTCATGGGGCCAAGCCCCAGCTGCCCCATTGCCCAGTCAAGGTGCCTCTTGGTGCCACAGTGATCATGCACGTGTGCCTGAGGGTCTCGGCTGCCCCACTGTCAACCTCTGAAGACCCACGCAGGTCCAGAGCTTAGTCCCTCTGATCACATAATGAATGGCCTTGGCACTCATTGACCTGCTAGCCTCCTGCAGCCCATACTGTAAGTCCCAAATGCTTAGGAGTCGCTCCTGAAGACAGCAGCCTGACCTTGGGCTGTGGACATGGGCACTGCCACTTCCTCTTGTGACGGCCAGTGATGTCAGTGGGCTGTGTGCACTGCCTCATGGCCAGGCTTCTCCAGCTTAATCACATCCAGAGCTTCCTACAAAGAGACCACTTGCCTGGTACCTACCTCAAGACTGGCCAGTCCCCTCCCCTACAGGAGACACTTGCTCTATTAACACTAGGCAGCCCCCAAGCCCACTGCCTCCTGGCAAGTGGAATAGGGATGGCTTCTAACAGGACCTTCCCAGTGTGCCATAGACCTCAGGGTCTCACAGTGTTCACCTGAGACATAACACATGTGTTAAAAGGTTGGGGAGGGCACATGCCACAGCTACCCCTTGGCCTAATTGGCACGATGTCATCAATGGAATGGTCAGTATGGCCTTCTTGCCCACAAGGACTCATGTTTCTCACGAAGCTCTCCAAACCATGCCTTTGAGGTGGTCAGTGGAGACTACCTTCTATCTCTAACCAGGTTCATCCCATCCTCCTCCAAGAGGCAGGGGGCAGACAGCTCAGAGCACAAATGGGGGATTTGTTGTCAATTCACAGTTAAACAGTGGGATGAAACAACTTTAAATAGATCACCACACAAGATTTAAATGAAACAAGTTGGAATTGTCCGTTAGCCGAGCGCTGACAGAGGTCTGACAAGGGTTTTAGTGTTTAACTCGCAAGCTCTTGGAGGGCTTGGAAAGCAAAATTGGGTCTAAGTATTAGCAGTGGGCCCCTAAGCTGTGGGTCTCAACATCTGAGGCAGGAGTCCAGATCTAGAGATGAACCACCGTGGATTAAACATGATTTCTCAACAAATATGGGACAGCAGAGATAAACAAACACCTCTCCTGCTCCCCTGTGCTTATCCCCAAAGTGGCCTAGGAGTGCTGGGGGAAGACATATTTGGTGTATAGCATGTACTGAACAAAACTGCCTCCATGAAGCAGGAGCTAAAGGTAAACTAACCCTGCAGGGGTCATGGCCAGCATCCTGGAACAAAAAGTAGTTTAACTGCACCCCAATGAAGGCATGCAAATTAAGGCAAAATTAGAACATTGGTAATGCCAGGCATGGTGGCTCACACCTTTGATACCAGCACATAGGAGGGAGAAGCAAGCAGATCTCTATGAGTTTTGAGGCCAGCCTGGTCTACATAGTGAGTTCCAGGACAGCCAGGACCATGTAGAGAGACTCTGTCTCAAAAACAAACAAACAAACAAACAAACATTATAAGAACAGCATTGCAACGGCCCTAATGTGAGCAGATGAAATCATCAGGAACCAGGTTTTGTGCAGAGGGAACAATTGGGAACAGGTGAGAGATGGAAACCAAGCTTCAGGGATTCTGTCTTCCAGCTCTATAAACGCAGGGCAAGGAGTTTGGACTTACTTTCTTTTTTTAATTGGTTCATTAGAAAGCCATTGGAAGGTTTTGAGCAGGGCGAGAACCTAGTCTGATTCATGTTTGGCTGCATGGAGGCCAGAAACAAAGGAGAAAACAGGAAGACCCACCAGGAGGTGTTTGTGCAGCACAAATGAGCGGCTGTGGGTGCCTGAACCCCCAGCGCCAAGGCCAGGCAGGGCGCCCTTCATGGGCTCACAGCTAAGCCTGGTTCTGGCCACCCCTAGCCGCAAGGGAGTTTGGCAAATGTGGTTTGGGAGACTATGTGCTGTGGAAGACAGTAGGACTCCATTTCTGAGGAAGAGAGAGACAGCTTGCAGCCACTCTCTCACGGGGACCATTTGGTCTCCTCAGTGACGTACGCTACGCACACAAGGTGAACATGCACACGTTGACAAAACATACACAAAGTAAATACATCTAAAATTATTTTATTGTGTGTATGAATGTGTGTGTGCATGGACACATATGTCACATACACATGGAGGTCAGAAGACAAGTTGTAGGCATTGAATTCTCTCCTCTCGCTGTGTGGGTCCTAGGGATCAAACTCACACGGTCAGGCTTGGGGGCAGCAGCCTTTCCCCACTAGACCACGTCAGCAGCTCCTGCTGTCCTTTTGTGGCTGTTGAAGGTGACTCACCTTTTGGGCCTCTCCTGGTCTATGTGACACAGAGTCCCTTTGTAATGTCACCATGCCTTCTGGTCTAGCCTCCAAAGCTAAGCGCTGCCATTTCAAAATACCCTAGTGGTAAAGACCTCAGCCCCAGACCCTAGAGTGGAGACCACACAGGGACTTGAATATAGGGATCACTGGAGAAAGCTCCCTCCTTCTCCTTAGCCCCAGAGCAATGCTGGCCAACAAGAAGAAGCCATGCCTGGGACAGAGCAACCTCCACATGGACTCACCAGGACTACCCAGCCTACGTCTCTGTGCCTCCCAGGGCCTTCCATGCCTCTTGCCTGCCTGGTCTTCTGTCTTCCTCAGCCTGGAAACTCCTCTGAGCCCCCTGCTTCCCAACTTCAGCAGAAGACCCCACCTCCAACTTGTAGACAGAAAAAAAAAAACACACTACAGAAGTACCTCATCTTCCTGTAACCAAGCACTGTGTGTGTGTGTGTCCCTCCCTGCAGCACAAGAGGTCCTGTTGCTTTGACCCAAGATTGAGCCTCCAGCCTTGGGCCTCCCTTAGTCACCATCACTCCTCCCCTGCCTACGCCCCTCTCTCACTCCTGTTCCCCTTACCTGGAGCTCTCTTCTCAGCACAACTGAAGCTCTCCAGCCTGCACTCTCCAGCTCCCTCCCTCTCCCCTGTGGTGGAGAGTTCAAATCTTCCTCTAAATCCCAGGTCAGAGGTCAGAGGTCAGCAGGTCAGAGGTCACCTGCTCACTCAACAGGAGCTAGGAGTAAGTCCTGTATTGTGCCAGGGACTGGTACTCCTAGGAGGTGCCCAGCTGCATGGAGGCACCTATGCCCTAAAGGAGGGCAGCATTACACAACAAACCGAAACATAGCCAGCCATGTTCCCAAAGGGGGCAAACACCCTCCACTTAGCAATGTTGGGCAATGGAACAGGTACTGCCTTATTGTGCTGCTGGGATTAAACAAAAGCAAAGACTGACCATCAAGCCTACATTGCCTGTGGATTGTTCTCAAAACGACTAGCTGACAGCAGCTGAGGGTATCCTTTCTAGCAAAATTCCAGATCATGGCATAGGAAGGATAGAAGTTGCTTCCATGTGGGCCCCTGACTGTGGAACTGCTTATCAGTGACTGCCAAGGTTGTGGTTGAAAAGCTGATAGATACCTTGATGGGTGGGCAAGACTGGGAACCCTGGAAGCCGGTGCCCAATGACCAGACACCAGGTGACCCTGCCAAGGCACTGTAGTAGGCACACTACAGGTGTGCCAGGTCCCAGCACAACTCTGTTGGAGCTGATGCCTACAGAAGCCGATGACATCCCAGAACGTATAGAAATGGTTCCCACAGCATGGTCAGCAAAACCTGGGACTGAGGCACAGCTGTGGATGGCTGCTGGGTGACAGCTGGGCCCTGTGGGCACCAGGAAGCCTGCAGCCAAGCATCTCACATTGATGTACACCGACTCACCAGAGGAGAGCTGCCCACAGACAGTGAGTCCGGTGACCGAACTGTGGTGGGGGCAGCCACTCCGGGCAAGCCAAAGGCACGAGGGCTCTGTACTGGGGGCTGTGAACCAGCCTTTCCCAGCCAGCGACCAGATTGGCCCATAAGTCTAATTAATAATTAACTTTTTAATTAAATATCAATTTAAAGCAACGTGCATGCTGTCTCTTGCAGGAAATGTCTTGGCTTTCCTTTCCCATAGAGTCTATTGAGGCCAGGGGGTGTGGGGATCCACCCATGGTGGAGGGGCTGAGGAGAGATCTGGAGGGTATTGTAGCAAGGAGGTACCCACTGCCTCCCTCACCTATGGCCGCAGGGATCCTGGACCTAGTGACACAGCGCCGAGCATTCTGTTCTCCCTTTTACCTCCAAGCCTCTTCTGGGCTCATCCTGGGCCAGGCAAGCTGGAGTCAGGATGGATTCTGTCTCTGCCCTAGGTGAGTAGGCTGGGCCCAGGCAGATGGAGAAGCCTCAGAAGAGAGAACCAGGGTGGATGGTCGCACAGGAGAAGAAATGGGTAGCCAAATGCCAAAGGGTTCGGGGTGCTGGCTGGTCTGGCTAGGAAGGGACAGGTCATAGATCTTGGGTGGGAGCCAGGAGGCAGAGGATTCCCATGCAGCCCTGGTGTCTAGAGAACATGGCTGCACCCTAGCCACCAGCCCAGATCCTACAAACTACTCCAGGGGTTTCCTGACCGGCTGCTTGGGTGACCGCAGGCGTAACCACGGCGCCTGGGGGCTTGAGAGGCTGGCCGTGCCAGGTTCCTGCTTTGGGGTGTGACAGCACAGTGTGGTCGGCGGGCAGGTGGCCCTGGCCAGCAACGCCCAGAGCCCGTGCTACAGACCTTGTGGAGCGGAACCTGTCCCAGGGACAAGCTAAGGGGAACTGACTGGTGCCTGAAACACAGGAGGCAGCTAAGGCCACTCTGAGCGTGGGTGGTCTAGCCCGAGAAGCAAATATGCTGTGGTGGGATCTATGACTTATGGGAGGGACTCCAGGGACAGCCACACCCACCAGGCTGTCTGTCCATACAGGAGACACTTTCCTGGGGTGGCTGATCTTCATACAGCATCTCCTTGGAGGGTTCACTGCTATGACCAAGGTCCTGAGACATGGGGTTTGGGAGTGATCATCGGATTGTTCCCAGAGCCAGGGAGAGAGAAAACAGGGGTGTAGGAACAGGGGCCATGGTGGAAGAGACAAGCCTGTGGCCTTCGGCAGTGAGGTAAAGACCTTCCATCAAGGGCTGTATGGGCTGCTGCCGTCAGCCTGGTCCATGACATCCTCCTGCCTGAGTGACGCGCCAGGCCCACACCACACAGGCCCTCCCTTCAGGCCTGCTCCCAGCCACCACCTTCTGGCCTCTCCTCTGCTCTGCACCCTAGACAGAACCCACCCTCCTGCCCTTCGAGCCACACAGGGGACCTGCATTTGCCCAGGTCCTGCCCCAGGCCAAGCATTCCTTTCTGTGTGACCTGGAAGATGGGTCCCCTGGGCATGGAAGCCATTGGAGAAAATGATGATAAACTCTGAGGAGAGGAGGTGAATAACATCCCCCCACAAAGACATCCCTGCCCTGCTCCTTCACATGACAAAGGAACTCCCAAGAGGGGATAGAATGAAGGTGGGGATGGCTTCTGGAGAGGGCTCTGTGGGAAGGAGGCAGGAGGGACAGAGTCACAGAACCCTAAGGATGCTGGGCTGCCAGCTCTTCAGCCTGAAGAGGCCTGGACGAACCCTTAGACCTCAGGAGAGCCAGGCTGACAACAGCGCTGTGGGCAGACGGGAAGAGTATGTGCTGCTGCAGTGCCAAACTTGCCATTCTCTGTCACAGAAGCAGGAGAAGGCGAGAATCTGGCCACCTCCAGATCAGGCCTATCTCATTGTGGTTTCCCTTAACATCCCAGCCCCTCAGGAGACAGAAGGGCCACCTGAGCCATGAGCTCAGGACCAGTCCAGGCAACATAGCAAGACACTCTCAAAAGGTTTAAAAAAAAAAAATAAATAAAAGGTTTTTATAAAAGAAAAGTTACGTATGTACAGGAGTTTTCCAACTCTTAGTTCACCAGCTGTTCCCAGTACAGTCTCTGGTGCAGAGTTGGGGGGGGGTAGGGAGGGAGCGCACACTGTGGCCTTTCTATTCTGTGCTCTTGTATGCTTTGATGTTGCCAGGAGCATGAGCTGGGACATTCCACTCTCACTGTGGCTTCAACTCAGGAACCATCAAACATGGGAGGGGCCGCGACACCGCCCCGCCATTAATGGGGACCAGTTCCAACTCTGCTCAGCCTGGGGAGGGGTCAGTATTCCCTAGTCACTGAAACTCATGATCCTCTACCACTGGAAAGAGGAGGGAGGGCGAGGCCAGGCCTCCTGGTAACTGGAACAATGGGTATGGTTCCACCCAGCCGCCAGATCCAGGTTCAGACAGGATGTGGGATGGTGGGTGCCAGGGGCTGGAGAGGAGACAGACTGGTGTCTGGTGGAGATGGTGTCAGTCTGGGAGGACTGAATTGGAAGGTGGGAACAGCAGCAGGACCCTTGACGGGTTTCAAGCCACCGACCTGCACCTCAAAAAACGGCTGAAGTGGTAAATTTTATGTTGCATGTACTTTTCCACAATTAAGATAACAGAGGGGGGAAAGAGGTGGCCCTGAGTGAGCTGGAGGCTGCCACAGAGAGCAGAAAGGATGCCCTGGACTCGCTGAGATGGAACTGTCCTCGCTCCAGCTGCCATGAGGAAAGAGCATAGATTAAGGTGGACTGTCCTAGGCATCCAGCTCAGGAGCAGACCTGAGGCGAGACATCTGTCTCTTCTAGCACCTTCTCTTGCAGTGCCCTCAGAGGGGACAATCACGGCTGCCTGAGTGCTGGGACTCTCTGCTTAGCTCTTTTTTTGGGGGAGGAGAGGTCTGACAGCCCCATCCTGCAGGGCGAGAGGGAGAGATGCGTGCATAGGGCTGTTTGACACTCAGCACCATCACTCCGTTGACAAAATGTGGTCTCTCCCAACTTTATAAGTTTCAGTGATGCATTGGAAGCTTCTGGAGGGAATTAGCTAGAGTCCTGGCTGAGCTGAGCTGCCAGGGGGCGTGTCAACCTGTCACAGCGCACAGGCTGACTGGGGCTGTCTGGCACTGCCTATCACCCTGCCCCAGCCAACAGAGACGAGTCCCTGGAGTAGCAGAAGCACCTCAGGCCCCTTGGCACACTGGCTTCAGTCAGACTGTAGGGCAGAATGTGGGTGAATGAGCATGCTGCCCCCCATCACCTGTGTGGCAAACACTGGCCTAGCTAGAATCCTGCTCAGTTCTCTGTTCTTCAGGGTCCCTCCTGTCCCTGTGTCTTCTCTCCATCTCCCTCTCCTCCCTGACTCTCTCTGATCTCAGTATCCGCAGTCCCACCGCCCACACCCCCTCAGCCCACTCCCTTATCTGGGTCCCGCACAATCCAGGGAGCCCATCCCCATGACAACAGGGCAGATGGCCCTGCGATAGTGGTTCTCCCTCCCAGCATGGCTCAATCCGTCTTTGAAATTAAATCAGCTGTGATAACATCAAGGGCCAGAGGGAGGGGAGGCTGCCGTGCCCCACCCACCCCGCCTGCTCAGGGGAGGGGGACAGGGGGCAGACCAGCTCACAGTGTGGTCAGATGACCTTGGCCAGGTCTCTTGCCCTTGCAGCCTCAGTCTCTCCATCTATAAAACAGGCGGATCGGATTTATTGCTTGGGTCAGTGGGGAAGCATGGGAGCAATGGGCAGGCCTGACATCCTTCAGCCCACAGGGTCCTTGGTCCTCTGAAAGCCTAGGTTAGCCAGGCCTTGGGATACAGAGAGACCAGCTGCCCAGAACAGAGGTTGTAGACCACTCTGCCTCACTGCTTAGAGGTCACGGTACCCTCTGTGTAACCTGCCCTGCAATACCAAATCTGTGTATGCATTCTGCCCAGCAGCGTAAGGCCTTTGTGGACATTTGGGGCCCCTGCAGGACAGAGCAGTTTGAGAGTGGAGAGCAGAGAAAGCAGCAGTCCAGCTTGGAAGGGCCTTGGAACCAGAAAGGCTGGGTGGATGAGTTGGGATTGAGGGTGCAAACAGGGTACACTCTCCAGAAGCTGAGGTGGGAAAGGAGATCGGGCACTGAGGTGGGGCGGCCAGGGCCCCGGGGAGGAAAGGGGCTGTGATGCTGAGGACAGCCTGTGCAAACGTCCTGAGATAGGGCTGTGCTGGTGCCAGAGAGGACAATGAAGGGGACTGCAAGGCTGGAGCAGAGCAAGGCGAGGAAAGCCAGCGGTTATGGGGCAGGTGACACATGGCCTCACAGGCTACAGCCAGGATGGTGGCTTACCAGTCTGAGCACCTCACAATACCCTTGATTTTTTTTACTTTTAGGTTTATACAAACTTCTCTGGCTATGGGGTGAGAATAAGCAAACAGAGTCAGAGGAAAGGGTGGGATGCCCAAGTACATGGAGGGTAGCAGCAGGGTGTGTATGTGTGTGTGTGTGTGTGTGTGTGTGTGTGTCTGTGTGTACACTGTCCCCAGACCCTGCTGTACCTCAGAGCAGGGCAAGCATGGACTGTGGTTTGATGGTGGTCTCGTGAGTCCCTTTCAGAGATATAAGACACGCTGGGGCACAGGCAAGCTGGGCCCCATTCTAGGAGACATTTGTCCTGGGCAGAATGTCCTGCCCAGAGAGGCTTGTTGAAACCAGCCAGGGGATGGCAGGGAGTGGGCTTTTTGGGAGGAACTGAGTGAACTGGAAGGAGCCTAGCAGGTGTTGCTTCCCACACAGCAGCACCTTGAGATGGATTTCACCAAAGAACCAGAATGCATGCTGCCCATGGCTCCCAGAGAGTGTGGCCCAGCAGGGAGGACACGGTGATACCGAGCAATACTATGGGGAGAGCGAAGGACCCTGAAAGAGCTTAGGATTCTGGCCCTGCGGTATCCCAGACCCATAGCCCACAGGGCCTCAGGTCTTCCGTCTGCAAAATGGGCGAAGATGCTGATCTGGGACCCAGGGTTGAGGACCTGAGGCAGCGCTGAGGAAGAGTTGGGAATGCCTTGTCTGTGCTGGGGAAACAGAGGACACAGGGTTGAGACTCAGGAAGGGGGCAGCTAGTGATCCCTGGCACCCAAATTCTTGGGATACTGGAATCCTTGGGTCTGCCAAGCACCCAGATTTCCTCTGGGCACCTAACTGGAGTGTGCGGCTGTTCGGAGATGCTAGGCTTATAATTGGATTTGCCCAGCAGCTGCCTGCCCTAAGCAGGCCCACTTGAGGCAGCCGTAGCTGGTCGGTGATCAGGGACATTAGCAGGTCAACGGGGGCAGAGGTCAGGTGGTTAGTGCCATGGGGACTCTGATAAAGTTAGTCCCCAAGCAGGGCTGGGAGCTTGGGCTCTGCCTTCTGTGTGTCCCTTGCCCTAACCAGTAACGTGGTTAGCTGCCTGCAGCTGCCGGCTGGCTGAGAACCTCTGAGGCTTACTCTAGGAGCCGGAGCCCGGGTCAGGCCTCACGGTCAATAACTTCTGGCCATCACGCTTGCAGCACTTGCCTGGCTCTGGCGATCTTGAGATGATACCTGGCTTCCTAGAGCAGGAAGAAGGTTCCTGGGCCCACCTCTCAGTGGCCTGCACCCCTACCCAGGTTGTCCTCTTCCTAGTAGTGTGGAAAAGTGGGGCAGGTTCCTTCCTGGGCCTCTCGCTTAACCAGGCTTCTTTAAGGCCTCCTGGTCTCCTGTCACTTCTTATCCATGAGCACCAGAACATCCTTTGGGCCTGCTCTCCTCTCCCCCTGGGACTTTGTATTTCATCTTCTCTCCATGGGCTGGACCTTCTGGTGCTGGAGTTTACACATCTGCTCAGCTCATCATCCACTCGGCACACAGGACCTGTCTCCTACCTGGGAGCTACACCTCTGCCAGTTAGCCAGTGTGAACCCTGCAACATGGAGTCCTTAAGTGATTGCTGCAGCCCCCAGGATGCAAGCACTGGCCAGTGCGCACCTGCCTTTGCCCTTGCCGTAGCAATAATCACCATGGACACCGTTTAAAGGCAAGTCTCTTCCTGGCTTACACCCAGGATGGAACACTGGCTCAGCAACCTGTTAGTTGTGCAACCCTTCCCTCTACCTCAGTTTCCTCTTGCATAATGTAGAGTCAGGGACCCCGACAGCGGGAACTGGGGACATTCCATGAATTTGCTTCTATTTACTTCATGTGTCTCTTCCTGTTCTTCCAACAGGGCAGCCTGTTCCTGCCCCAGGCCTTTGTCACCTGCTCTTCCCACCCCCGGGAATGTTTACTTGAGCAGTCAGCATCTTATAAGGTCTTTCCAGGTGACTTGGCCCAGAATCCCCCCCTGCCCATCTCTCAGCTCGTGACACTGCCGTCCCCACCCCATCCAATGGCTCCCAGGGCCAAACATGAGCATAATCATGGTGTGGACAGGGACTGACTTGCTGCCCATGCAAGGGCCCTGAAGTATTTGCAGAGAGAATCGTGATGGGGGGTCATGGGGGAAGGGTAGGGGTGCAGAGGCCAGGGAGGTAGCTGAGGTGAGAGGGAGGTTAGCTGAGGTTAGGCCACAGGGCTTCATGGTGGAGATGAGGCCAGAGGACTTTATGATCAGAGCAGAAGGAGCCAGGGAGGTCTAAAGCAGGGCAGGAAAGAAAGACATGAGAACCTGGGTCTGAGATGGCTGCCGCACGATTAATGAGTAAGGAAAAGTAGGAATTGAGCAGACAAGACTGTGAGGATGGTGGTCATCCTGGAGAAGGGACATGGGACGTGCAGGTAAGGTAGGACATGAAGGTGACAGAATGGATGCAAATGATAGGATTAATAGCCACCCAAAGACCCGGCCCTAGGCTTCCTTTCTGTGGGAAATGGCTGGTGCTGGGCGTGGAGGCCAGTGCTCCTGAGTGCGCCTGTGGAGTCCTGGCAGCCACACAGTGGGCCTGCAGCAACCAGCCCTCTCCTAAGGATGGGAGATAAGTGAATTCATCTTAGTGTGCACTCACTTGGCAGGTTTATTAACCACTATCTTGCCCCTTAGGATGATGGCGTGTGACCCAGGGCCAGGCCGGGTAGCTGTCACTTGCTGTCCACCCGCATGAGCTTCTCCTTGCCATTGACAGTTACTGAACGGAGCTTTCCGTCTTCTTCCACCTCCACACGCTCCTGGCCATTCTCAATGATGCGCTTGGTGGTCACCTTGCGGCCATTCACTATCTCAGTGGATGACATCACTGACTTGAACCCTGAGCTGCCCGAACCGGAGCCACCGAACGAAGTGGACGAAAAGGTGGCGCGGCTGGCCCCCCCATGGCCCAGAGAGTTGAAGGACGAGAAGGCCTCCATAAATGCTGGGAACTCACCGAAGCCCGAAGAGAAGGCTCCACGCAAACCATGGGACCTGCTGCGGTCATTAAACGGGGTGTCCCAGAAATCGAAGGAGAAAGGGTCCAGACCCCCAAAGAACTCACGGAAGATGTCCTCAGGATTGCGGAAGGCATAGCCAGCACCGAAGGGACTGCTGTGGGGGACGCTGGCGCCGCCGGCTTTCCAGCCATCACAGCCCGCCCGGTCATACAAAGAACGCTTCTTAGAGTCGGACAAGACCTCGTAAGCCTCAGAAACCTGCTTGAACTTCTTCTCGGCCTCCTCCTTGTTGTCAGGGTTCTTGTCAGGGTGCCAGCGCAGAGCTAGCTTTCGGTAGGCCTTCTTAATGTCCTCGGGAGAGGCACTTGACTGTACACCCAGCACTTCATAGTAGTTGGCCATGGCAAGGGTTGGGAGGGGTGGGGAGGGGAACGGATAGGATGGAGGAAGGCTGAGGAGGGCTGAGACAAGTGGCTGGGGTCCTCTCTTGGGGGGGCGGGGGTTTGCTGGAATCTGTTGGGTCTGGGTGGCGAGAGTCTAGCTTTCCATGCTCCCGGTTCTCAGGGACAGGGGGAGCCTCCGCTGAGAGGGGCGGGGGGTAGGGACAGTGCCGCTCGTGGGCCAGGCCCAGGTGGCCCCTTCCGATCCGGGGCCAGGGCCCTTTGTGACATAAGCACGGTGTAGAAGTTCCCCCACCCCCTCAGCCAAGCTCCACACATCACAGGGCTGTGGGTGAGGCTGCTCACTGTGGTAGGCCAGGAGGGTGAGTATGGCTACCTGGAAGCTGTTCGCTGGGCTCCCTGGGAGCCAGAGAGGATAGGCAGGGTCAGCTGTGGGATTGAAGGGGTGACACCAAAGTTAGAGGGGAACAGGGTTTCCTGGCATCTGTCCTCTGAGCTGAGCCTGGCTTGCTACAATGGGCTGAGGAGGCCCCAAGTAACTTGGGGTAGGTAGGGGCAGTGATCTCTTATATTTGTGCCCTGTTATCTCTGGATTCTCAGAGACGCCAGGGAGGCAGGCACGTCTGTCCGCAGCTGGGACAGAGCCATGCCACAGTTTGAGATCGGCAAAGATTTGTTAAATGAATGAAGCTTGGAACCTGGGGCCATTGAGCTGTTGGGGGGGAGGAAGCAAGGAGAAGACTCATTCTGCTTAACTCAGATATGAAAGGAGACTAACACAAAGTCCAGGTGACGCGGGCAGCAGCCCCCAAAGGCATGCCTCCTTGTAATCCCTGGAGACCAAGTGTGGTCTCATTCACCGGAGGAAAAATGTAGAAACAAGCTCACCCCAGACCTGGAGGATGCTTGTCCTCTTGAGCAGGCAGTGTGAAGGAGGGGACAGACCCTGAGGGACACAGCTCCAAGGAGAGCCTGCACCAGGGGGGCACGGCACAGCAGTATACCAACGGAGGAGAGAGCCTTTCCGTGTCGCTGGCCCTGCGGGCACAGCGGCCCTGAAATCTCCAGGCTCTCCAGGGATGTGGTCCTTGGCTCATGCTGTACTGTTAGGTCCTGTTTGGAATACCGACGCTGACTTCCCCCTGCTCCATTGTACTTCCTCTCATTCTCATTCTGTCATCTCTTCTGGGCTCTCAGCTGCAGACACCTTACAGGGGCCATATCGGTCCTCTGCGAGCCCACAGGCCAGGAAGGGTGACAGGAGATTCTGGAGACACCCAGGTAACTGTCACCATCGCTCACATTCGTCTCACTAAGAGCAGGACAGGCTCCAGGCTCCACACCAGTCCTTACTTGCCACCTCAGGCTGCTGCTGGCCGTTTCACGTTCAGGCGGCTGCACCCCCTCCGTTGTGGTAAGGGTGCTCATACTCATATTCGTGATGGAGATGGTGGGAGGAGCAGGAGGTCATGACGGGACTGCCAGCAGTGACAGAGGCCCCGCGTGGGGATGGTAGTGGTGACCGTGACACTCCTAGGAAGGTGGCAAGGAATGGAAGCCACGTGTGGCTCAGCTTGCTAAGGCTCAGTGCCATGCCCAGTAATGACACATACTCGTATGTGCCTTCCTCATCTGCCCGCACTGTGGAGCTGCTGGAGCTCATCAATGAGGCCCTGAAGAGAGGGACCAGGGATGCCAGGCTCCAGGGGTCACTGCAATCTTCTGTTGGTATGTGGTGGAGGGTCCTCACCCACCCCTCAGTGGGGGCTGCTGTCTGCCGGGTGGGAAAGCTCATGCAAGCTTCAAAGAGAGACAGACTGCTGTATGAATGGGAGGAGGAAGCTCTAGGTGGCCACAGTGGGTGATGGGTGACAGTAAGCGAAAGTGATGTCGGAGGTGGTGTTGCGATGATGGAGGATGAGGTGGTGATGGTGCGGTGATAGAGATAGTGGGGATGGTGGGGACGGAGGTGGCGGTGGTGAAGGGGGTGACAATGGTGGTAACGATGAAGAAAGTAATGATGGTCGCAGTTATGGTAATGATGGAGGCTATGATGATGGAAGATAGGATGGTGAGTTTCAGTCAGAATGGTAGAGATGGTGGTGACGGTGAAGGTAGTGATCACGGGGAAGGCAATGATGCTGACACCGTCAGGGGTGACGAGAACACACATGGTGACGATGTCGGAGGGTGGTCATGGCAACAGTGACACTGAGGGGGAGAGACGGCGGTGGTACCAGAGATGCATGGCAGTGTCAGAGGGCGTCGCTGATGCTCACTGGAACTGAGGAGAAGGAAGGCATGGCAGGGTGTTTGTGGTGATGCTGATACGCAGGTAGGTGTTGGTAAAGTCTGGGGTCCCCATAGCGATGTCATCAGGGCAGTGGTGTGCTTACAGTCTTGAGTCCAAGGGTTTCGGGCTGATGATGTGCCCTGAAATCCTATCATTCCCCCAGCCCTAACCAGATACCTCTCCTGACTTGGTGTCTCGTCTCCCAGGAGGAACCTTCTGGCCTTTGCTTCCTGGCCTTCCTCATCCAGAAGCAGTCTGTCTACCTAAGTGAGACAATATGGAAACCCCATCCCTGCTCAGGCCCAGCGATCACACAGGACAGAGAGCATTTGTGATGACATAGGGTCTCAGCACATCCAGGGCAGATCCTACCCTCTCGGAGCCAAAGGGACCTTGACAATGGAGGCCCCATAGGTGGGCCATGAAGGAAGATACAGAACTTAGAGCCGGACAGCCACTTGGTGGCAGCATGCTGAGGTGACTTGCCCTTCTACAAAGCTAATGTCCCAAAGCCTGAAGGGTTTGGGGGGTCCAAGTGGAAAGAGCACCTGAAGGGCAGAGCATGGTAAACAGGCACGAACATTAGCCAGGCCCTGTGCTCCTGATTCTATGGCTGTTAGTCACTTCCATTCTGGAAATCTCTGTCCTCATTCACTAGTGGGATGGTGAGACCCCTTCTTCCTCCTCCTCTCTGAGGAGTCAGCATCTGATGTCTCTAGTCCTTAGTCTGAGAAAGGACTCTGGGAAGAGAAAGGACTTCAGATAACTAGGTGATCTCAGCAGAGTCTAGCTCAGTACAGAAGCAGGCCCAGAGAGGGTAGGACACACCCAAGGTCACACAGCAGCCCCAGAAAGCCTTCCCCAGGCACGCTGATGGAGGCTGATTAGGCAGCCAGAGGCCCCTCTGTCTCTCTAATTAATGGAGTGGCTTTTTAAAAGGATTCTAATCACCCCGATGCTATCTGCTTATCGCCAGAATTCCTAATTAGATGGTCCTGGCAGGAACTTGTCTAATTCCCTCCAGCCTCTGCCCAGGGGGGCAGCCCACCCACCCGTCCACCCCACCAGATGGGCAGCTGTGGGCCTCTTCTCCTCTCGGGCCTGAGGTGACCAACTGTATTTCCTTCAGGATGGATGGGTGACAGGGATGGATGGATGGGCTGCTGGATCGACAGTGACAGGCGAGTGATGGGACTGGATTACAGCTATGAGGAGGTTAGGTGAAAGGATAAGCAGATAGACTGAGGGATAAGATTATGCAGTGATTAAGGGAGTAGGCTGCCAAGTCAGGTGGTCTGGGTTCGAACCTCAGCTCTGCCACTTCACAGCTGTGTGTTCTTGGGGAAGTCACTTAACTTTGAGTTTCCTAATTTCACCTGTGAAAGGGGGACAATAATTCCTCTCCAGGACTGGGGAGGGCTGCGGCCGCCATCCCTGTTCCAGGTAGCCATGTCACCCTCCACACAGTGACTCAGCCCCAGTGCCAAGGCTGAGAACTTCTTCCAAGCCCTAGACTGATCAGCTCTTAAACACAGTTCTGTGCTGTCCTTCTGGGCTGGAGGCAACGCCATCTTCACGGTGGACAGTTTGACTACTCAGGGACCCGGGGCTGGCTCATTTCTCAGTGACTCGAAGACTGAAAGTGTGAGTGGTTCCAGCAAAGGGGCCAGAGCAGGTTCCTTGAGACCACGGGGCACAGAGCAGGGCTCAGGGCCGGGTCTAAGCTTGGAAAGTGTGCTGAGATGGGGAGGCCTTCAAAAAGTTGGGAGCAGGAGGAAGGTCAATCAGGTGTAGGTTCTCGGAGGACAGTGGGTGTGAGACCCAGGTAGCAAATATGGAAAAGCTGGGCATTACCAAATGTTGGTAGAACTAGGCACCTCGTGTCCCTATTCTCCGCTGGTTAATATAACTAAACCACTAGGAGGGAAAATGTTTGGACTACAGATTCACGTGTATGAATACCCTTGTCTCAGCAAACCTCTAGGCTTTTACCCC
Organism: Pachyuromys duprasi; assembly: GCA_028658305.1. Classification (NCBI taxonomy): domain Eukaryota; kingdom Metazoa; phylum Chordata; class Mammalia; order Rodentia; family Muridae; genus Pachyuromys; species Pachyuromys duprasi. The sequence continues at coordinate 51,660,433 of CM053761.1, forward strand.
AGAGGAACTTTCCCACGGGTATAGAGACCGCGTCACTCCTTGCTACCCTGTGTATAGCAGTAAACAAAACAGGTCGCTTAAGCCCTTTTTAAGAACTGATTGGTTTTATTTATGTGTATGGGGTATTGTGCCTGCCTGCATGTCTCTGCACCACATGTGTGCAGTGCTCGTAGAGGCCAGAAGAGAGTGTCAGATTCCCTAGGCCTGGAGTTAGAATGGTTGTGAACTGCCATGTAGGTGCTGGAAATCAAACCCGAGTCTTCTGTAAGAGCAGCCAGAGCTCTTAACTGCTGCGCCAGCAACCCAGTTCACTCACTTAAGTGTCTTAAGGAAAATGAGCAATTACACCACATCAACTTTATACTGTGAACTATTTATTACACCGCAACCAAAATGAACGAATTGGAACGTAATACACTGATGAGAATAAATAGCTTAAATGTAATGGTAAGGGGGGGACTCTTTTAGTATAAAATGCTGCAACTACCCCCAACCCCAGGCTTACCTGATGTTTTGGTTAGAAAATAGTAAATGGAAAATTCCAAAAGTAAACGAAGCATAGACTCTAAACTATGCACCATTTCTGAGAAGTTTGATATCATCACCCCGACTCCCATTCTACCCAGAGCATAAAGCATCCTTCATCCACTGTATCCACAGTGTATGTTCTAGCCACCGCCAGCCTCTTAGCTGCCATCAGGACCTTGCTTGTATTCAGATATATGCGTCCCGCTTAATAATGGCCGGAGAGAGGATGGTGATGGTTTTATTATGTGATTGTTACGCTTCATTACTACTGATGCTAATCTTCTATTGAACCTCACTTATAAACTGAAGTTATCATAGGAAAAACACATCTCCTCCAGGGTTGGATACTACTCACAGTTTCTGAGACCCTCGGTTCCTGAGATGCATCCTTTCCAGGGGAGCAGAGATCTACCATATCTGTCAAATGTGAAAACATGCAGAAAAATACAAGTCCATCTTACTAAGGAAACCTAACACAGGAATGGGGGGGGCATGTCCCGCTCCCCCACCCCAAAGGAGAAGGCTCAGAGGAAACTGGAACCCTGGGGCTGGGGTGGGATGCTTTACACTGCCTCCTTTCTCCAGCTCCGGCTGCCATGCACCAGAGGGTGGGTGTCATGGTTGGGGTCACTGCTGGTTTATGTGAGGCTCCACTGTGGTAGTGACAGAAGCGTGTCTCTCTGCAAGAAGCTGCAGGAATCCACACAGCTGTGGGAAGTGAGAAGGGCTGAGCTTAGGGGACCTGGCAGAGTTCCTCCCCGGCAGAGCTTCCGGTGAGTGCCAGCCAGGGACTGCCTTCAGCTCTAGCCTGGTAGGATAGCATGGAACCCAGCTGGAGACCTGGCAGGCTGCACAGGCTCCTGGCAAGAGGAACCGTGAGGTACAAATGTGCACAGTTTCCAGTTGGTAAGTGTGCCATGAAATGTACCAAGATTGCAGTGGTTTATAATCTATGTTTGGGGATGTCTGAAGTGTTTCTTTAGAAGGTTAAGAAAGACCCTGTGGTGATCTTACCTGTGAGAGTGGAGCAGAGTAGGCCTAGGAGGTGAACACCTGAAGAGTGACTGGCGTGGGACAGGAGGGCAGGGGGCTGAGTATAAGGCCCCTGGTCCTCCCTTCTGAGGGGGTGGGGAAGGGGTTGCGCTGTACCGACATCCTTTCAGAGTTAGAACCTGTTAACAGCCTGCAGCTACTGCTTAGCCCAGAGCAGTGCTGGGTGTGGAGAGAGAGGGGAGAGCAGCCTTTTTCCCAGGGTCCCCTGGGGAGTCCTAGTGTGCGCTGGGCGTGGGCCTTGGAAGGACAGATGGGCTGGGTCAGCAGTTGGCAGAGTCTCCACCCTCCAGGGAACAACCCCACCACAGCCATCCCATTCTAGCCAAGAATTGAGCCATCTCCCCTTTCCCATTGGCCTCAGTTTCCCCAGCTTTGTGAGCCAACCTAAGCTGGGGGGGAACAGGGGCAGGAATGGGAAGATGCAGACAGGCTTGCTGAATGCCCGCTTCCACCCCACCTGACCTGGAAGGAAGGTGCTTGCCCAGAGCCACTAGAAGGGCAACAGCAGGATCTTGCTTGGATGGCCTCTCAGAGGACCTGTGCCTGCCTCGTGTTGTCCTTACAGCAGACACGTAAGGTTCTGTGTTCTTTTACTCGCATGCATTCTGAAAAGCTAAACCAATTGCTCAACGGTGTACAGCGAGGAAGAGATGAGTCTTGTCTGTATACCTCGCCAACGTTCACCCATCCTCTCCGTAGGGTGCCAGGGAGGCCCTGGGAGCTTCCAGGGAAGAAGGTGGGTAAGTTTCCACAATATGGAAGGTTTCAAGGGTTATAGAGAGGTTCTTCAGGAAGAGCTGAAGGAAAGGATAGCCAAGGACTAAGGCTCACAATTCTCTGTTATTTAAAATGACAAAAAAAGCCTATGTATTGAGACACATAAAAGTATTAGCGTGTTTGTTAAGTAAAAGGGCCCTTCCAGACCAGGGACAGCACTGTGAATCACTGTTCTGTTTGGCTGGGTATCTTCCTGGATGTTTTTCTACTTGTGTGTGTGTGTGTGTGTGTGTGTGTGTGGGTGTGTGTGGTGTGTGTGTGATGCTGAGGGTGTGTGTGGACAAAACATTTCCTGGGGAGACCCAACACACATGTCTACTCACCCCTGGTAGGGAGCTCATGATGGACCAAAGTAAAGATACCACCAAAGTCTAACTTGGTGAGCCAATGGGTTTTATTGGGGTTACTTAAAGAAAGATGGGTGAGGAGTTACAGGAACAGAAATGACACAGAGACAGCTGCATGACCAAAGCCCATCCCAGCACAGTGACCGCTCACAAAGCTGAGACTCTAAAGCACGCTGCACAGCCTGCAGGCGGCGCAACAGGGTGGAGAGTGTCCTTTCCAGTTGGTCTAAATCTCCTTCAGACAGCTCAGCTGGTTTCTGCTTCTTCCAGGCAGCTGGTCGGTCCCACAGTCTTCCTGACAGCTCGGTTTTGCTGCCCTGAGAGGGACTCTCAGCTCTTATTGCTTACTCTGGCAGAGAGGAGCCTACTGAATCTGGTCAGCTTCAGGGACTTCCTGAATATATTTTGAGTTGTTTACCTTCCTGCTTAAGGAGCTTTCCGGCTGGTTAGACTATTTCAATCTTGGGGGAAACTGTTGTACAGCAGAGCATTGGACTCGGGACTTCCCACATGGTGGGAAGTCACTCCACAGCTGAGCTATATCCCAAGCCCAACACAAATAGTTTTTAATTTTTTAATTTAAATGATATTTTGGCTCACACAAAAAGACATAAGAGATTGCACATATAATTAACACTGTGCAAGGGTGGACTGTTGGCTTCTTTGAGACAGGTTATGAAAGTCTCAGGCTGGGTTCCCACTTGCTTTGTAGCAGTCTGTAGCAGCTGGCCTTGAACTTCCGATCCTTCTGCCTTTGTCCTCTGAGAGCTGGGACTGCACCACCACCACAAGTTCACTGCACATGTTTTATAAATAAAAACACCATCATGACTGAGCCTGCGCCTGCTGGTGCTTGCCTGTGATCCCAGCCACTCCGGAGGCTGAGCAAGGGGATCAAAGAGTTCCAGGCCAGCCTGGGCAATTCAGTAAGATCTTGTCTCAAAAAAAAAAAAAAAAAATGCTGGGTTGTAGCTCAGGGATAAAGGGTAGAGTACCTACCCCAGAGTAAGCCAGGGTTTGGGGCTTGGGCTCCAGAACGGGACAATTGCCATGGCCTGCTGTATACAGAACCATGGGCCGTGTTTCATGCATTCCATGTAGGACCAGGGACCATTTGGATCCTGGTCACTTCCAGGGACAGACAGTCATGCAGAGGGTTTGTTTCTCAGGGGCTGCCTCGGGAGGCATTGCTGAGGGGGTGGGGGACAGCGGGCTCGCAGACATTTCACTGAGCATCCACACCTGTAAGACTTGTGTCCTGGCTGTGCTTGCCCATCCATGGGGGTGACGGTTCACTTCTTGTGTACCCTTCTTCAGGTCCTCTTTTTGAAGTGGGTGAGTTGCTTCATTCTTTATTCTTGTTGCGTTGATGACTAGTCTCACTGTGTAGCCCTGGCTGTCCTGGAACTCACTATGTAGACCAGGATGGCCTCAAGCTCAGAGATCTGCCTGCCTCTGCCTCTTGAGTGCTAAGGTAAATGCATGCCCCTGACCCTCTCATTCATTATTTTGTATTGAATCCTCACATATTTTGAAAACTGATCTCCCATTCTGCAAACATCATTTTAAACATTAATAATTAATTTTGAACACTAGTCTTTCTATCCAAAAAGTTGTTTAACTACATTATGGAGCATTTGGGAAATAGAAGGAAAATTCCCATCCCATAGATGTTACCTTTTGTTAACATTCATGGAGGACTCTTCCCATGGGTGTCATGGTGACTGCAGCTCAGTGTTATGAAACTCATTTACAGTGCCTCAAAACTGACCCTACCAGCCAGGTCCAGAACTTCCCAGTAAGGTGTGGTACACACACCCAGCACTTGGAAGGTAGAGACAGGAGTGTCAGGAATTCCAAGGCCATCCTGGGCTACATGAGACCCCATCTACAAAAACAGATATCGTCACATTCCCATATTCCCCATCCAGAACTACCCTGTCAGCTGCTTGATCCCACCATGTTGCTCTGCCTTTATGTGAACCCTTGGCTCCGGAGACCCTCAGGCCTGTGGGCTCACCGTGCCGTCCTGTGGCTGGCTTATTTTTCTTGGCTTCATGTCCATTCAGTAGCATGTGTTATCACGGCCTTACTTCTGACAGCTGTTTGGAAGCCTCAGCTCATTATCACATGCTTTGATGGCTCCTTGCACAGACATCACCTTTTAACCGTAGTGCTACCGTGCATGTGGCCTGCAGACACCAGCCCTGCTTTCTTTCCTTTGGGGTGTCTACTCTGGCTGTCCCCCACTTTAAAAAAAATTTCTTTTATACATGCCTTTGCCTGCATATATGTTCGTGCATCTGGAGTGCCTAGTGGAGGGCATCAGACCTCCTACAACTGGGGTTACAGGCAGCTATGAGCCACCAAGCTGTGGTGCTGAGAATGAAACCGAGGGCCTCTGCAAGAATAGGAACTGCTCTTAACTTCTGAACCTCATGGCTTTAGCACTCCCAAGCTTTTTAAAAATTTGTGTGATTTTATTTTATGTGCATAGGTGTGAGGGCGTCAGAGCCCCTGGATCTGGAGTTACAGACAGTTGTGAGCTGCCATGTAGGTGCTGAGAATTGAACCCGGGTCCTCTGGAAGTGTTCTTAACCACTGAGCCATTTCTCCAGCCCCATGTTTTTCTTAAAAATAGTAATAATTATTCTTAATTTCTATTGGAGTCAGTATTGTTTGGGGCTTTTCCCCTTCTTTCTTTTGAATGCTCTCAGGTTTATCCAGACTGTCCCGAAAATCTCTGGGCCCAAAGTCAGAGGTATTTAGATAGCCATGGAGCGTCCATGGGTTGGAACAAACTATCTGTGAGCTACTTCTGATAGCATGATGCCATTTTCATTATCCTGCTTCCCCTCCCTGATGTAGAAGAAAACCTTTATGTTTCCTGTGTCCTGCTGACAGTTTACCCGTGGGGGAACCAAACTGGGCCATCCAGCCGGGTGGGTTGTAATAGTTGGTCTCAAGATTATATCTTTAGGGCTAGGGTGTGGCTTGCCTGGCACACATGAGGCCTTGCGTTCCATCTCCAGCACTGCAAAACATAAGAAAAAGATCCAATCTTGAAACAACAAAAACCTCAAGTATACGATACGTGTGGTATTATTAAAACTCAATGCCCCCAAGTTACAGGTAGGTACAGGACCTAGGGATCTCTTGGAGAGTGACCTGTGTGGAAGTGGGCCAGACTCTGGGTGTTGTTTTTTTTTTAAATCTCCTTGTCTTGAAATTATTCCTTACTAATTCATGTTTCAGGAGCCATTGTTGAGCCCCAAGCTTATCACTGGCTAGCAAGAATCCCTTTGCACATATTTGGGGTGCCACCCACCACCTTGTAAGCCATGGTGTGTTCGTAGACTCACCTGGGTGCCTACAGATCTGCTTGACCTCACCACAAAAGCAGAAGTTTGAGCGATCACACAGCAGTGGAATCTTGGTCAACATTTCACTCACATGCACACATGCAACCCCCTCCCCATATAGGCACCTCATTTTCCCTTAAACGTTTTAGATTTTGCTGACTTGCCTCTTTTTTTTTCCAGATAAAGTTTGGAATTGTTTTGGTTTTTTTTAATCGTCTTTTTTTTTTTAAACCAAATTGTTTTGCCTCATAAACTCATTGAGGGTCCACACCTCAATGGGGAACGGCTCCATGGTGTGGGCCATCTTCCTTGCCTCAGGAAGCTTGTCTTATCCTGTGGCGGATGGCTGGAATTCCTCCCAACATTCCCTCTGGGGCTGTGTCCACTTCTGAGGCCCTAGCATTGATCAGTGAGACTTATTCCCTTCCCTCAGTTCCCTTCCCTCCTCCAGTGACAGGTCACCAGGAAGCAGGAGGGAGCTGAGGAGGACAGAGCTGGTCCCTTAAGGTCACACAAGAGGTTTGGTTTCTACCCCGAAAAAGAGGAGTAAGAAGCCAGGCTTGGAAGGATCCCAGCAAAGGAAGGGAGGGAGGGCCTGAGCTGGCCAGCCCAACCTGGGTGCAAACAAATGGAACAAAGACCCGCCCGCGCCCTGGCCACACTGGTGCCAGCCTTGTGGCATCATAAAGAACAGGGGTCACCATGCTCAAGGCAGCCACTTGTGGCTCCTGGTCTGGCCGGGTGCTTTTGTCCACAAAGTCCCAATTGTTTACCAGGTAATGACTAAGGGTGGGAGGGTGAGGGGCCAATCATTGTATGGAGGAGACCAGGCTAGACTCCCAAAGTAGCTTGCTTGAGCTGTCACCCTGTGGTCCTTAACGCTCTCATACCCCCAGTGTCTCTCACATTAGCCCTTTGACTCCTTCCCACAGGTAGCCCCTAAGTTCAACAGCAAGGATGCATGGAGCATGAACCTATTCAAGAGCCATTAGGGAAACACCTATCCCAAGAATGCACTGGCATTCTTCAGTGTGCACTGAGGGAAGCCACTCACCTGTTGGCTTCCTCCTGGCCTGCCTCCCAGCACCTGAGACCATGGCTGGAATGGCTGCTCCAAAACTTTGGGCTAACAGGAGGAAGGAAATAAGCCAGGGAAACATGGCTTCCTGTAAGCTCACGCTGAGTTCCAGGCTTGGAGCCTGGCCTTTGGGTCCTCTGAAAAGCTCTAGGTCTTAGATGTGGAAATTCCACATTCCAGATCCCTGGTTCTAGGCCTCATATGCTGGGGTCTGGATTCTCGTGTCTGGATGTAGGCCTCACTTCAGGGTTATTGCTCAGTTCTAGACTATGAGCTCAAGGAAGGCTCTGGATTTGAGGGATCTGGATCTGGATGCTGTGGTTCTGGGTTTGAGGGTGCCATGATGTAAGCTCTTCATTTTGGATGTGAATATCCAGGCTCTAGACTCTGTATTTGAGCTTTAAGTTCCTAAGGACCAGGGCTGTGATTCCTGATTGTTGGGCTTAAACTACACATTCTGAACCTTCCTAATGCTCTCGACCCTTTAACATAGTTCCTCGCGTTGTAGTGACCCCCCAACCATAAATATATTTTGTTTCTACTTCATAACTAATGTTACCACTGTTATGAATCATAATGTAAATGTCTGATATGTAGAATATCTGATATTCTTCCTCCAAAGGGGTCATGACCCACAGGTTGAGAACCATTGTTGTTGATTGTCCATTCTGAACTGGGCCAGATGAGTTTGACCAGAGCCAAACTCATGCCTGGAACATTACCTCCTCTCAAAGGGTTTCTGTTTGACCTCTCTGATAAGGCTTCCAGTGCCTATAACTGTATGTGGCAAAAGGGGGTCGTTAACAGCATGCACACACATACATGAATGCGCACACACGCACACAGGGACACACACACATGTTCGTGCATAACCTGATCCCGAATCTGTCTGCTATCAAACACACAGCCCTGTAGTTGAAACCTGGGGACAATACAGAAAGAAAGCTGCTCCTGCCTTCACTGTGGCTGTAGCCAGCAGGAAGCCGGAAGGCCAGTGTGGTGGGTCTGTGGGGGAAGGCACAAGAGCCCAACCAAGCTTCAGCTTGGCTCTCCTCTGGCTCAGGGGTCCTTTCTGCAGGGAACAATGAGGACAGGGTAAATAGTGGCATGCTAGGGAAGAATCCTGAGGCCAAAGCCCAAAGATACTACCTTACTACCCCCTGACGGACTGTGACACTTTGGACAAGCTGCTGGTCCTGGCTATGAGTCTGGCTTTTCACTGTGTGTGATGGCCCAGCAGCCTGGTTCAGGAGTGGATGTCTGTGCAGTTGAGCAGCAAGAATTTTGGCAGTAATGATAGTCAGTGGGGCCCCCAGAGATGATGATTAGGGCTGAGAGAACCACTAGGACACACGACACAACTTGAATCAATGAGAGAAGGCATCATCCAAGAAGGTGCTGGACACACAGTGATGACCAGGAGTCAGCTCAGAGGTCTCAGGCAAGAGTGTGGTTGCCTGGACATACTGTCAGCCACTGATCAGGGATGTGGGTGACTCAGGATGGGGTTGTAGGACGCTGAAGTTCTTGGCTGCGTGAGGACTGAGGGTGGAAGAAACAGGTGCTCAGAACCTGATGGGATCTGTTGGGATCGGTAGTACAAGTGACGCTAAAATTCAGTAACCAGATAACACCAATTACTGGTTATTAACCAGGGACTAGTTAAGGAGGCAAGTGGCCAGGAGTGTGGGATGTAAGGGATTTGGGAGAATGGGGGTGCTAGGATCAGACTTTGACACTGGTAAAAGGCTCCTGGTGACTGGAGGTGAGCCCTCAGGGACATTGGTGCCAAAGTTTAGGACAGCATCAGAAAAGATATGGCAGTGAGGAGGTGTGGTTACTGGGCACATGGGTAGTTAGTGATTGAGTCAAGTGACCAAGATTATTGTTAAAGAGAGACCAAGTGACCAGTCATAATGGCCACCCGTCAACTCCACAGGAGGTAAGGTGGGAAGATCCATAGTGCTTAGGTGTTTGAAGCCGGCCTGAGCAACACAGAGACCCCCACAACTCACCCCACCCCAAAAGAAAAGTCACTGGCCCAGTGACTGCCTGCACATGAGGCCCAAACATTCTCATAGGCCATGAGAAACCTTGATGAGAGACAGATTCTAAGCACGTGATTAGCGGCAGTTGGCAACATCACTGCCAGGGATGACTGGTGATCCTACTGTGCACAGGGTAGTGACTAGACACATCACTGACCAGATACATACTGCTGATTGGTTAACAGTCACCCTCTAAGGGGACAGTGGCAGATGCATTGATCAGGAATATTGGTAGCAGTAACTGTCCTGGGTCACTGGTCAGAGACAGCAATCTGTGACAGCGTGACCAAGTTTGTCAACAAATAGATTTGGCAACCTGGTACCATAGAAGCCAGAGCTGATAGAACCTTTTTTGGGGGGGGGGACCTGAGTGGGGCCAGGTCAGTTATTGGTGCTATGAAGAGCCCAAGCAGAGACCTTGCTGGGCTCTCAGAAAAGCAGGAGCTGGAGATGAGTGCTGTCACACACACACACACACACACACACACACACACACACACACACACACACCATGTACCTTTCCCTGGGCCCCAGGGAGGAGGGTGTAGCCAACCAAATGGGACCTTCTCTGAAGGGCAGAGATCACCTGACAGCTCAACCCCACAAGGAATGCACTCCACAGGCTGCAGCATTCACAAAAAGTATTTTATTATTTTGAACAGTATTCACTTTAAAGGAATAAGAGGGTAGCATACAATTTTTACAGACAATATTTAAATGTTGTACATAGTTAACAATAACTTAAGTCACTAATTCAAAATAAAACAAGCCCCCCCCCAAAACAACATAAAAAACAGAAAATACTGCCGATTCTTTTTCTTATGTGGGTACTAGCACAAAATAAGTTACTTCCGGTCAGGGTGCTCTGCAGCAATTGGACACCGATATTGCACTTGGTTGAGTAGTCAGCGCAATTGTCTCCCGGGCTTGGGGTCCGCTTGCTGGCTGCTGCAACCCTGCCACCACCGCACACAGAATCGAAGCTTGGGACACATTTTATGTACAGCTGTACCTTGAAGGATCCAACCAGCCACAGCAGAACAGAAGCCCTGATCACGAGGCCACTGCCTGCCTGCCCCCTATCCCCTGGCAACCAAGAGCATAAGCTCCCCCCTTGTCCCCAGCCTCCTGCTAGGACCATGGGACCCAAGAACCATTCAAGAAAGAACTGTGAAGCTCAGCCCTGGTTTGTAGGTTTTATTCTTTTCGTGGTGGGGCTTCTGTGGCAACGTACAATTGACTGGACCCAAAACGAGTTTAAAAATAAAACCACTCATCAGCGAGTTAAGCTTATGCAGTTTGGTTTTTGTTTTGAATATTTTCTTATTTATCTTAGAGTGGGAGGGGTTCGAGGGGTTAGCAGAAAAAGGATGTATTTACAGGGGTCCAACTGGCCTAGAGCACAGGCCGCAGCTTAGCCCATTTGGGTCACACCAGCTTTGGCCTCTCAAAGCCAAGGGAATGATCTGGGAGACGTTTCCCCTTTCCAGAGAATGTTTCCTTCCTGTGACCCAGCCCTGGCCTGGGAATCCGCGCAGGACCGCCTGCGATTGTCTCTGCCCTCTAGGCTGCGTCAGGGCAGGGGCTACCCTCCAGGCCACAGAGGAGGCTCCGGTTGGGGCCCTGTAAGTCTGCCCCCCCCTCCCCCAGAGCCCTGACTGAGGACAGTAGGCCCTGAGGAAGGACCCAGAGAACACAAACAGCCCATGCCTCTATGTCTTCACGTCCTTGTAAAAAATAAGAGCAAAATAATTTTAGCCTCCTCCTTTCTCCTTCAAAAAAATGTTCTCATTTTTCTGTCCCCCATCTCCTCCTTTTCTTGCTATAAACCTGTCCATTTTGCTCTCCAAGCAACTATCCGTGAAAACACTTTCTTGGGCAGCACCCGGGGCACACGCAATGCAGCCCAGTTAGAATTATTCACAGTAATGGCGGCACAAGGCTGAGAGTCCTCCAAGGAGAGGTGGCTTCGGCCAGGCTGGGCTGGCAGGAGGAAGCATGGGTCTCTCGGGATGAGCGGGAGCCAAGTGTGTGTTCCACCCATCCTGGGAATACCCGGCCTCGCTCTGGCGCTGCCAGCCACCCTTGATGTCCTTGTCTGTCCGGTGGGAAGCTGTATCTAGCCCATGGCAGTCACCATGCTGGACGGGTGGGGGTGGCCGAAGGAGAGACTGGAGGAGGGGTGGATGGGGGTCGGTGTGGGTAGGATGTGTCCAGAGTGGCTGAAGGGTGGGAGGTGGCCCATGGGCGCCATGTGTCCAGCCAGGGCAGCCGCACTGAACGGGGAGGACTTCTCCTGCATGCACTTGGATAGCTCCTCAAAGCACTCAGCCCCTTTCTTGCTCTTCTTGGATTTGCTGGACATTTTCCGGTTCCGGGTCTGGATCCCTTCCTTCTTCATGGTCAGAGGCCTGTTAACCTGGAGGCAGCCACAGAGCCCTTAGGACAAGTTCCCTCCCACCCAGGATCCCTTCAATGGGCCTCAGCAGGTCAAGAGAGGACGAGTTCCTCATATCCCCAGGGTGCCAGGAACTACGCCTTTAGCCCAGCTTCCCAGGTCACTCACCAAAGCCCCCTCAAAGCCTGCATCATCACCATTTCAAGAAAGATTGTGTGGTCTAACAGCCCACACGGTGGTTTCAGTCCACTAAATGCCTGCACTGCCAACACCTCTAAGCCTCCCCTGCCCCCACAGGGGTACCAGTCCCCTGCCCCCACCGGTCCCACCTCCAAAGCGGAGGCATCCCTCTTACAGGACTGCCCTTCTGGCACTCTGGGCTGGCCAGGCAGGCTGCCGGCTGCGGCTTCCCAAGCCAAGCCAAGCTGGAGATGGTGGCTGGGGCCGCTGGCCGGGGCTGCACAAAGAGCTGAGGTCCCTGGGGAGGGGCGGGGTGCACTCACATTGTGCAGCTTGTAGTAGAGGCCACAGGCGTTGCACACAGGGTCCCCGTTGGCGTTCCAGCGCCATAAGGTGGTGGTTGTCGTCTGACAATTTGCACAACAGGTGCCCGCTCTCCTGGCAGCGGACTGGGAGGGGAGGGGCAGCGTCAGCGGCGGTCTCCCACGCCCCACCTTGACCTCCTCCTGGGCCCTCCGCGCCACCCCCAGCCTCACCGCTTAGCCCAGGAGCAGCGGGTCCCACAGGGGAATCCAGGCATCTCAGACCAAGGAATTTTAGAATTTGAGAAGTAAAACTAGTTGGGAATCACAGAACTTTGGAATAAAGAGTTCTTAGAATCCAAAGGACTGTAAACACAGAAGGGGAAGCCAGCCACTTCCCCTGAGTGCCCAGCAATCCAATTTCATAGGTAAGGAAACTGAGGTCCCAAGGAGGCTCTAGGGGCCATCCTGAGTTGCCCTGTCTCCAGTTGCACGTCTCCACCCCCACTGTTCCCCTGGAAATCTAGAATCCTGGTGAGTCATGGCCGGGAGGCCGTGGCGACAAGACCCTGCACTCCCCAGGAGAATCCAGAAAGGCTTGAGCCCGGGGTTAAAGTGTGTCGTTGCCTTGTCCTATACAGGATGCACAAGTCACCAGGAGAGATTTACGTTAAATGTGACTGCAGTTTAAAAACTAAACATTCAGTTCCTTTGACTGCACTAACCGCATTCCTAGCGATCAATAGTCATAGTAGCCAGAGGCTTCCACAAGAACTAAGGAGCAAAGACATTTCCGTTCCCCGCCGGTCTAGAGCCCTGCGCCCCGAGAGCTCTCACCCACTGCCTTTGCCAGCCCCTCATCCCAGCACCCCAGGAAATGCCAGTCAGAGGTGGGGGAAAAGAAGAGAGGAGGTCTGGTCTCTGGAACCGGGAACACAAGGTCCAGAGAGAGAAACCTTTTCCTAGAATACAGAACGCCCCTCTGCCATCCCTTCTGCCCCAGGTAAAAAGAGCCGCAGTCTTGCTCCTCGCCCCTCCTCCCTCCCCCACCCGGCCCAGCAATCCCTAATGCTAAACTCCACTGGGCAGCCAGGGTGGGGTGGGGGCCAGCTGAGTCCAGAGCGGGCCCCCGGGCCTGAGCCTGCTCGTGGAGGGGACCAGAGCTGGCCGCTGCCGGGGCAGGGAGGGTGAGTAAGCAGCCTGAAGCTGGAATTCTGACTCAGGGGCCAGCAGCATATCCTCCTCCCGCCTCCACCAACCCGCACCCGCCCTCTCACTGCTCCAGGGAGAGGAGAAAAAAAAAAGAAAAAGAAAAAAAAGAAAAAAGGGCCCCAAAGCGGGTGAACGATTTAAACTCATAAATCACTTCGCCCTGAAAAAATATATTTATTATTCTTAGCATTTTACACATTATTTGCAGAGTGGAGGGTATTAGAAATTTCAAAACAGCCCAGCGAGAGTCAGGACTGAGTCGAGGTGGCTCGGAAAACTTGCCGGTCCGGAAACAGATACACGAAGTTTCCTTATCTACCGGCTGCAGATGTCCGGATAGGAAACTCCGACAGGAGATCCGAAAGGACATTTTTTTAAAAAATCACTCAAATGAAAATACACAGTATAGGTGACTCCATGGAAAAATAATAAAGGGCAGGTTTTTTTGGTGGCTGCTGTGTGTTATTTAAATAAGCGAGGAGACTGTGAGTAGGGAGGCGAGGGAGGGCTGCCAGAGTCGCCACAGGGAAAAGTACTTCATGACCCTATTTTTAAAAAGAGCGAACAGGAGGCCAGAGCAAGGGGGTGGGCTGCTGGACCCTGGGCCCTGGGAATCCTTCAGCAATGGGGGTGGGGAGAGGTGCCTGGTGGCTGCAGGACAGGAAATTTGGCAGGAAAGAATCCGCCAGAACGAAGACCGACCTGACTGACCCCCAAATGATTTTACTGGTAAGAGACCTTCAGGTGGTGAAGTCTCTGCATTTGAAGTTTTGTTGTTGGGTTGTTTTCGTTTGGGGTTGGTTTTTTTTTTTTTTTGCTTTTGTTTTTATTTTCTTCCCTTAACTAACCGCCAGCTCAGCCCGGATTGGCTGCCGCTGTGGCCCTTGCCCTGCCCCAGGATGTGCTCATTCCTACCAGCCTCCGCTTGGGCTTGATGAGAGGCCGGTTCTGTCCATTCATCTTGTGGTAGAGCCCGCAGGCGTTGCACAGGTAGTGGCCCGTGCCGTCCCGTCTCCAGAGAGGGGTGGCTGTGGCCCCACAGTTGACACACTCCCGGCCTTCTGCAGAGGAACAAGGAGAGACAGAAGGCTTTCTTAGCTGCTAAGGATGGAGTCTGACAGGGCTATATCAAGGGAGACTTTCAGTCCCACCCCTGGCAGAAAGAGGGACTCAGGGGTTCTCCATAAAAAGAGGTCCTGAGTCTTTGGAGGACAAAGCCTGAGGTTCAGATGCTGTTAAGAAAGACAAAGAGAAGCAACAAGTTCAGGGTGCCAGGCATTCTCAGGGCCAGCAGCAATTCCCTGGAAAGGGAACTTGGCCAGCTTTATGGAATAGAGGCTACTGCTGCGCAGACCACAGTTGCCCGGCCCGGCCTGGGTCTGAGAGGCTCTCGGCCTCTCTTTTCTTCTAGCTGCTCTCACATTTGCCCCTCCGACTGTGCCAGGATCTCCAAGTCTGTTCCCCCATCTCCACCCTCAGCCCCTCGCTGTCTTTATGCTCGGTCCAGGGGTCAGAAAGGAAACTTTTCTCTCCCTCCAGCTTTTTTCTCTTTTCAGCCAAAATCCTAGGATTCAATTATCAAGGTTGTTTGTTTGTTTTTTTTAATGAAATAAATAAGAGGTTCTTTCACTTTAGCTTGGCTGTTTTTTGGCCATCTGGAATTCAAATAAAATACAAAACAAACTTGGAAGAAAGGGCTACAAAAAAAAAAAAAAGGCCCAAGACTGCAAAAAGGCAAAGTGGCTGGTCTTAGTAGGGCAGGAGGTAGAGTCAAATCGGGGCTGGAGTTCATCGGAGTGAGTGCTTATAACTCCTTACCCAGGAAATTCTTCCTGATTTAGTTGGAACTAAGTCCCTATGAACTACAGCAAGAGACGGTGGCTCCTCAACGCAGGAGTAAACTTTGGAGAAAGCCTTCCCCTCCTTCGCTAAAATCTATGGGAAGCAGCCCCAGAGCCCTGAGTGTTTGCCTGAGGGCCATACTGCTGGCCCAACCCAGCTGGATCCAGATACCACTGGCAAAGGGGTGCGGGCACCCGCACAGCTTCTCACTCCTGCCCTCAGGGAGAGGGATCAGGGTCACTAGGATACAAACAGGCCTTGGGAATTTTGCTTTGGGGAAATCTCCAAGGAGATCTGGACTAGCAGAGTTGGAGAACCAGATTCCTTCGGGCCTGGATCTCTGCAGTGCCCGCAGCACACACGCTCACAGACACACGTACACACGCGCACACTGACTCCCTCCCTCACCTACAGCCTCCGTTCTCCCCCACACCCAGTCACGAGGCCGCCCGCCTTCAGCTGAACGTTTGGGGAGGAGACAGGGAGCTACATTCTGAGGTTAGCTGATGCTCACCAACCTTGGAGGGGGGGGGGCGCGGTGAGGGGTGAGGAGAGAAACTGAAGCGGTGTGGGGGGTTACTAGGGACACTCAAAGGAAAGATGAAAAGTTTTAGGGTTTTCTTCTTCCCCACAGGGAGCCTCAAACACTTGTGGATAGTCAGAGAGTAGCGCCACCCATTCTTAAACCCGGTGCTCTAACGTGGCCTCCTTTTCAGATCACAACCCCTTTCACAGAGGCACACCCCACCCCCAAGGCCCTGAAGTCCCACACCTGTCTTTACCTGAGCAGGAGCGCGCCTTGCTTCGCTGCTTAGGGGTGAAGCTGGAGGCGGGTCCACCCAGGAAGCCTCCAGGATGGAAGAGCCCGCTGCCGTAGTCGTGGGCCGAGGCAGGCACATAGGAGGGATAGGTGGGTATTGGGTGGTGTGTTGCAGGCTGGGTGCCCACGGTAGCTAGGCCTGGGCGCAGGGGACTGCCGCCTTCCATCTTCATACTCTCCGACAGTGACACTTGGTACTTGACGCCATCCTTGTCCTCACCCCGGGCCACACTCCCTCCTGCAGACGAGGAAGCTGGGGAAGCAGCTCCTATGGTGCTGGGATCTGGAGACACTTCTTTGGGTGGCGTGGGCGGGAAGCCGAAGAGGTGGGAGCCAGAGTGGGCTGCAGTGGGGGTGAGGGAGGCCACCGAGCCCCCACTGCCTCCGCCGCTCGCACCCGCAGCCCCCGGGTACACAGACAGAGGCCCTCCCGGTGCTCCAGCAGCCGAGGGGTGCAGCGGGGTCTTGGAGAACGGGCTGACGGTCCAGGGGCTGTGGTGGTGGGCAGCGGCGGCAGAGAGAGCTGCTTTGCCCCCATCCAGCCATGGCAAGCCCGGGCTGTGCAACAAGTGTGGTCGACACATCTGGCCCCCGGTGAGACGGGCTGCAGCAGAGGGAGAGGGTGAAGCAGGGGCTTCAGAGCCATGACACACAGGCAGGCACACGGGGTCACAACTCAGGGACCACCCGTCAACAGCCCCACCCTTCAAATCATCAGAAACCCAACACCCTAGCTCGTAGTTGACAGCGACGTCAGTGAAAGGCCCAAGGACAGAGCCACCCCACCGGTCAGGGCCCAGAAGGATCCCCCCAGGACAGTTGGGAACGGATGGGACTACAGGTTCCAGACCCTCCCCAAGAGATCACTGCCGCCACCTTCCCCGGCCCGGTTTCGCAGCTGCTCGGATTCCTGCGGATCCCACATCCGGGAAGCAGCCGCGGGCGGTCCTCCCCTCCGAGGCCTGGCGCGGGCGCCGGGCTTCTAGAAACCCCGGGGGCCGCCGAGAGCTCACCGTGGGCCGGGCTGTAGGACACACGCGCGCGCGCGTGGGCCGGGTTGGCGTAATAGGGGTTGCCCTGCGAGTCGAGGTGATTGAAGAAGACGTCCACCTCGTCCGGAGGCAGCAGCTGCGCCGGCTCCATGTAGTTGTGCGCCAGGCCCGGGTGGTGCGAGTCGGGGTGCTGCGCATTCAGTACGGCGGGGTGCGCCATCCAGCGAGGCTGCTCGGGTGCCACCTCCATGATCCGCTACTGCGGCTCGGGATCCAGGCGAAGGCGGGGTGGCCCTGGACGATGCGAGGGATGTGAGGGACACTGCTGGTGTCTGACAACCCCCCCTCCCCAGCCTCAAAGTCGGTGTGGGGACTTGAGAGCAAAGGGCTCCGCTGAGGACCAGTCCCGCGTGGGAGGAAAGCGCAGGGTTTAAAACGAAAGGAAGGTAGAGGAAGGGGCTCAGCCTCATACACGCGCAGGGAAACCCGCGTTCCCACAGCCGCACACCCACGCACACGAGGTCACACACAGGGATGGGCCCGGACACCGGTGACCCCAACAAACACACGCGGAACTGAAATCGGCCTCACACCGAGCCCCTGTCCTCTGGGCATACAAACACGTAAACTCCGACTAAAAGTTAGAGACAAGAGCCTGGACATTCACTCTGAGGCACATCACCCCCCCCCCCTCCCCATACACACGCGCGCACACACGCGCACACACAGTCATTCACTTACACTGGCAATGTATACACAAAGTAACCTCAACACCCCACACACACCCCAAACACGCAGTTCCTGGGACGGAGAGCCGGTCCCCAGTGCGTTCTCCAGAAGTCCCCAGGACCTCTCCCCAGGGCATAAGAATGTAATCGCCCGCAGGAGAGGCTGGCCTGAGCTCCGCAGAGATCCCCCCAAACGAGGAGTGCCCGCCAAGCCCCCTGCACCTCAAACTTACACTCGCGGCGGCGCGGGAACGGGAGGGGGGGTGGACTCAGCAGTAGAGAGCAAGGGACACCAGGAGAGCCCGGAGTGCCGCGGGCCTAGCGGCAGCGCGCCCCAAGGCTGGCGGATTCACGGGATAGGGGTGGGGAAGAGCGCGCGCCTCGGCCTCCGGCCCGCCCGGCTCCGGCCCCTCTGCATCCTCCGGCCGCCTTGGCGCCAGCTGCCGACTCCTGCACAGACATTAGAAGCGGGGGCCGCGCACGCCTAAGAAGCCGGCGCCAGCCAATCAGCGCCGCGCGCCGCCCAGCCTCCGCGCCACCATTGGCTGCCCCGGCAGCTCCGGCCGCCGGACTTCGGGACTGACCCCAGAGCTGGCCCCCCTCAGCCGCCTCGACCCCTCCCAGCGCCCTCCCCGCGGCCTCTGATGCCAACGCCCCCCGGGGGACCCTCGCCGCGGGCCGAGCCCTGCACCCACCCCTCTGGCAGACGCGCGGGCCCTTCAGCCTCTGCCCTCCCGGCAGCTAGCCACCAATGGGGTCCCCGACTTGCCCGGAGCGGAGACACACCACCTTCTGGGTATCTGTCTGCTGGGACCCCAGCTTTCCACGCTCCCGGACAGAGCTCCACCCCCCTCGGGGCCAGCCTGAGTCCAGCTGACGCTCCAGACCCTGTGTTCGCCCTTCAGGGCTGGCTGTGTGTGGGGCTGGTGGGATGGGCCGGACGGCAGGAGTCTAGGGACTGTGGACCCCTCTAGGACTCCCTCTTTGGGCACTAGGACACTTAGGGCCGTGCTGGACCGATGGTCGCGGTCTGGCCAGTGGCCCAGGGAGGAGGAAGGGCTCCGGGCGTGGCCTTAGCAGACCACCGGGCCGAACTGCCCGGGGCGAGGCCGTGGAGCCGGGGACTGGCGCCAGCGTCGGCTGGAGGGAGACTCCGTATTAGCCATATAATACATACATGTGTGTGTGTATATATAGTATATATATATATATATATATATATATATATATATATTCCCCGAGGGGTCCCCACGACGGCCTTTGGGGAGACGGAAGCAATGTTTGGAGCACTTTGTTCCCATAGTCACCTGGAATTTTTCTCCACAACACCTCCGTTCTGGAGAGGGGGTGAGCTCGGCGGCGGTGCACAGACCTAGCTCCCTCCCTGGGTACGGATTTGGAGACGTTAGCTCCGGAGTCTGGAAAGAGGCTTGCGAGTCCAAGACTTCTAGGGGACTCTAGACAGGTGCGAGGGTCTGGCCAAGCTCGAAGCCCTCAATCTAGATGCCCTACCTTTGCAGGGCCCGAGACCCCCAGGGAATAATTCCAGAGGGGTCCCAGGTTGATCCGGAGCAGGGGCAGGGCCGGGGTCTCCGCCGCCCCCGAGGATGGGGGAGGGGCGGCGGGATTGACAGTCCGTAATTGGGTAACTGGAGGCGGCTTCTCCGGCCCGGCGGCCCCGCCACCGCGACGCCGGGCCCCTGACGTCACCCGATTCGCCAGGAAATGAACTTTTTAATAATCCAAGGAGGGAGGAAAGCCCTCGGTCCCCTCGGCTGGGGGGCGCCCAGCCCTGCTCAGCTCCTTGGGCGCGCCCCCGGCACCCCCTCCCAGGACCTCTGCGGACCGCACAGAGGGGGCGCGCGCACGGCACGGCTTCCTCCGGCCTCTGCGGCTGGCGTCCGCCCGTCTGTCCGAGGCCTTGGAACAGGTAAAGGCCTGGGGGCCGGGGCCCGGGGTGCGGGACTCCACTGCGCCGGAAACCCGCGCCTCCCGCGCCCTGGGAAGGGGGGTGGGGGTCCCTGCGGTCGGCCGCGCTCCCCGAGTCTCTGCGCTCCAGAGCCAGCAGGGGCCCGGGAGGCTCGGAGGTCTGCTCCCAGCCTAGGCTGGAGGTCGAGCGGAGGCCCCGGGAGCCGCCGCGGCGCGAGGCCGCAGAGCCTCGGGGTCGGCTGGGCAGGTGGGTGGTCTCAGCGCCCTCAGGCCCGCGCACCCTCTCGGGGCGGCTGTCTGGGCTTCTCCCAGCCTTCCAGCCCATGGCTCTTCGTTAACGCGGGAAGAGAGGCCCACGGAGTTTCCAGAGCGTTCGATGGCCCTGGAACCTGGCGGGAGAGCCTGAAGGCCGGGCGACACCCCCACTTTCGACAATGGGCACCCCACGCGGCAGAATCCCAGGCCTCTGTTGTGCGGGCTTCCAGGAGGAGAGCGCAGAGGAAGCTGCCCTAGCCCAGTCGGGGCGCCGCGGCTGGCAGGGCGGGGGGGTCTCCCAGCACCACCCCAAAACAGGTAATTTCCCTCTTTTCTCCCGAAGTTGCAATTAAAATTATCTTTTCATTTTGGACGAGATGGGGGTTCCGTTTTCCTTGCCACATCGCGGTCTGGGCAGCGTCCTGGCTCTTACAGAGGTGAAAGTGGTCAGCCCGGCGGGAAACGCGAGCCCCCGGGTTGCCCACCCTGCTGGCGAAGAGCGGAGCGCAGAGGGGGATTTAATTACTCCGTTCGGCAGCTCAGAAAATCGCCACGCAACAAGGGCTCACCGGGGCGGTTAAGCGACGCTTGAGTCTGGGCCTCAGGAGACCCGCAACAGCCTGCCTGCCCACAGACTGGCACAGAGGAGGACAGAGGGGTCCCGCCTTTGGCTGGTCCTTTGGCTGAGGACCTAAGGTTGCCCTCTGGAAACTGCACGTAAGCAGCGGCTAGGCCGAACCCCGGCCAGGTTGGGGCGCCTGCGTCTGAGGCGGGACTGCTGAGTTTTCCAGCAGGAACTAACCCGTGTGAAAGGGAAAATTTCCGGTTAGGTAGCAGGGCACTGAATCGGCGAATAAAGGGGAGCCTGTGCTGATGAACGTGTGAACCAGATCGATCTACTGCCAAGAACCCACCACTAGGCCAAACACGAACCGCTACTCAAGCCCAAACAAACACTAAAGAAGGCAGTTCCCAAGATGGCTTAGAGTCAGCTTCCACCCAGCCCCAGCCAGCCCCACAAACGAAAGCAGATTTATTCCAATTTACAGACTCCTGCTAGGAGGTCCCTAGAATACCTTCACGTGGATACTTGCTTTATTAGTAGTATTATTTTGTTGTGGTTCATTTTGGAGCGTACCCGAAGCTGTTGGTCTCTGAACTAAAGTGTCCTTTTCCTTCCAGCGGAAACAAGGTTTCTCGGAGAACAGGGGGAGCTTGACTCCCAAACTGAATTTTCTAACCATCTTTTTTTTTTGCGTGACCTGAAAGCTTTTGGGGGGGGGTGCTCCTGCGTGGGAGCTAGCTTCTACAGATCCAGGCCGGGTTCTGGGTGTGGCCCGGTTCCTGCAAATCAATCTGAAAGGGGATGGAGTCCTGCAGGGCCTTCAGTTGAAGCTGCGCTCCCGCTTGTCCTTTGTTTAAACTTAGCTCATCCCAGCCATCCCTCTGGGATCACAAGTTTGCTCTCTCCTTGCAGTCCAGTTCTGTCCTTTTTCTTAAGGGCAGCTGAGTGGCTTAGGGCTTGCTTAGGGCTGCCTTTCAAACCCAAATCGCTGACAACCCGGAGGCCTCCAGCCACAAGCTCTGAGGGACACTGGGAAGGAAGTGGGGAGCTTTGGCCACTAAGGCTCAGGGTCCCCTCTGGGTGGAGGGCTCAGATAGATCCCAGGCAGCATCCATCAGTCCAGAGGGGCTCTAACAGTACCCTTTGCTCTTTGGGGTTCGCTCCCAGCTCCTCAAATCAAAGACTCCCGCTCGCCTAGCATCTGCCATCGTTTTGGAAATCTTTTGGAAATAGGGGGACTAGGACCCAATGTCCTAGGTGTCTGGATCGCTGGTGCCAGGTGCCTTGGACTCAGGAATTTCTGGTCAACTTCTAGCCTCCATAGGCGACCTGCAGACAGTCGGGGAGGGGGGCCCTCCCACTTCACCAACAGCTAAGCTTTGCTCAGAGGCCTGGAGGTCAGCAGCTTGACAACTGCTAAATGCATTTCGTTAGATGCAATTTGCTTGCAATTTGTCAGCCCGGCTGGGAAACGCTCTCCAGACGCCTGACAGACGCTTAGGCTCTACCTGGTTTCTTGGATCCTGCCTGCTTATATACGAATCCCGGCTTGGTCCCCAGTGTAGACCCATAACTCACCCCTAGATGTTCCCGACCTTGGGAGGCAAATTTTTTTTCTTCCCCCTGGCAAACGAATTTCTTTCCTTGTTGTTTTCTGCTAAAGGAGCAGACGCCACACGGGAGGTCCTTCTGAGTACAAGACCTTTCCCCCTCACCGCTGGGGTAAGCTCGAGTTCAAGCCTGGCCGCCACCGAACGGTTCAATGCCCGGCGTCCAGACAGGCCCTCTCCACGGCGGATCCCCTCGCCTGCGTCCGCCTTGTTCATATTGAAATCCCACTGAAAGGATTCCGACTCGGACTTGGGCAAGGGGAGACTTCCACGCCCCGCTCTCCCCCACACCTGCACCCTCGCCACACAGGATAAAGGGCCGCGGGGCGCTCGGAGCGGGGGGCACAGGCGGGAGCGGGCCGGGTTAAGCCGCGCAAAGCCGGCGCACGGGACCAGCCGGCAGGTGCAGCCGGCGCTCGGCGGCCCGGCTGGGGCGCAGCCGCCGCGGAGACCCGGGGGTGGCAGCCGCCGAGACAAAGGCTCGGGCTCCGGGGCGGGAGGGGGCGCGCCGCGCAGCGCCGGGACGCCGGGTCTCCGCACCCCGCGCTCGGGGGAGGCGGGAGCCCTCGGGTTTCCGGGAGCCCGTAGTAGGACCGCGCGGTCCGGCCGCGGGGAGGCCTGAGCCTGGGCCCGGGAGGCGCGGGACGGCGCGGGCCGCGCGCAGAAACTTACCGGCCGCGGCGCGGTGGGCGGCGCCCTCGGGCGGCCCAGGCTCAGCGGGGCGGCGGCGGCGCGCGCGGCGTGGCCGGGCGGCCCGCGGGGGCCAGCGCGGCGGCGGCGGGCTCGGCGGGGCCCCGGCGCGGCGCCCGACGGGAGCTCGGTTCCCCGGCGGCCGCTTTTGTCCTGCGCGATGGGCCCCGGCGCCCGCTGTGGTTGGGGTGACCTCGGGCGGGAGAGACCAGAGCCGTGAGCTACCGGCCCGCTGGCCTGGCCACCTCTCCTGGTCCTCGCTGCTTCTCGGTTCCCGGCCGCAGCGCGGCAGCTTTTTATTTCGACATCACTTCGAGGGGGAGGGAGCGCCGCAGGGGGGCAGGAGGGTGCCCGGGCCCTGCGCCCTGTCTGCCGGGTCCAGCCGCCGGGCTGGCCAGGCTCGGGCCACTCGTCAGTCGAGGCGCGCACACCCTGCAGGCCACTCCCGCCTTCTCAGGGCCACGCAAGCACTTCTGCTCTCAGGGATGGAAGCTCAGAAAGCCTGGGGTGCCTCTCTTTGGAGACTCTCCCTCACGAGCGAGTGCACGGACACCTGCCCCTCCTTCCATACACACTGTGCGCGTGCTGTCGCTGTGTAGATGGCCCCCGACAGGCACTCTCAGGCACACGAATGCCGGTGCACACGCAGATGTAATGTACACACAGCCTGACACACAGTCACACAACTCCCTTCCTTCCTGCACATTTGGGTACGCGCGGATGCAGCGCCACCTCCTTCCCCACCGACTCATTTTGGGGATGGCGTTCGGGTGCGTCCTTGGCCCATTCCCGGGCGAACCTTTTGCATCAGCGAGGGCCACACAGAAAGCAAGAGGCTTGTCCTTAGAAGGGTGTGAGGAGTAGGCCTGGTGGCAGCCTGAACCCTAAGGAGGCACCTGAGCTAGACAGTAATGAGGATCCATCCCTTGCACTATCCTAAGCCCCCCCACCCCCGTGAGAAAGACTATGAATCCTGATGTGCTCCAACCCCATCCTTGCAAGGCCAGCTGTTTTGGGTCTTTCTGAATCTGTGGCTTTGTCTACGCACCCTCTGCGTGCAGTTCAGTTTAAGTGCCCAGTGGGCTATGCATTCACCATGGGGAGCTCAGAGGAGTGTTCGCAAAACTTGAGTGGATTCCTCAGCATTTGTGTTGGGCAGTGGGTCACAACATGACTGTTCTCAGAGTGTGGCCCCACGAATGCACATGAAAGAGTGTCTTGCCGAGCTGGGAGCATGTCTCTGTGTCCAGATTATCTCTGAGATAGACCGTCATCTTGGAATCATGAGATAGGCAGCGGGTATCTATAAGTATGTCCTAATCGGTGTGTTACCTTTGTGCATCTGTGTATGTGTCTAGGCATACATTTGTGTTTGTGTCTTTAATAGCCTGGCTATCTGTATATAACTTTCAGTGTGTGTGTGTGTGTGTGTGTGTAAGAGAGAGTAGAGATGTTTGCAATGTGTCTGCATAAATGACAATTGTGTGTGTGTGTGTGTGTCTGTGTGTGTGTTTAAAAGCAAGGTCTCACTGTGTCACCCGTGCCGAGCCTGGAACTCTGCCTCCTATGTGCTGGAGTTAGAGGTGTGTCCCACCACTCAGGGTTAGCATGTCTTAATGGCAGGTGTTGATGTCTAACTTTGTGGTGAAGGTAGATGGGGACAAACATATCCAAGGAAGTCTGCATATGTGTTGCTTCAGGTGGGACTGGTGTGCTAGGACTGATGTTCATGGGTGCCTGTGTCTCTCACTCTGCCCAGGGTCCAGGGTTCTGTATCCAGGGCTACTTTATGTCTGGTAGGGAAGGAGTGTGGAGACAGTATGTGTACCCTGCAGGCTCTCTGGCCACAGGCACCTTCCCTAACCAGCAGGGCAGGCAGCCAGTGGAGCCCCGGGGTGCCATTTACTCTGGCACTTTCTGTCTGTCTGTGGGAGGGGGAGATGAGCTGATAAGCCTTATCTGCTATTACCAGGGCCATGCTGAATAACCGTTCTAATGAGGTGGCCTCCCTGGGACCACCAGCTCCCAGGCCCCTTCCTATTGGGTAGGGACGTGTCCAGACAGACCTGGAGCACAGAGCCAACCCCCCAGAGACCTGGTAGACCCTGTGTCCCAGAGGGCCTCCCCCACCCGCCCCCTTTTGTTTTGTTTTGTTCTTTCTTTTTTTCTTTAAGGTCTGCCTTGTTTCTTAGAGGAAGGTCCTAGGTACTGCAGCCAGGAATCAGTCTCCTCTTCTCCCTGGGCTGGTCTGGTTAGAATGACAAGAGCCTCTCAGTCTGCCCTTCTGAAGACGGACAGTTCACTCAGAACTGAAGTCCCTGTGACAGAGGTCCAGAGAGAAAGGCAGGGGCAGACAGAAGGGACCCCAGGGACAGATTTTTTTTTAAAATAAATAAATAAATAAATAAATAAATAAATAAATAAATAAATAAATCCAGAGGCACTTGCTGGGTTGGCCTAGGGACCGGGTACTCGGACTGAAATAAACAACTAACAAGTGTCAGAATGAATCAGAGAGGTGGACATAAAGGCGAAGAAAGTATCAACCAGAAAGAGCCTCCGACACGGAGACAGACTGGAGACGCCAGAGTGGAGAGAGACAACGGAAACGGGTGAGCAAGGGAAAAGAGAAAGGCCAGAGAGCCATTGGGAGGAAAGAAAGCAGGGCTGGGGTAAAAGGACCGACCAAAGACGGAGAGGCCGAGCCCGCCTGACCAAGCGAGGCCAGGTCCTTGGAGACCCGGCGAAGCTTGGGCTAAGGCTAGGACCCCAGGCGGGGCACCGACCGCGGGGTGGTGACGACGGGCAGGGGGGTCTGAGTGGGCCTGAGCCGCTGTCCGGGGTAATTTTTCATCTCGGCCGGCTAATCTTTGTTCCCGGCGAAGATAATGAATAGCCAATCGTTATCTGCCCGGCTCCCGGAGGCTGCCCGAGAATGGGGTTGTACAGGGCTGGGAATTGTTTCCAAAGTGCCGCGGAATAAATGGTGTTTCTTATCTCTGCCTTCCAGATTATCGCAGCCCTTTCAGAGCGCGCACAACAAATGCGGCCGCCATCGAATGCAGCATTTACCACCGCAGATCCGCGCGCCGATGGGCAGGCAGATAGCGCCCGCGCGGGGCTCTCCGGGCGGCGAGCGTGCGCCCCGGCTCTGCCCGGTGTGTTTGGAGGCACACGTGGGTCTGCCGGCGAGCAGACCCCGAGCAAGCGAGGCTGCGAGTGTGCGAGTGAGCGTGCCTCGAGGAGGGGCACGTGGGCGAGCCCCTGCGCACACGCGCGGTGAGTGTTTACGGAGGAGCAGAGCGGCCGCCAGGAGGCAGGCGGGAAGGGGCGCTGCACGTGACCTCGTGGGAAGCACGCGGCCGGCGTGTGCAGCGTGTGAGCCGCGTGCAGGAGAGACTCTACCGCGAGGGCCCGCGAGTACCCAGCCCCGGAGCGTGGTGCTCAGGGGGGTCTGCAGCCTCTCCTGGAGGTTGTGCTGCAGGCCGCAGCCAACCGGGTGTGCAGAGAGAAGGGCGAAGCAAAGCAGCGCTCCCGGGCCTTGCCTGAGCCTGCGGCGTGCGGACTCTGGGCTGGACGGGAGCCGGGAGGAGAGCCGGCTTGGAGGGAGTGCGGGTGAGCGGCGCCGGGCCAGCGGCTGTGCAGCGTGAGAAGGCCCAGGAGTCCCGGTGCCGGTCCCGGGGGGCCCTCCGCCGAGGCCTCCCAGCTGGGCCAACAGAGCCCAGCCCGCCGCCCGAGGTCCGGGCCGTGAGTGACACGCGCCGCCACAAAGGCTGTATTTTTCCAAGCCCGCGCCCCGCCCGCGCGCGATGGTCCCCATGGCGACGCAGATAGCGCGCGGCCATTTTCCTATCTCCCCGGAGTCTATTATACAGCGGGATTAGCTCATCTCCAGGCAGGTCAAACCCAAAGTCACACAACCTGCGGCGTGAGCCCCGCCTCCGGCCGCTCCTCCCCCGCAGCCGGGGCGGGCGACCCCCGCGGCCCGGCCCGTGCGCGGGTGCAGGGCGCCACCTGGCGGCTGCGCGGCCCCGGCGTGAGAGGCGGCAGGTGCCCTAGGCTTTGGCTTTGTGTGGTGGCTTGGGCGACTCCGAGGGAAGGGCTGACACACAGTAGGTGCCCCACAACTGTTTGCCAGAAGGATGCACGGGCAGGAAATTCGACAGGGGCTCATTGCCAAAGGCCACCGCATGCTGGCAACAAAAAAGCCATCCCATTGAATGAAGAGTAAAAGCCGATGTTCTTTACAACCCTGGTAGCAAGCAGCCTTGCTGACCCCCAGGTCCCGTTCCTTTCCTCCTTCCCTGCGGTTCTTTGAATTCTCTGGACAGGAACACCCTGATCTACCCATCTGACGGCAGATGCCCCCCTCTCCCCTACTCCTCTGCCTGTTGGTCAATTTCGTAGTATTTAGTGACTCCTCTAATAACGTTTGCTTGCTCAGGGGTCTGTGATGTTCCAGACAGTGATGGAGCGGTGGGATTCTGACTTGTTGGGATTGTAACAACGTTAGGAAGGAATGGTTGAGGACCAGAGGGGTCTGTAAGCCTCACAGGCCAGGTTGAGCAGCTTTCCTTAAGTCATTGAACCTAGGATACTCTTCTAGCTGAGAGTTATTGAGCAGCCACTGTAGCCCCAAGGCCTGGCCCCGCCCACCTCCCCCATCTGAAGGGGAGGGAGCTACATGGCTCCTCACTTCCCTGCACTCTTGCTCTCCCGGAGCAGGTCCTGGGTGGCAGGGCACTGGTGGCGGTGGTGGTGCTCGAACCAAAAGAGACCTCACTCATGATTCAGGTTAAGGAGCACTCCAGGCTGACTGTGGAGCTGGGTCCACACGCTCAGCAGGCTCCAACCTTGGAGTGGGGGTCCGTTTGGGAGTAGCTCTTCCAGAGGTCTTGGCCAGACTTTACCTTCTAGCAGCTTCCTCAGCACTGTCCTGGAAGAGGAGCTGAGCGGGGACCCGCGCTCACCTTCCACCCACTTCCTCTCCCACGCCATCTGCACGCCCTCACAGCGGGGCAGCCACACGTAAGTTGCTTTCCCACTCTGAACCTCCGGCTCTGCCTCTGCCCTCCTCCCTCCAGGATCACGAACTGTGGGGCTGGTGTGTGAGCTTGTCTTCAAAAAGCATTTTGTGAGCCTGGCTTCTCAAGTTGGCAGCCAAAGCGTCCAGCCTGTGGCATGCACCGTGCCCGCACACTGGAGTGGAAGACCTCATATAAAGAGGCTCATTTCTTGCTTCTCATGAAACACTTCAAAACTGGCTGTTCTGTGCCTGGGTTCTTGCATGGTGAAGGGATGCAGGAGTTCCGCAGAGCCCCCTCTGAGCACCTGGAGCCAACCCACACCCCAGCCCTTGGGTCAGGGGTGTGTCCCTCAGGAGGACACTGAATACTAGTGGCTGTGTTAGTTTTGCCTTCGCTTCTGGCATTGGGGACTTCTAGCTTGTTCTCCCTGTAGGATCAGCAAACCACATCAGCAATTAATTAGCCAATGAGTTAATGCAATCAACACTGAAAGCGGGCACACAGACATACTCCGAAGGTCCCCAGCTGTGCATAATGAACTGTGCCCAACCTACCAATGCCATGAAGCAATCAGACCTGACTCATCGGATTAGTACTTTGTCAGATCATGGTAAGAATTGTGGGAGGTATGTTTTCTAATATCCAGGCCTTCCTCTGAACAGTGGGAGCTACTGGGTGAGGCGGCTAGAAGTGTGGTAAAGCAGAAGCTGGACAATAGCCACAAGGGAGTCTAAGGAGACACGCTTACAAGAACTTGGGAACACAATATATAAAGAGTGTCAGCAAGATGGCTCAGTGGGTAAAAGCGTGCCACCAAGCCTGACCTGAGTTCAATCCCTAGGACCTAGAGAGTGGAAGGAGAGTGGAAGGAACTTCTGCAAATTGTCTTCCAGCCTTGACAGCCCTCCCTCAACCCCAATAAATAAATGCAAG
This sequence comes from Pachyuromys duprasi, assembly GCA_028658305.1. Lineage (NCBI taxonomy): Eukaryota > Metazoa > Chordata > Mammalia > Rodentia > Muridae > Pachyuromys > Pachyuromys duprasi. Next base: position 51,689,109 of record CM053761.1, read on the forward strand.
ATAGTGTCAACAAATCAGCAGAAAACACAGGAGGAAAATTCACAAAGGGTGTAGAGAGAATAAGCATCAAAAAGTAATACATCTCTGAAATTAATCAAAACATAGCTGGGCACGGTGGTGCACGCCTGTAATCCCAGCACTTGGGAGGCAGAGGCAGGAGGATCGCTGTGAGTTTGAGGCCGGCCTCAGAACTGGGAACATTTATGAAAAACAAGCTGCAGCCTTCTGAGTCAGGACTCATGAACAGTGGTGCACACACCTTTAGTCCAGCAGAGGCAGGGGATCTCTGAGTTCTAGGCTAGCCAGGTCTACAGAGTGAGCATCAGGACAGCCAGGGCTGTTGTGTAGAGAGACCCTGTCTCAAAAATAAATAAGAAGGAGACCTCTCTGGGCTGACTGGTCTTGGGTGTGATGGGTCCATTTATATTTTGGAAATTGCTCAGGCATGTTGGAAACAGAATGACTGGAGGTGGCAGTATGGAGGGCAGAGAGTTGCCTGGAGGATGGTGAGGTGAGGCCAGCGTCCTACCCTGCAGTCTGTCCATCCAAAGCCTGACCTCTCCCACCTGCATAGCTGCTCCCTGCTGCTATCTTCTCCTGCCTGGATCACCATAGCAGCATTCTCTCTGAAGACAGCAGCCAGGATCCTATGGGAACCGCCTCTCCTGCCCTGCTAGGAGAAGCCCCAAGGGCCGGTGCCCATCCAGCCACTGAGCTGTCCTCCTGGCTCTCCACACCGTCCAGTCCTCTCCCCAGGTGTTACCTTCCCACACCACTCCTTGCTTAGTTGGGAAGGGAGGATGTAGCAGGTATCAGGAGGGTCCTAGGACTTGAAGTGTCCAGATGGGCCACTGGCATCCCTTCTCAGATCCCACATCCACTCAATGCAGAGCATATACAGCATAGCATAGTATAGCATAGAATAGCAAAGCATAGCATAGCATAGCAAAGCATAGCCTAACCTAACCTAACCTAACCTAACCTAACCTAACCTAACCTAACCTAACCTAACCTAACATAACATAACATAACATAACATAGTTTGGGGGCTGGAGAGATGTCTCAGCAGTTAAAGTACTGGCTCTTCCACAGGACCTAGGTTTGCTTTCCATCACCCACGTGGTTGTTTACAACCCTCTCTAACTCCAGGCCCAGTGGATCCAATGCCTTCTGGCCTCAGTAGACACTGCAGGCATGTAATGCACATATATGCATATAGGAAAAACACTCGTGTATCTAAATCTAGATTTTATTTCTTTTTAAATATAATAAATAACTTCAGACATGGAAGAAATTAGATAGAACAACACTTTAAAAATATATGTGTGGGACTTGGAAGATGGTTCAGTGGATAAAACATTTCCTGACATTTGGATTCCCAGAACCCAAGCCAAAAACAAAACAAACAAAACAAAAACTGAGCAGTCACTAGGGCTGGAGAGGTGGCTCAAAAGTTAAGAGCCCTGGCTGCTGTTCCAGAAGACCTGGGTGGATTCCCAGCATGCACAGCCCCGTGGGAACCATGTCACTCCAGCTCCTGGGGATTGATCTGACACTTCTTCTAGACTCTGTGGGCACCAGGCACACACATGGTGCACAGACATATATGCAGATAAAACACCCATACACATAAAAACAAACCAAAATAGTTGTAATCCTAGCACTTGGGAGACAGAAACAGGATCCCCTAGGCAAGCACGCTCCATATTGAGTGGAAGACCTTGCCTCAATAAATAAGGTGGAGATTGATTGAGAAAGACACTGTGATGGCTAGTCTCATGCCAACTCGATACAAGGTATGGTCATTAGAGAATAGGGAGCCTCAATGAGAGAATGCTTCCATAAGATCAGGCTGTAGGTAAGCCTGTAGGGCATTTTTTTAAATTAGTGATTATATGGGAGGGGCATCCTATTTTGGATGATATCACTGTGGGCTGCTGGTCCTGGGCTCTATAAGAAAACAGGCTGAGCAAGCCATGAGGAGCAAGCCAGTAAGCAGCACTCCTCCATGGCCTTTGTATCAGCTCCTGCCTCCAGGTTCCTGCCCTGCTTGAGTTCCTGTCCTGACTTCCTTTGAGGATGAACATCGATGTGCAAGTGTAAGCTGAATAAACTCTTTCCTCCCCAAGTTGCTTTAGTCATGGTGTCTCATCACAGCATGACTAAGACAGACACCCAATGCCAATGTGGGACCTACATATATACACACCAATACACATTCAAGCATGGATACACACGTGCATGTTTATGCAACAAAACAAAAACCTATGCAGCCAACAGCTGGTTTAAACATGGGCACCGTGGCTGGCACTGTTGAAGCAAAGGGTTTTTTACTATAAACTGGGGTAAGCTGGACATCTTTGTGACGATTGACATTGTGACATACACCTTTAATCCAGCACTTGGGAGGCAGGCAGGCCAGTCTCTGAGTTTGAGACCAGTCTGGACCTCATAGCAAGTTCTAGGCCTGCCAGAGCTACATAGTGAAAACTGGTCTAAAAAAAAAAATAAATAAGGCTTGGGGTTTGGAAAATCATTGCCAAGAAAGCAGAAGCTGTAAGGGAAGAGTGACTCAGTGCACTATGCAACACATTATAACTTCTGCAAACAAATTCAAGTGACAAACAACAGATTAAGGGGAAACATTTGTGGTGCATATAATGAAGCAACAGTCGTTATCTATAATATGCAAAATGTTCCTAAAAATCAATAAGACAAACAACCCAAGAAGAAAATAGGCCACTCTCTGCCCGAATCCTCAGTCAAACTAACAAAAATTGAAAACAACACTGTTCTTCCTTTGGTTGACTGGTTTGAAAAAAGTACCACCCAGACAATAGTAACATTCAGCCAGCAGCAATCTGGGGATTTCCTGCATCGTGGGTGGGAGTATAAGGTGACACAAAGTATCCCAGGCTGGCCTCAAACTCTTATTTGGAGCTGAAGATGGCCTTGAACTTCTGATCCTCCTGACTCTACCTCCCCAGTTCTGGGATGACAAGTGTATATCTCCAAGGCTGGCTCATGTGCTTCAGATGGAGCTCAGGGCCTTGTGGATGCTAAGCAAGCACTCTACCAGCACTCCCCAGCTCAAGCAGCTTTAAGAAAGAACATGCTTATGTATGTGTACACATATGCATATCTGTACATACATGTATATACACTTATGTGCATACATATAAGCACATATACATATCTACACATACCTGCATGCACACATATATCCACAGATACATATCTCTGCCTGCATGCTCACATGTATAAATTAATGTTACTATTTGACAGTTTCACACATGAATATAGTGTATTCTGATTAACCCCCCACACCTATCCGAAGCCTCTTATCTCGGACAGTATCTTTCTAGGATCCTTGCTTCTATTTTGTTTCCTGAGCAGGGTTATTTTTGTGACCACTGAGGTGGCAGTGTCCATTGGAGGCTGGTGGGGTCAAAGGTGGGTACTCAACTGAAAGCCATGATTTCCCTGCACCCTGAAATTATCAGTAGCAAACAGTTTAGCAGTTAGGGATGGGGCTCCCTAGTCCATCCATGCTCACTTATTCCTCTCTTTTTTTTTTTCAGATCAAATCAGTCCTTTCCCTTTTAAAAAACATTAATTAATTTAGACCCAAGACTCCTGCAGCTTTTTAAATGTTTTTATTATTATTTTATGTGCATTGGGGCTTTGCCTGCCTATGTGTCTGTGTCAGGATATCGGATGCCCTGGAACTGGCTTTGTAGATAGTTGTGAGCTGCTGTGTGGGTGCTGAGGACAACCTGGGTCCCCCAGGAAAGCAGCTAATGCTCCTAACCGCTGAGTCATCTCTCCAGCCACTCTCTAGGTCCTAGGGATTGAACTCAGGTCAGGCTTGGTGGCATGCTTTTACCCACTGAGCCATCTTGCTGACACTCCTCTCCAGCCCCCATGGGCAGCTTTCTTGGTGAATGGTCACAGGTATGTGGCACTGGCTTCTGGCTCCTTTTCATGCCACTCTGGAGGGGGAGTTGGGCAGAGGGATTACACTTGTCTAGGGCAGATGTGTGGGGAATCGGCACTTTCCAAATGGTTCAGCAAGCCTAGAAGAACTCATTAAAAGTCTTCTAATGCTGGGCATGGTGGCCCACACCTTTAACCCCAGCTCTCAAGAGGCAAAGCAGATGGATCTCTGAGTTTGAGGTCAGCCTGGTCTACAAAGTAGGACAGCCAGGGGTCCTACAGAGAAACTCTATCTTAAACCAGCCCCCCCAATAATATATTACAGTCCCCATTATAAAAAACCACCTGATTATGCAGTTGTGCACATTATTTAGGGCTTACAAGAGAACTTTTAATCATAATGGCAGGCAAAGCGTCTCGTAATTTCAAAAAAACAATAAAGCCTATTAGTATGTTTAAATTGTAATTTTTTGCTTTTGGAGTTTTTTATTTGTTTGTTTTCAAGACAGGGTTTCTCTGTGTAGCCTTGGCTGTCCTGGACTTGCTTTGTAGAGCAGGCTGACCTTGAACTCACAGCGATCTACCTGTCTCTGCCTCCCTGAGTGCTGGGATTACAGGCATGAGCCACTGTTCCCAGCTATAAATTGTAATTTTAATATAAAGATGAAATCTATTTCCACTTTTCCCTTTATAGATTGTGTCTTTTTTGTCTTATTTTTATTCTTTCTTTTTTTTTTTTTTTTTTTTTTTTGAGATGAGGTCTCACGAGGTATTCCTAGGTGACCTGGAACTCACTATTTAGACCAGACTGACCTTGAACTCACAGAATTCCACTTGCTTCTTCTTCCCACATGTTGAGATTAAAGGCATGTGCCACCATAGTCTGCTTTTTCAGTGTGTGTGTGTGTTTGTGTTTGTGGAATGTAAGTGTGTATGAGTGTGAGTATGTGTGAGTGTGTCTGTGTGTGTGTGTTTCTGTAGTGTGAGTGTGTATGATTGTAATTGTGTGTATGTGTGTGTGTGTCTGCGTGCAGCACCAGCAGAATCCTTTAAGCAGAGTTATGGGAATCTGTGAGCCCCATTCAGCGTGGAGACTAGGACTCAGGTCCTCTGCAAAAGTATCAAGTGTCTTCACTGATGAGCCTTTTCTCCAGCTCCTTATTTTATTGTTTTTATTTATCTGAGACAGGGTTTTATTACTTTGTAGGCTTGGCTGGCCTGAAACCCACTCTGTAGACTAGGCTGGCCTTGAGCTCATAGAGATCTGTTTCCCAAGTGTGTGCCACAAGGCCTGGCAAAGATTATCTATCTATCTATCTATCTATCTATCTATCTATCTATCTATCTATCTATCTATCTATCTATCTATCTATCTATCATCTATCTATCATCTATCTATCTATCTATCTATCTATCTATCATCTATCTATCTATCTATCATCTATCTATCTGTCTGTCTGTCTGTCTGTCTGTCTGTCTGTCTGTCTATCTATCTATCTATCGTGTGTGTGTGTGTGTGTGTGTGTGTGTATGGAAGTCTGTGCACATGGGTATGGATGTCCATGGAAGCCAGAAGAGGGCACCAGACCCTGCAGCTGGAGCTGCAGGTGATGGTGAGCCACCTGAAGTAGGTGCTGGGAATGAGCCCCTGGGCCTCCTAGCAGGAGCAGTGCCCATCTTAGCTCTGAGCCGTCTCTCCAGCCCTTTGTACCTTACTTGTAAATTATTTAATCCATGACATCAAGTTTTCATTTTTTCTCCCTCGATTTTGAGAACGTAAGGCCTTACATTAAGTTATGTGATCTTTTATTAATTATTGAGTTTAACTAAGGATTGGGATTCTTTTTGTTAATAAATAAGTATGTGTGTGCATGTATCATGGCGTGCAGCGTTTGTGGAAGTTGGAGGACAACTTGTGGGAGTTGCTTCTCTCCTTCCACCACGTGGGACCCGCCCTAACGCACCAAGCCACCCCATTGTGCCAGGTTTATTTTTAACACAATGATGTTTAGTGGTTAATCATCAGTGTTGAAAAGCAGCATTCTCCCTATTAAATTACTTTGGCACATTAAAAAAGAAATCAGACAACCAAAGCGTGCATCTGGTTTTGGACTCCAGTATCTTTGTCACTGTGTGTTGCCTGTTTTGACGCCAGCGCCATATTGTTTAGCACAGAAAAGCTTGAAATCGGACTGTACAAATCTTTACTGATCCTGTTCTTCTTGCTATTCTACAAAGACTGGTTTAGCATTTCTAGACCCCTTCTGTCCCCTGTAGTCAATTTTCCTTTTCCCTAAAGGTTAGGTTAGACTGTAAAACATTTATCTTATGTGTATGAGTGTTTTGCCTGCATGTATATCTGTGCACCATGTGCATGGCTGGTGCCCACAGAGGCCAAAAGAGGGTGTTGTGACACCTGAGCCACTCTGTGAGTGCTGGGAATTGAACCTGGGTCCTCTGCAAGAACAGCGAGTTCTCTTAGCCACGGAGCCACTTCTCCAACTCTTATTTAATTATTATTGATACATCTTAAAATTGCTTGTCTAGAGGCAAAGACATCTTCTGGGTACCCTATGAAAATAGAGGTATTGGCCAAGTCTTGGGAAAGCTAGCTGTAATGGAAGTTTTGGTTTCTTTGTAAACTCAGTTATATTATGTAAATATGTTTTGGTGTTCATCCCAAGTGTGGGATTTCAGTTGGGCTATAGTTTGTCCACACCTGTGAATTGTTACGGGTGGGATGTGATCTTTGCCATCTGGTAACGGCCTTCCACATGTGGCACGAAGAGGGGCGTGGTCTAGGACTCGGAGAGTACAAATGTGAGAGCCGAGGAAGGGAAGAGGAGGTGCATGTGGTGGCATTCCGTGTTGTTGTGTGGCATGGAGCAGTTTGGAGAGACCAGAGATGGTATGGCATTTTGGAGCAGAAAGACAGACGTAAACTCTTCGGGGCACAGCTGGGTAGAGGAGACTGCTAACTGTGTCTGTGGTTGACAGAGATTGGTATAGAGCCTAACTGAACCCCTTGACCCTAACTAGCTAAGAGAAGTAAAGGGGTCTGAGCCCCCTCTACCCACTAATGTTTTCTCTTTCCTACTTAAGGCCAGGGGGCTTGGTGGAGGGGAGGTAGAGGCCTAAACACCCCAAATAAAGTAGAGTTTTCAAAAAGACCGTTACAGATAGCTGTATCTTTTTTGGCCAGTCTCTGTGTTGTCTATCCAGTCTTTGTGTTGTTGATCATTTGGGCTAGCCCTTTAGAAGTTGATTTGCATGCAAATTTTTGAGAATTCTGTAATTGAGACAGTTTCTGAGGCTGAAGCACTGAGGTTATTTGCCTTGTGAAGACAGTCACATCTCAGGTGATTAAAAAGTTTTCCCTGGTCAGATTTAATCTTTATAAAATTTGTTGGTAACCACATGTCTTCACTCCCGGTAGATACATAAGCATAACCACATCCCCATCTCAAAACTATTGCAGGTTTCCATTCTAAAGTCAACACATCTTTATAGTATATTGGTTGACCTAGTTCCTCAGTTTTTTCTATAACCCAGTGTCTCTCAGACACTGTTGTTCCTTTTTTACAAACATTAAGAAAGTTTGGAGTTAACAAAGCATTTTTTTTAGCCTGTTTCTGGAGGTCTTTACTCTTCCTTTTTGTTTAATAAGCATCTCTTTTAACGTATGATTGCTTATTTCTATAATGCTTAGGATTGCTTTTCCTATAGGATTGTGTGGTGTACCAGTAATGTGCTTTCTATTATAATATGCAAAGAATTATTTCATCTTATTGTATACATATGCAGGAGCATTATCGGTCTTATTTTGTGCAGGTATCCCCATAATTGCCAATGTTTCTAATAAGTGTGTAATTACACAATCAGCCTTTTCAGAACTTAAAGCAGTTGCCCATTGAAATCCTGAGTACATGTCAATGGTATGGTGTATATACCTTTGTTTTCCAAATTCTGCAAAATGAAACACATCCATCTGTCAGATTTCACTTCTTTTGGTATCCCTAGGGTTACTTCCAGCAGGTAATGGAATTTGGTTATACAGAGGACATGTAGGACTGTTTTATTTATTTATTTATTTGGCTTGTTGCCAAGTGATAGAGATTTTTCCTTTAAACTTCCACTGTTAACATGATGTTTTTCACTTCTAACATGTTTCCTATTAGTAATTGGTCAATCTCCTCATTTCCTTGTATCAATGAACCTGAAAACCTGTGTGAGACTGAATATGATATAGACAGTTTCTACTTCCGATGGCCTGTTGTAATTGCATAAATAATGAAGTTAATTCTGAGTTGTCAGGAACAAATTCATCAGTCTTTATATCCAAAATAACTCTTTCTGCATATAAAGAATCAATAATTACATTAAAAGATTACATTAAAAGGAAAATCTAATAATACCATAAAGATTGCATACAGTTCTGATTTTTTAACTGAAGTATATGGGTTTTTTATTACCTTGCTTATTTTTTCTGACTTCTAACCTGTCATTCCCATTTTGTTTGCCTCAGCATAGAATGTTGGTGTCCCTAGAATTGGTGTTCTCTTCACAATACATGGAAGAATTCAACTGGTTCTTTTTATAAACTGTGTATATTTGATTTTTTATATTTGTTATTAATTTCTCCCAAATACTTACTACAAGATCTTTGCCAATCTTCATTGATTATCAACAACGACATAACCTCTGTATTAGTAAGATAATAAGCAATTTCAGTCAGGTCTGTTCCTGACAATTGACATTATTCTACCATTATAATTATTCTACCATTTGTAATTATTTCAGAAATCTTTTCTATATATATCTTCAATGTTTTACTTTGTTTATGTGCTAAGGAAATCCATTCCATAATACTATCTTCCCTTTGCATAATGAGCCCCATAGAAGAATGAGTTGAAGGCAAAATGACCAAAATAGAATCAAGTTTAGATCAATTCGATCCACATATGCATCTTGCGGTCTTTAGTCTGCCAGAGTTAACTCTTTTTCTGCTTCAGCTGTTAGACATCTTGGGCTGTTTAAATCTGAATCTCCTTGTAATGTTTGAAACAAATTACTTAACTCGTAAGTATTTAATCCAATCATAGGCCTCAACCATTAGTTTCTGAAAATCATTAAGAGTTTGCAATTGGTCCCTTTGGATCTGTACCTTTCGTAGTAAAATTTTTGTTAACTTATTTTGTAAACCAAATAGCTAAGGGGATCACGTCTTTGGTTTTTGTTTTGTTTTGTTTTTGTTTTTTTCTGGAGCAATCTGTAACCTCCTGCATGACAGAATTTTTTTGTGTTTCCTTAAACATTTTCTCTAACATATCTTTATCAGAATCAGCCAACAAAATATCATCCATGTAATGATAATGATAGATTGAGGAATTGCCTACAAATTATCTTTAACTCCTGTCACACAAAATATTGACATAAAATTGGACTATTTTAACATTTCTTGTGAAACTACCTTCCAATGGTATCTCATTATTGGACCACTCTTGTTCAGAGTAAGTACTAAAAAAGCAAACCTTTCACTCTCTTGATCATGCAAGGGTATTGTGAAAAAGCAATCTTTCAAGTCAATTAATATCATAGGCCATAATCTAGGTAACCAAGAAGGTAAAGGAATTCCAGGCTGTAAAGAACCCATTGATTAAATTACTCTATTCACTGTTCTTAAATCCATTATCATCTTCTATTTTTCTGATTTCTTTTTTACCATGGGATGATAGACTCTTTATATGTTGAGTCTCTAGCTGCTCTTGTACCAGTTGTTCAAGTGCCTGCAATTTTTCTTTTGTTATGGGCCACTACTCTTGCCATATAGGTCTGTTTGATAACCACTTTAGGGGTAAGGCTATTGGTATTTCAGCAGTGGACACTATTATAAATTTGGAAATTCAATCCCTGTGACGTTCTGTGTTTGAACAATGGACACAGCTTATGATTGTCCTTGATCACATGATATCAATACCTTTCCCAGGAGCATCTATCATTTCACCCCTCATTTCCTCATTAGCTGTCTCTGGGATTGCAGGAATATTAATTTGAGTATCCCTTTGTTGTAGAAGATCTCTTCCCATAAATTTATGAATATGTCAGCCACATAGGGTCTCAGCTTCCTGGTTTGCCCTTTTGGTCCTACACATTTAATTCATCAGACACTTTGTCTATTTGAGAAAATTTACCAATTCTGTAAACCTTCTGAAGTGGCCAATATGGATTCCAAGATTTTGGGGACAGTATACTGATATCAGCTCCTGTACCCACCAAACCTTCTATTTCAACACCATTCATTTGTACCATTAATTTGGGTCTCTGACCCACTGTTTGTCAGAACACATGTTTTCCAGTGCTCCCAAATGGCCCTGTTCTTTCTACTGGATTGACTTTGTCCTTGGTATGAGGAAACGGTAATAGCTGAGCAATTCTATCCCTTGCAACAACTTGCCATGATTTTAATTTCTTCCTTACAATCTCCATCTGCAATATCTGAATGTACAATAAATCCTTGAGAAGTTAATCCACTTCTTCTCAAGATTATGTCTACTGTCACTGAAGGTAAAGGACCATAAACTCTAGTGTTATCAGACCTGTCCATGGCCACACTTAACTGTTCTAATTGTTCAGTACTTTTTCCTGAATAATTAACAAAGAAAAAAAAACATTCGGTTTTTTGTTTGTTTGTTTGTTTCTCAGATACCCCCACATCTACTCGCAACTTTTCTAATTGTTCAGTAATTTTTCCAACCTTTAAAAAAAATGGAATATACAACAATATAAGACCATGAGGCAAAACCAGAAAAAACACCCCTGGGAGAAAAACACCAGCAGCAGATGCCATCTTGCTGACCTCTTTAAACAGTCTCTTTTTTTTATATATAATTTATTTAATTTTATTTTATGTGCATTAGTGTGAAGGTGTCAGATTCCTTGGAATTTGGTGGTATAGACAGTTGTGAGCTGCCATGTGGGTGCTGGGAATTGAACTCAGGTCCTTTGGAAGAGCAGACAGTGCTCTTAACCACTGAGCCATCTCTCCAGCCCAAACAGTTTCTTTAATAGCACCTGAAACTTAAGTTACCCATAATGCCTAAGCCATGGCTGAGTGCCATGTATAGGCTTAGATTTTTCAAACACCTACTTTATTTAAGGTTCTTAAATGCCTCTACCTCCCTTCCAACCCTTGCCCCCCAACCTTAGGTAGATTAGTATGAAAAGGGGCTGTAGACCTCTTTTAGCTAATTCCTGCTGATAGGTTCATTGGGTTCTTCGGGGATGTACCACTATCAATTGTCAGGACACCAACAGTCCAGTCAAACAGCAAAGTAGCAAACCACAGCAGCAGCAAACAGCAAGCAACAGTGGTGGAACTACTCAGGAAAAGCGGCCAGACCCTGCCCAAATGTCACGAGTCCATCGAAGCTGCAAAACTCCTCCAGAGCATCAAGTTTTCTTGGCGCATTTCTTTCTGTGAAAACCAGCATAGAAATGCGAAACATAGAGATGCAAAGAGTGCTGTCTCACTGTCTGTGGACTATTTACTCCTCAGAGTCCACATGAGGATGTTTTCCAACTCACAAAAAATGTTTTCTGCTGGGGGAGGGGCATTCCCTAATCCCTTCTTTTCCAAGTTGCTTTTACTCATGATATTTTGTCATAAAAACAAAAAAGGAGCCGGGCGGTAGCTGTGAGTGCCCAGCACCTGGGGGGCAGAGGCCAGCCTGGTCTACAGAGAGAGTACCAGGACAGCCAAGGCTACAGAGAGAAACTCTGTCTAGAAAAACCAGAAAAAGAAAAGAAAGAGAAAGGAAGGAAGAAAGGAAGGAAGGAAGGAAGGAAGGAAGGAAGAAAGGAAGAAAGAAAGAAAAAAAGAAAGAGGAACTAATACAGCCCCTAACTGAAAATACTCACTATGCCTACCAGTCTCTCTTTCTCTGTGTGTGTGTTACACAGTTTGTGGTATATCCGTACAATAGAGTGAAATGAAAAGAAATAAAACATTAATTCATACAATGACATGGATGATTTTATAAACATTATGCTGAGGCAAAGAAGTCACACCAAAGATCATTTGCCGTATGATCCTATTTATATGAAGTCCTAAAAGTAGCAAAGGCATCATAGCAGAAAAGCAGGGTAGTGGTCACTGGGCTGGAGGAGTCACCAACTACAGAGGAGTGTAAGGATGGTGGACAGTTTTCGTGATACAAGCCCTGGAACAAGACACAGGACTGGCAGTGACAGATTGGGAGCCAATGTTGGACATCTGTCACCACGCCACTGCCCAGGATGTCCTTCTTTTACAATGTGGCCACTGGCTCAGTAAATATCTCAGTTTCTTTCTCTATAAAATGGGACTAGTAACCACATGTAGTGGGTGCTGTAGGGTAGTACCAGGATGTCCTCAAAATCCAAGGGCTTGCTCTCTCCAGCTGCCTGGATTGCAGTTACCCAATCCATCCTGGGAGCTGCCCTCTGCTGCAGAAGGCTCTTCCCTTCAAGATGCTGGAAATGTTGGGAGAGGAGTCTGTGGAGGGACAGCTGGGAGCTGGTGCCAGTACCTTCGGGTATGGGAGAAGACACACAGCTTAAAGAAGGATCCTTCTGGGCTCACAGTTTGGGAGGTTTTGGTCCACAGCTTGTGATGGCACAGGACATCACAGTGTCCTTGGGGACAAAAGCCTGTCACCTCACAGCAGCCAAGAAGTAGAGAAACAGGAACAGGCTGGGGACCTAATATCTCCTTCAAGAGTCATCCTAACTTCCTCCCATTAGGCCCCGCCTCCTACAGGTTCCACCACCTCTCCTAAACACTGAGGCTAGAGACCAGCCTGTCAGCACATGGGCCTTTGAGAAACGTTTCATATCCAAGTTATAGCAGCCTTCACCTGATAACATCTCTGCTTAGGCAGCTCAAGGCAAATGACCACTTCATATAGGTTTACATCCCCCTCAGGTAGCATTAATTGATTCAGGGAAGGCTACAAAAGACCTGATGCCTCACCCTGTGAGCGAAACCCTGACATTCCCAGCTCTGCCCCAAGCACCTTCATCCTTTACTCCTCATAGGCTCTCCCAAACCCTCAGATCTCTCTCTGCCCCCCAGAGAGGAGCCAACTAGAGAGAATCTCAGGTCTGTTGGTCCCTAGTGCCTCTGGCAAGGGGTGGAGTTTCATAAGGGATTTTGAGGGAAAATAGAAGTCATTCTTCTTAGGACAAAACAGGCACTCCATGAACTAGAGTTTGTTTCCTTTTCCAGGCTAAGGAACTGAGATACCCAGCAGGCAGGAGAGGGAGAAAGCCCCTGTAAATTAACCCACTTGTCTTATGAACAATGATGTGATCTCCTTGCAACTGGACTTCATATATAACAGCAGAAACCTGGCTGGTAGTGAGCTGGCCTTTGGCTCAGCTGGAGGACTTGGCCTTGCCCAGGGCTGGGGTGGGACTGGCCCAGCGCTGTTCTGCTCAGCACCCTTAGAAGGACTGAACCTGCACTCCATCTTAATGTCCCTGGTCCCCAGCCTAGTGCCGCCTGTGTGACAAGTATGGAACCCTCTAATTCAGAGGATTCAGGTTCTGCGATCCATGAAATTCTAGTAGTTCTGACTGGGAATGTGGAGAGTTTTAATCAGAAATTTCCAGACTCTGGCTGAAGAGAATTATCAGGTCATGAGGTCAATACTTCATAAAACCATGACTCCTCTACAATGTGGCCATCAGTTCCCAAATGCCTCACTTGTCTAGAACTCCTTCCAAGAACAACCTCCTGAGCTTCAACTGTTTGGAAGACATTCCTCACACTAAGCAGGGCTCTGAAACTCTCCCCCAAAATCTTATGCTGACTTCTGAGACCACAGACTTCATTTTCTATGTGCCGAAATGTGTGGTAAAACACACAAAGCATAAGAATAATGGTTTCCTGCCTCCAAGTTTATACCCAACTAAACTATCCACCAAGTCAAATAGTAAAGATATCTCAAGAAATTTGTCTCCCATACTCCCCTTCTCCTGAAATTCCTGGAGCTAATGTTTGACTGTTATGAGGGAGAAAGCCAAAAGAGGAAGGTTTGGCATATGTGGGTGTGCTGGCTAGTTTCATGTCAACTTGACACAAGCTAGAGTCACTGGGAAGGAGGGAGCTTCAATTGAGAAAATACCTCCATAAGATCTAGCTGCAAGGCATTTTCTTATTGATGTGGGAGGGCCCAGCCCATTGTGGGTGGGGCCATCTCTGAGCTGGTGGTCCTGGGTTCTATAAGAGAATAGGCTAAACAAGCCATGGGAAGCAAGCTGGTCAGTAGCATCCTTCCATGGCTTTTGCATCAGCTTCTGCCTCCAGGTTTCTTCCTTCTTTGAGTTCTTGTCCTGACTTCGTTCAGTGATGGACTATGATGTGGAAGTGTAAGCTAAATAATCCTTTACTCCCCAAATTGCTTTTAGTCATGGCATTTCATCACAGCAATAGAATCCTAACAAAGACACTAGAGATATAGGTGTGCACCACACAGGGAAAGGAGGCCACCACACTAGGTTGCAGCTGAAAAGATACAGTTTGCTACTGAGCATCCAGTGGGTGTCCTGACAACCTTCTAGACTCCAAGCTAAGTGGTTAGCAAAGATAGATGTCCCACCAAAGAGACCAGGCTGAAGACATCAGCTTCAGAGGGGAAGCCCGTTGGAAGTAAGAAAAAAATTAGCTGTTTATTCTAAACAGCTTGTGGATATCATGGTGACCTAACAAAGCAATGCTTTCATTGGTCAGAGCCTTGGAGGATGGGGCCAGGCACAGTCCTGGCGAGGTGCTCCTGAACCACAATGGAAAGCTGAAACTGACGTGGTGGCCTGACAAGTCTTTAGGGGTATGGAGGCTGGTATTGTATGTGTTCAAACTTTTACTTTTTAGGGGCTCTGTGGTAAGTGCTTCCCCTGCAAGCTTGAAGGTCTGAGTTCACTTCCCAGAACCCACTTTGTTGTTGTTGTTTTTGTTTTTTGAGACAGGATTTTCCTGTCTAATAGCCCTGGCTGTCCTGGACTCCCTTTGTGAACCAGGCTGGCCTGAAACTCACAAGCAACAGCCTCTGCTTCCTGAGTGTTGTGATTAAAGGCATACCTGAGAACCCACATTTTAAAAAGCCAGGGAAAGCACTTGTAATCCCTGGCTGGAGGACCAGATGGATAGTTGGCCTTTGTTGTTTATAGTTGACCTCCATCTACAGCAGTAGTTCTTAACCATAAAATTAGTAGTAGTAGTATTGGGTTTTGTATGTTTGTTTTAGGTTTTTTGATGCAGGGTTTCTCTGTGTAACCTTGGCTGTCCTGGAACTTACTCTGCAGATCAGGCTGGCCTCAAACTCAGAGATCCACCTGCCTCTGCCTTTGCCTCTGCCTCTGCCAAGTGCTGGGATTAAAGGTGTGCACCACCACTGCCTGGCCCTACAATTATTTTCATTGCTACTTCATAACTCTAATTTTGCTACTGTCATGAATCGCAATGTAAATATTTTTTTGGAGATAGAGGTTTGCCAAAAGGGGTCATGAGAACCACTGATCTAGAGATTTCCCTCCTTCAGAGGAAAGTGCCTTCATGACCTTCCCCAGCTTCAGCCAGCTGAGAGATGCAGTCAGTGGGTCAATGCTTCATGTATCACAAGAAAGCCTCAAAATGAAATGGCAATAACATGAGACAGGAGAAACCTGGGACCACGTGGGCACCCAAGTGAGCCAGACCACCTTGAACTCTCTCCTGAGACAGAACCTAGCATCCCTCCGGTTTAGCCTACTGCCACCTTTGTTCTTCTGGATACGCCTGAGTCCCGTGGACTAGGTAAGGCCCTGGTGCGACTGTGGCTATGTGACCACAGGAGAGGACTCTGGGTAGGGCTCACTCTTCTTGAAGACTCACAGGAAAGGACTCCCCACTCTGTCTCCTGAATGTTCCTGTGATAAGGCCTGGAGTTGACACAGTCATGTTCCCATGCAGGGGACCACTCATAGGAATGAAAGCAAATCCACTAATGTTGGCTGAGGGTAGATAGGGCCAGCTGGGGCAGGAGGAGCTGGATGACAGCCCCAAACCACTGCATGAAACCACTCATGACTGTGGTGGGACAGTAGCCGGTCAGCCAGCTATAGCCAAAGGAACTCTGTAAGTCCTACAGCTTGGAGATCCTTCCTGGCCATGCTGGACTCCAAGCTGCAGGCAGCCCCACAACTTCGGTTTCCTCCCACCTGGGTGCAGGGGCCTTGGCTCACGTGCAGCATCCAGCCAGGCAAGCCGAGGACCACCAGGCATCCACTCTTCCCCCAGGTCAGGGTTTATCAGACATCAGCTGTCCGTGAACTATCAAACCCTCTGCACTCTGCTAGCTTATCTGAAGATAAGCTACTGTCTCTAACAGTCTCTATACAGGATCTCCCCGTGAATCAAATCAGATAATGGATTATTTGAAAACAGACTGTGTGTCGATTTGTAGGACTAGAAAGTGAGTTTGTGAGGACGAATGAATGAGCAACATATCTCTGTAATCCGAGATTCTGAGACAGGCCCTAACACTAGACAGATACTCTGTAAACACATGGGGCATATGATCTGTGACCAATCAAGACACTGCAATTTCTCCAAGCCACAGGGATTGGCTGGTGGATCCAAGAGCAGCAGCAGTAAACTGGTCAAAGTGAGCCCAGGGCTTTGGGCAGCTAGGATGAGATTATGGTCCTACTCTGCACTCCACCTATGTACATAACCAGAATGACAGAGCTAATTCACCACACAAGTTGAGAGGCTTCCCAAGAATGGGCCCCAAAGAGGAAGCAGATCCCAGGCACAGAAAACAAATAGGGTTTGCTGGTAGCGCTTAAGCCTGGGTCAAGCCACATTACCTGCACAGCAGCCCTACTTCAGTTTTTCTTGGAGAGGGTTTGTAACTTCTGGGTGAATAACAGAAAGGCAGCAGGGAGCACCTGTCCTAGCATGACCCCCCCCCTTTCTGTCTCCCAGACAAGATCTCACTACCCAGCCCTAGCTGGCCTGGAACTCACAGAGATCCTCCTGCCTCTGCCTCTGCCTCTGCCTCCCAAGTCTAGTTTGCTTTCTATTGCTGGAATAAAACGCCATGACCAAAAGCAACTCGGCAAGGAAAGGATCTGTTCGGTTCACGCTTGCACATCACAGTCCATCATTGGGGGAAGTCAGGGCAGGAACTCAGGCAGGAGCAGAAGCAGGAACCATGGAGGCTGCTGCTTACCGGCTCAGTCCCCATGGCTTGCTCAGCCTGCTTTCTCACACCACCCCGGGCTACCACCCAGGCATGGCATCGCCCAGACTGGAATGGACCCTCCCACATCAATCATTAGTCAAAATAAATATACCCCTGTAGACGCGTCGCCCGTCCAGTCTGTTGGAGGCAATCCCTCAGGTGAGATTCCCCATTCCTGGATGACTGTAGCTTGTGTCGAGTTAACAAAACTAATGAATAAGCACAGGGATCCCTCTGTGCCTGTGCATGGCATTACTCTTGCTGTGTGGTGGAGAGTGAGTGCTGATGGCGGCCTTGGTTTTGCACAGAGGTAGTGCCACAGTGTTCCCTTTATTGTGGAAGGCTTCCCTGTCCCTGGCATGCTATAGAGATTTTCCAAACTAGACCTACTAAGAGGTGTTTAGACCCAACCCAAGCTCTGCCAAGTGATGTGCCCTCCAGAGTCCAGAGGATTGCCTCACTAGAGAGGCCCTGCTGGGTACTGACAATCTAAGCCAGAGAGCACCATATTAGCTCACAGAAGCCCACAGGACACAGCAAGGACAAGGCAGGCTGGAACAGACCAGCATGGATAGGAAGATGCTGCCAATTGGAACCGAACATCCGTTTGGCCTGGGTTTGGCTGCTCGTTGGTCCAGAATATTCCCTGCTAAACTGACTTCCAGATAACAGATTTCAAGAAAGGCCTGACGTCGGCATCTCCTTGGAGAGCGAAGGGACGGGTGAGCTGGGGAGGGCTGTGCTGCAGTGTGGGCCTTGGAAGAGGAACACTGGGGGCTAGGGTACCTTGGGGTAACCCAAAGCTTGAGCAAGGGCCTGTGTCTTTAACCTTCAGTCCCGGCCAGTCATTGGAACCATGCTGTCCCCAACGAGATGTCTGACCCTTGGGGAGCAGCTCTTTTTCTTCAGTGTTATTTTAAGAGTGGGATTAGGTGGATGGAGAGATGGCTCAGAGGATAAGAGCACTGGCTGCTCTTCCAGAGGTCTTGAGTTCAATTCCCAGCAACCACATGGTGGCTCACAACCATCTGTAATACGATCCAATGCCCTCTTCTGGTGTACATGAAAAACAGTATACTCATATACATAAAACAAATAAATACATCTTTAAAAAAAAGAGAGTGGGTTCAGCAAACAGCTCTTCTGGTGGTGAGGGGCACATCGGGAATGTACAATGCAGCAGTGTGTTCAAGGCATCCCTAAAACCCAAAAGGAAGGGGATGTGTCCCCCCACACCTCGTCTGCTCACACTTTCTTTGTGACCCCTGGCCTGTGCTCTGGGAAAAACTCAGAGCGTTTGGAGCACCCTCCTATCTGAATCCACACAGCCCTGACAACTGGGGACAATTACCCTTGGGAGCATATGGAGAGAGCCAAACCTGAGCTAGCTCGGTCACCTGCTCACCCTGTCCATGCTGGACGTGGTGAGCCCATCTCTTCCTTTATTCACCAGGAAAGCCTCACATTCTTCTCCCAGTGACCATTGGGACCTTGTCGCCAGGGTCCCTAGGACTCTGTGTGTCTTTGAACATGACTGAGCTTCACCCCAGGAATTCTGGGTCTCTCCTAGCATGTGACCTAATGGGAGTCAGTCCATGGGATGAGCTGAACTCCCCTAATGGGACTTTGAGGCTATGTTTCCTCTTGAACTCCAGGAAAACCTTGTGACATGTAATGATAGGTTTTCAGGAGCCCAGACCCCTCTGGCTGGCACGTGGATGCCCCATCTTCCCTCTGCAACAGAATGGTGGGCTCCTTGTCTCTCTCTCTGACTGGGTCCAAGTGTAGCTTGCAGAAGGAGGGGCAGTTTGGGCTCCCAGGTGTGGGGAGGTGTAGTCAGTACCTCTCACTCTCAGACTTCCTCCGGCCTTTGCGGGAAGCCTGGCCGTGCCAACCAGCATGTGTGGCACAGTGGCCTGGGTTGCAAAATATATCCGGCATGGCAGTTGGTGAAGTTATGCAATCACCCCAACTTACGGAAACCACCTTGAGGTGCTCCCGGGGAACAGAGGTGGATGGCCGGGCCACCCGGCTGGCTGCAGGCCTAAAGCGGTAGTCGGCTTCTTCTAAATCCCAGACCATCCATCATCAGAACTCACCTTATGGAAGTGGGACCATCCCTTTTCATGCTCCATGGAGTTGTGGTAGCCAGCTGGAGAGAGGGTTGTGTTAGGGGTCACGACCTCTCACCCCTGTCTCAGTGAGACAAGGAGCATCACACAGGACTCAGGTAGCAAAGAGACTTAGGGGACAGTCCCACAGAGACAGGTCCCACCTCCACACTAGAACTTTCTCCTGCATGGACACCCCACAGCAGGATGAAGGAAGGATGGGGACAAGTCCTCACGGTGAGGGGATGTTTACCCATCCTGCTGGCATCCTGGGATTCATCAAAGCGATCTCAGGATGTGTCCTGGACAGCCACCTACCACTGCTGTATGGTCAGTCATTCCTGAGAAGGCTGCTCTGCACAGCCAGAGGGATTCTGGAGCTAAGGGAGGGCCTCCTGGCCCTCCACCCACTCCAGCCTCCTCCACATCGCCCCTAAAGGAAGAGTGGCCCTGACTGGGAATAAAGTCCAGTTTACCTAGTTGGTCGTAGCCTTTTCAGCTCTCAGTTCTCTGAGGGTGACACAGATGTAGGTCGTGAGGTGAAAAGCAGGCCTTGTTCCAGTTTCACCACCCAGACACCTCCATCTCAGGCTCCTGGCCCCAAGGCCAGGGGAAGCGCCCCAGTAGGAAATCCAGCTCTCTCTGTCTCCTCATCCCTACTGAGGGGCGATTCTGTGTGAATTCGCATTAGGCATCATATAACATACTTGCTCTTTCTACTCCACTGTGTATCTGAGGCCACCAAGCTAACATACACAGAGCTGGTCTGTTGGCCTCAGCTCCTATGTGGTTTAGTGAAAGGATGTGTCAGGGCTTATTTAGTTCCATCTCCCATGACTGGACACCAAGGTTACTTCCGTTGTTTCACTGTTACAGACAATGGAAGTCTCCCCCGCCTTTCAGCACTTACAAAGTTGCCTTGGAGAACCCACATGGTGGAGCCCCTCAGTCAAATAGGATATGCATTTGTTATATTAATGGATACGGGAAGATACAAATTCATTGAGAAATGAATGCATTTTCCGTAGTTGATTTTGTAACAAGCTCCTTTCTTCTGTGTAGTGCTCTGACACCTCACCCACATGGTAGCTTACATCAAATTTCATCCCTCTTTATACCTGAATATCATTCTCTTGTACAGGTGAACCATTTTGGTGAGATAATCGTGTGTATTTTATCCTTCATCTTATACCCATTGAATCTTGTTAAGTACAAGTTTGTCTTGTTCTGATTTATTTTTATTATTTTTAGTTATATGTGTCTGTGTGTCTGTGTGGGGGTCTGTCCCTGTGAATGCAAGTGCTCGCGGAGACCAGAGGCATTGAGTGACCTTGGCACTGTCATTACAGGCTGTTGTGAGCCACTGGGAATCAAACCCATGCCCCTGAGTCCTCTGCTAGGGAAGTTACATTCTCTTAACGGCTTCGCTCTCCAGCTCCCCTGTTGTCCTTCTTCAGACTGATCATTTGTGTTAGGGCCATGAGGAGCAAGGCCACAGATGACTTCGGAAAACAGCAGGGTTAACTGGGCCCTAGTTGTCCTGGCCTGCTCGTTAAAGTGTGGGGACTTTAAAGTAAGTTCTTGTGTGTCATTTACTGTTATTGTATGTACCTGCATGTGCACACAGGCATGCACATGCCACTGTGCTCATGTGAAGGACAGGGGACTTCCAGATGGTGGTTGTCTCCTTCTATTGTGGGTTCTGAATGGAATGCAAGTCACCAGGCTTGTGTGGCAGGCACTTTTACCTGCTCGGCTAGCTCAGCAGCCCAAAGTGTAGGAATTTTGCTTTTCTTCTTGGCCTTTTGCCTCAGTATTACCCATGTATTGCTGCATGACATTTGGGTTACAATGGACCCTACGTGTGCAGCAGTCCCAAACATTGATGATAACGAGACTGCTGTTGTGACTTTTTCTGAGGACACAGAATAAATGTCTCTTTCCCTCAGATAGGTCACCAATGACATAGCAAAATAATTCTACAAGTCCAACTCAGTGAGCAATTATTGGGATTGCTCACAGGCGCCTGAGTGAGAGGTGGAAACCACACAGAACCACAGGTGAGGAGTCAGTCACAGGAACATAGCTGAGGGGTCAGTCACAGCAGCATGGATGAAGGGTCAGTCACAGCAGTGTGGATGAGGGGTCAGTCACAGGAACATAGCTGAGGGGTCAGTAACAGCAGCATGGATGAAGGGTCAGTCACAGCAGCGTGGATGAGGGGTCAGTCACAGGAACATAGGTGAGGGGTCAGTCACAGCAGCATGGATGAGGGGTCAGTCACAGGAATACAGGTGAGAAGTCTCTTACAGGAGCACAGGTAAGGAGCAAGCTGCAAGAACACAGATGACTCAAAAATAGCCAGACCACTGGGGAGTCACACCCCATCACGGATGACCCTCTCAGAAGCTGCATTCTGGACTCCCACCTTCAGTTAACTTGCATTTCCTATTCTAACACCCACCCCCTAAAGCCACAGGCCGATGGAAGCTGGAGGTGATGGTGGAGGTCTGGAGACCGTCTATCCCTGCTTCTATCACAAACACCAGCAGCTCCGTTGACGTGACCACAAACCTGCCACTGGGCCAAGAGTTCTCGGGGTCACCGTAGACACCTCTGTTCCATGATCCATGCCGGCCAGTGCCTGCAGGAGAAGGCTCTGCGCGGAACAGTCACAACTTCTGTCACGTAGCAATAGGACCCAACACAGCCTTGATAACTACGATTAAAAATCCATGTTACTCCTTACACCCTCCAGAATAGCTAAGATCAAAAACTCTAGCGACAACGCATGCTGGAGAGGTTGTGGAGAAAGAGGAACCCTCCTCCATTGCTGGTGGGAATGCAAACTTGTACAACCACTCTGGAAATCAATTTGGCGCTTTCTTAGACAATTAGGAATAGTGATTCCTCAAGACCCAGCTATACCACTCTTAGGCATATATCCAAAAGATGCTCAAGTACACAACAAGGACATTTGCT
>CM053761.1:51711902-51722460 GCA_028658305.1 Pachyuromys duprasi
CCCTGTTGGTGGACTTGGAGGGGGCGGGGAGGAGGGAGATGAGGGAGGGAGTGGGAGGGTAGGAGGGAATGAGGGAGGGGGCTACGCCTGGGATTCAAAGTACCTAACCTGTGATTGAGATAAAAATAAATAAATTTAAAAAAATCCATGTTACTGGTTTATACAGTCGCTGTTAGACTTCAATGCACCACAACCTTCAGTGTCTGGTAAGAAGGCATGATCATTGTCACAGAGGGTGACAGTCCATGAAGACAGAAGAATGCGATCCCCAAGGTCGTTTCTAAGTCCAGCAGTATAAGTCCTCCCCCTCCCTTAAAGAGTCATCTTTATGTTTAATTACGTATCTATGTCATCCGAGGCCAGAAGACGGAGTCAGATCCCCTGGAGCTGGAATTCAGGCAGTTGTGAGTCAACCCGACATGGGTGCTGGGGATCGAACTGAGAGTCTTCTCCAAGAGCAGAAAACTCCTTTAGCTGCTGAGGCCTCTCCCAGAACCGTTCTTCTTAGAACTGGTATGGTGGTGCCAGCCTTTAATCTCAGCACTCGGGAGGCAGAAACAGATCTCTATGAGTTCCAGGTCAGCCAGGACTACATAGTGAGACCCTATCTCAAAAACAAAACAAAACAAAATTCAACCTAGCTAAGAAGTATTCCCTTGTTTACTTACTGCTTTACCAGGCAAGGACTGTGCTGTGGAACTACATCCCCAGGGCTCTGGAGCCGTCCTGCCTCACGCGCCCACGCGGACTTCCGGCAGCAGCTGTCATCTGACGCTAAGGGAACCTCCGTCACACAGCGTTTCTTTGTGTGACAGGCTTTGGTGTCCCCCACCTCTGTACTGCACACGGAACCCAGGTCCTCACACACACCCGGCCAGCACTCCACCAGTGAGCTTCCCCTTAGCCCGACAGTCACTGACTTTTGACTGGATCATGGCCTCACGCACCCTTAAAGTTTTTATCGATGTGATGGGATTTATATCGGACATTTCCATAGTTTACTTTCTGTGTCTCCTGTCTTTTTTATTCTTTACCATTTTCCTTTGTACAAATTGTAACATTTTAATGCAGTATAAGCCCAGCAGTACATTATGTATCATACACGCTGTTTTGTACAACTGCTTAAGATAAAATGAAGAGGAATGTGCGTGTATTCTCACTATATTTCACTTTTAATTACTTTAAGTATAATTCTGCTTGTATTAAAATGGCTTTATTACTTTAGTGGTTCTCAGGCTTTTGCTTTGTGAGTTTTGCTCACTGTCTTCAGTCTCCTGTGTCGAGCCTGGAGCACTTCCTTCATGTGCTAAGATGGGTCTGCTGCCTACGGATCTTCTCAGGATTTGCTTGTGTGGAAATGTCTTTAGCTTGAATCTTACCTCACCTAAGGTGTTGTGCCAGGGTTGCTCCTAGCCTCCCTCTGGTCCCATCACCGCATCCCCCAGTGGCAGTTAGGGCTTTCTCTAACCCCTTTTCCTGCTGTCTTCAAGGCTACATTATTGGTTTTGGCTTTGGTGTTTTGACTGTGCCATGTCTGCTTGTGGGATGCTTCAGCAATCCAGCTTGGAGATCAGTGAACTGTCAGAACACTGGGAAGTTTTCAGTAGTAACTGTAGCACATATTTTCCTTCACATCTCTTCTCTCTCTCTCTCTCTCTCTCTCTCTCTCTCTGGCACTTCCATAGGGCAAATGCTGGTATGCTGAGCTCTCTCAGAGGCTCGGTGTCTTTCTTCATTCTCTTTTCATACACTGTGTAGAACAATCTATCAAGCTACCTTCACATTCGCCGATTCTTTCTTCAGCCGTTTTAAAACCCTCCATGCATGTTCTCTAGCATTCATGATTTTACCTTTCCATTTTGGTGGTGTTTTTCTTTTTCTTTTTTAAAATTTGTTTATGTGTATCTGCACATGCCACATGTGTTCAGACCTTGCAGAGGCCAGAAGAGGGTGTTAGGTGCCCTGGAACTGGAGCCACGGGCAATGTGACCACCCGATGTGGGTGCTGGATACCCCCTGGGTATCCAGGGTTGTTTCTTGTTTCGGTTGCTGGGATCTAAACCAGGGCCTCACGCAAACCACTGGTTCAAGCACTGGCCAATTAGTCCAGCTCTCTATTTGCTTTTTAAAAATGCTCTCTGCGTCCTCATTGACATTCCCCGTTGATGTGACGTTGCCATCATGCGTGCCTGACATCCTGGATGGTGGTTTCCTTACTTTATTGTTTTGTTTTATGGAGCAACGTCTTATCTGTTAGGTTCTGAGAAACTGGCCCTAAAAGGTCAGTGCCATTTTTAATTTCTTCGCACTTTTTTTTTTGTTTGAAATTGGACATTTTAGACAATATCCCGCAGCAACCCTGAGTAACCCCTCCTTGCGCTCAGCTCCACATCAGCATTGGTTTGCTGTTGAGTGGGGGGGGGTATCACACTGGTTATGTCACCTTGTCGCCCCAACCTCTCTCTCCACCTCTTTCTAGGCTGGGTGGCTGCCTTGGCCACGCCTAAGGTTCCCACTGGAGGGATGCTGGCGGGTCTCCCTCCATTGTCTTTCCCTAACCACGCGGAGAGCCCCTGGGATGAACGCCCCTGCTGTCTTCAGCAGTGATCTGGGCTTAAACTGTGCCACACTCTGACCCAGTCAGATGCAGGCTCCTCTGAAGCCATGGTGTATGGTTAAAAAACAAGTTACCTTTGTCCCCCTCCGGTCTGTCCCCTTGCCTCCAGCTTCCAGGAAGCAACAGAAGCTCCAGGGGGTGAAGCTTGTGACGTGTCTTTGTTCCCTGGGGCCCTGGGTCAGTGTGTGGCCTATGACTTGGTTAGTCGGTCAGGAGGGACCATCTCTTGTCACCAGTGGGTTCTTTCTCGGCCTCCCCAAGAGCGGAGTAGGCAGACAGCAAAGAGTAAAAAAGGGAGGCACTTTATCGCTAAGTCAGGATTTAACAACCGCTGCTTAGGTGAATTCATCTCAGTTGCAAGTGAAGTCTTGAAGCAGAGTCCAGTCCTCTGCCAGAGCCGGGGATGAGCAACCTGGCCCTGAAGTGCTGAGACCTCAGATGCACCCACATTTATTGAGACACAAACTGGCTGTGATTGGCTGTTTGTGCACACACAAATAAGGGGAGATTTGCAGTGAATCTCAATTGCTGCGGAAACTTTGAAGGCTTGCTGCTGTCCCACCTGGGGACTCTGGCCATCAATTTCCTTCAGCTGAGGTTTGCTTCTTTTACAGCTGCTGCACTGATTGACAGCTGTCAGTAAGCCGTTCTTTGTCTTCTGGGCTTGAGTTCCTCAGTCATATAGTGGGGATAAGTTCTATATTGGTGGTGAGGAGGACCTGTTTTGGAGCTGTATCTACCATGGGCTGTCCACCTCTGCACTTCTCAAATAGAAGATTTTTTTTTCTCTTGATATGGTTTCCCTGTCTAGCCTTAGATATCCTGGAACTCAGCTCTGTAGACCAGGCTGGCCTCAAACTCAGAGATTCCCCCTACCTCTGCCTCCCTCCCCTCCCGAGTGCTGGGAATAAAGGTATGAGAATAAAGGCACCATCCCTGGCTTCATATTTGTCTTTTAAAAGCAGTATCATTTAGGGATTTTCTGTTCCTTGCAGAAAATCTCATTTTAGCTAGTACACCATCCAAAATACCCCTTCTGGAGGATGGTGTGATGAACCAGCCTGAATCCATCTTAAGCTCAGTAGCCATCTTGTTTCAAGGTTAAAGTAAGTTTGTTTCTGTTTTCTGAAAACTTAAGTTCCTACATCTTAGAATATAGAATACCTTGAATCTTCCTGGAATTTAACTTGGTCGGTGCCTGACTGAGTCTTGACCTACAAGATATAATGATATAAGGCATGATATAAGGCATCCTGCCAAACAATTTTGAGATGTTCTGTCAAGTTCCTATGGAACCAAAATTCTTCTTGAAATCCCTCAACCCCTATAGACCCCCAAGTCTCCTGGCGGTGGTTATGAACATCTTTGATCCCAGCACTTGGGAGGTTGAGGCAGGCAGATCTTTGATTTGAGGCCAGACTTGTCTACAGAGGGAGTTCCGGGACACCCAAGACTACACAGAGAAACACTGTCTTGCAAAGCAAACAAACAAAACTCCAACCCTTACATTTTTTGAGCTATATAAACCCCGCTGTTCTTTCAGAAAATAAATCTTGATTACTTCGACTAAACAATGTGGGTAATGGTCTGTGCTCTTGTTTGGGGGGGGTGTGGATTAGCATGTGAGCAGGCGTTCCTGGAGGAGTTCTGTGTGGAAGAACTTCCCTGTGGTGATGAAGGGTACTTCTGCCCCTCCTCACAGCTCTGCCCTCGGGCTGCAGAGAAGCATGTTGACTCCAGTCTCGTCTTTACGGGGGCGTTGGCCTCTTTTCTGGCTTCATGTTCTCGGGGAAACCAAGCCTTTTCTTTCCAGAGTGACATTGTCATCTGTCAGGACCCACTCCTTCAAGCAGCACCCACTCAGCTGGGGGTCACCCTGGAAAGCCCTGCACTCAGGAGACTGGAACAGGAGGATGCCAGGTTCTAGCCCAGCTGGAGCTGCAAAACAAAAATGAAAAAGGGCTTTAGAGCATGACACCAGAAACCTTTCCAGCGCCTGTTGCTTCCACGCCTGTCCACTGTGATTACACTTCATCCGTGCTGTTTCCTGGGAAATTCCTACAAGGCCCTTGTCACTTAGGACGTGATTTCCTCCCTTTATGGGTGGGTGACAAAGACTGGATGAAGTCATGGAGCAACCAAGTTCCCCCACCTACTGTACACAGCCCTGCTCAGCCTCCCAGGCCTGTGTTCTCATTATCGCTCACGCTGCTTTCTCACAGAAATCAAACCCGGTACACAGTTTTATCATTCCTGTCCACAGCTCCACCCACACTGTCTCCCCTCCATTGGGGCTGAGGAAGCGCTCCCACTTCACCCCATCTTTTTCCTGAATCTTCATCCTGGTCCACTCAGAGGTCATTCCAAGGATAAGGCTAGCAGGTGTCCCGGGTCTTGGGGATTGGATGGTCACATGACACAGGCTGAAAGAGTCCATGAGCAGGACGACTTCAGCTGGAACGTAAGTAAAGTAGGAAGCTCCGTCCCTATAGTGGCTGGAGGAAGACAGCCCTCAGGAGCCATGCCGACCTTTCTAAAGCCTCAATAGAAAGAGCAGGCCACAATGGAGGGAGAATTCCTGTCTGGCACCACGCACCTCCCAGGTCTGTCAGAACTGCCTCCTTTGTGGTTAGCACTTGAGTAGCAGATCTATTGCTTGCTTAAAGTGCCCCTGACTAACAAAAACCCCCGGTTTACGCCACCTTCCCCCATTTCCCTACTTTTTTCAACAGTGCAAAGCATTTCGTGCACCAAGTGCTGCCTGAGTCTGCTCAACAGAATGTGGTCTGCACCTTCCTGGGATCCACAGCCTAAGAGAGGCTACCAAGTCAGATAGAATGGAACAGGGGTCTCAGAGGTGGCCGGTGGGGAGACTGCAGTGAATAGAGGGCAGCAGCAGAGGCTCCATCCAGGACCCAGCCAGAAGCAGGACGCTCCAGGCCATGTACAGAATGCTCTTTTCCATCCTGAAAGCCACAAGGTCCCAGGGATTTGGGACGAAGAGTCCTACCCTCATTGCTTCAGGGAAGGGACCTGTCAAAGCCGGAAGTAGAGGGAGAGGAGAGGACCTCTTCATGACTCTAATGTCAATTGTTGGAACTGAGGGTTTTTGTTTCTGTCCTTGCTCTAGCTCCCAGATGATGAGATGGAGACCTAGTGCATTTATTAATAAGGGTTAGAGTATTACAGCTGAGCAGGTATTGATGATCTATTTTAACCTATCTGTCCTGGCTACTTCCCAGCCGCGTGTCCCACACTACTGTTTATCTACTCCTGCACTTTTCTGTGCAGCAAGAATTATGAAGGAGCGCCTACCTTGTCTTAGCAAAACTTGGCAACCAACTTATTTCGTGTCCTGTTTGTCCACAGCTTGGACAGCATACTGTCTGCAGTTGAAGCAAGGGCAGTTTTTGCTCAGTGGCTAGTGTGCCACTTTTGAAGCAAACTCAAAAGTTCATTGATGCCTATCATCTTCTATAAAGTTGAATAGGGTTGCTGGCAGGAGCATGTCACAAAGCCTTTTTAAGTAATAAAACATTCTTAAAGCTACATTCTATGCATTTCTGAGGTTTTTGAAGACCATTTATTAATCTATAATATATCTGAATAGGCAAATATTGCTTGTTTCTAACTATTACTATCTGTTCAATATAGCAAACATATTTCTGTAACTAGACTAGTATCTAGTTAATGATGCATGAGTTTGATTGGCTGCTAACTTGCATTACTTAATTATCCTAAATAATTTGTGATATCAGCTTTCTAAAGAACTTCACATTGCATTATGACATGAGTTGCATAGGTACAATACCTTATACAAGATTTGAAACATATACATAGTATATTATAGAAAATATAAACCTAAATATGTATCAATATACAAAGTCCGTTCCAAATGTAAAAATATTTGAGACTAGTAGTTACTCTTTAGTTTAAGAGTAGAGTCAACAATCTACTCTTTTATCCTATCATTCCTACATTATTCTCATGCCCTCCCATTTTTTCTTCCTCCTTTCTTCCCCTTAACATTAGATAAGACAGAAAGGATAGAGGAAAGAAAACAAAAAAGAGAAATCCCTGAGTCTAAGTTCTTATACCTTATTTTCTCCCTGACCATGACCATTAACAACTTGCAACCAATCCACTTTTTAACAATGACAAATATCCATCACCCACTGAATGACCAAACACCACCCACTCCACACTTTGGGAATGGGATGACATTCTCTTTGGGGGAATGAGTGGGCGGGGGAGGAATTGGTATAATGTTCAAGTCCTGAGAGAACTAGCTGTTTCTCTCACTGTCCAGGATCTGTATGACAGGAAAGTACAGGGCTTAGCTGAAGTCTTGGCTGAAGCAGTCTGTAAGGATGGACCAGCTTGGGACAGCTGCTTTGAAGCTGTCCTGGAAGCACATTTTGATGAAGCAGCAGCTAAGGCCATCTGTGAGGCTGGAACTATCAGGGTGCTATTATAATATGTTATTACAATAAATATGTCTCAGCAACTCAGCATCCTTTGCAGCTTCCCTGAGGGTGAATCTTATCAGGGCTGCTTTAACGTATTGGTGTCTGCTCCTTTTGTTCTGTAAACATATAAACTGCCACAGGTTATATACATTTTTGCATAAACACAAGTGTGGAATGTGTTGTGTGCACAATTTAGCCAAAGATGATTCTCTGCTCTTTGTTTGAACCGGTGAAAGGTATCTGTCTTTCTTTATCTGCCATTCTGGACTGTGTAACCAAACTGTAATATAAATTTTCATCCATGCCGTTTGATAAGTCCTGAGGACTCTGTAGCCAACAAGATTTATTGGCTGTGCAGAGCCATTTCCTCATGTCTCAGTCAGTCCCAGAGATGTTCCCATGTAGAGGGATCAGCAATACATGCTTCCTGTTTTGTTGGTCTTCTTTTCTTACTTTTTGTCTGTAGTAAAGATTTTCAGGGAGTCTCCCCTGGTTGTATCTGATTTTTATTAATTTGGATGAAATCCATGTTTATTATCTCTGATGAAAAGGCCCAGCAAGAGCATCCCAGTGCAGTGGCCTCTCCTTAGCTCATTTGGAAGAGCAGGCTCCTTTCTCCCTCCAGCTCCAGCTCACTGGCACATGCAGGAGGGGAAAAGATAACCACTGCGGTTGCGGCTCCCATCTTCCCATTGGCCTGAGCTTAGTCCTGTGACCGTGTCTGGCTGCAAAGGAGGCTGGGAAATGTAGTCAGAAGCTGGACAATTGCTGTAGCATGAAGGAGCTTCTTCAAAATTCCTACCTTGGAACTTAACCTCAAGATCATGGTATTAAGAGATGATATTGACAGGGATGCTTAGATTAGCAATCCTCTGAATCAAATTCCTCTCTTACAGTCCTTTTGGTCAGACTCCTCAGCTTTAGAGCTGTCAGAAACAGAATTCTGCCCTTATACATCATTCAGCCTAAGGTGTCTTGTTATGGCAGCAGAAATATACAAAGACCATAGTCATACAGCAAACTGAATCATTGTTGTTTTGACTTTGTGTGTGTGTGCTCATGCACATGTGCACACATGTGTGCTCAGTCACTTCTGTGTGTCTGTCTGTGCAGAGGCCAGGCACTGAGGCAGGTGGCTTCTTTTATGTCTCTCCACCTTAATTTTTGAGTTAAGATCTCCAGCTGAGAGCTGGAGAGATGGCTCAGAGGTTAAGAGCACTGGCTGTTCTACCGGTCCAGAGTTCAATTCTCAACAACTTACATGGCAGCTCACAACCATCTATAGTAAGATCAGGTGCCCTCTTCTGGCCATCCATGCAGAGGTAACACTGTATAAGTAATAAGTAAATAAATCTTTTAAAAAAGAAGATCTCCGAACCTGATGTCCTCAATTTGGCCCGACTAGTTGGCCACTGAACCCCTAGAACACACCTGTCTCTGACCTCCAGCCCAAGGATTATGGGTGTGCACACCTGGCTTTTAGCCTTTGTTCTGAGAATCCAAACCCTGGTTCCCATGTCTTCATCCCTAAATATTTTATTAGTCAAGCCATCATTTACATATCATGAATTCTGTTTTAAAATGTAAGTTCCAGGGCTGGAGAGATGGCTCAGTGGTTAAGAGAACTCCTTGCTCTTGCAGAGGACTCCAGTTTCGTTCCAGGCACACATATGGTGGCCCAAAACCAGCTGGAACACCATCCCATCAGTCCTAGGGGATCTGCTGCCTTCTTCTGGCCTCCAAGGGGACCAGGAAAACATGGTACATAGACACACATACAAGAAAAACACTCATAAACATAAGATAATAAAATAAATAAACACAAAAAGAGTTTTTTATTATAAATTTGGTAACTTAAATTTTTAACCTTTTTCACATCTTTTCAAGTTATTTCACAGAACTGTGCAACCATTGCCTCTTTGTGGCTTTAGAACATTTTTTAAAAACTTTTTAAAAATGTGTACATTTAGCCGAGTGTGGTAGTGCATGCTTGTAGTCCCAACACTCAGGGAGGCAGAGTCAGGTGGAGATCTGTGAGTTTGAGGCCAGCCTGGTCTTCAAAGAGAGTTCAGGACAGCCAGGGCTACACAAAGAAACCCTGTCTCAAAAAAAGTGTACATTTATATGAATATAGGCCGCATGTGTGTGGGTGCATGCAAAGGCCAGAAGAGACCATTGGATTCCTTGGAGTCACAGGCAATTGTGAAGTGGGCCCACAATGGTGCCGAACCAAAGCGGGGTCCTCTGCAAAGGCAGTAAGCATTGAGCCAGCTCTCCAGCCCCACAGAACATTTTTAACCACACACTCTTCCCTTTAGCCACAATCTTCCCACGCCCTTCCCCAAGCCCTGGGAGCCCCCACCCCCCAATTCATTGTCTCTACAGACTTGCCTTTCTGAACACTTCATACACACAAAATCACCCACCCTGTGGCCTTGGTATGAAGCCTCACTCACCGAGCACTCACAGCACTGCAAACCTGCCTCCTCTGTCTAGTTTTTCACAATGAAGGCTTCTTGGGCTGTTTGCACCCTTTGGGAATGCTATTGCTGAGTTCATATAAGCTTTTTTGTACACATGTGTTTTTAATTCTTTTGGGTCTATTAACTAGGAGCACTTTTATATTAACTTTAAAAAAATAATTCATTTATTTTTATTTCATGTACATTGGTGTTTTGCCTGAATGCATGTCTGTGTGGGGGTGTCAGATACTGCAGTTACAGACAGTTGAGAGCTGCCATATAGATGCTGGGAATTGAACCCGGGGCCTCTGGAAGAGCGGTCAGTGCTGTTAACCACTGAGCCATCTCTCCGACCCCATCAACTTTTTCCTTAAGATTTATTTTCTTCTTTTCTTTTTGTTTTCTTTTTAAAATTTATTTATTAATTAATTTGTTTTTGGTTTCTCGACACAGGTTTTCTCTGTATAGCCTCACCCCGCCTGGAGATTTTCAATTATGTGTGCGTGTGTAAGTGTAGGTGCCCACAGAGGCCAGATGTGTTGGATCTCCTTGAGCTGGAATTACAGGTGGTTGTAAGCTACCCAATGTGGGTGCTGGGAACTGAACTTCGGACTTCTAAAAGAGCAGTAAGCCAGACGCGCTCCTAACCACTGAGCCATCCTTCCCACCCTTGTGTCAAATCACCTGTTTCCTAATGGCTGCAACTTCACACTCTCAGCAGTAGCATGAGGGATGCTGCTATCAACACCCTCACCAACCCTAAGTGCCAACCTTTGTCATTAGGGCCACTGCCTTAGGCCGTCATGGCCAAAAGCAACTTGGGGAGGAAAGGACTCATTTCACTTAGACCTCCATATCACACTCCATCATCAAAGGGAGTCTGAGCAGGAACTCTGCCAAAGATGGCCTTGAACTCCCGATCCTCCTGTTCTCCCTTACACCAAGTGTGAGGTACACATTGACCAGACACTGAGAGTCCTCAGTGTTGAGGACTGAAGTAGGCAAGCACT
>CM053761.1:51722560-51807146 GCA_028658305.1 Pachyuromys duprasi
GACTCAGCGCTAAAGCAGTGTCCATCATTCCCTGTGTCGTGGAGTGCCTACCACAACCTGTACTCTGCTTGCTTCCCAGACCTCGATGCTGTGTGGCTTCACTAAAGGTTCAGAGCTGGAAGTTTGCTCTCCAGTGGTCATGTTGAGAGTGATGGGGTCCCTAGAAGAGAGTTCAGGGCAAGGGAAACAAGTTGTAGGCAAGGCCTCCACACAGACTGATTTTGGTCTCAGTGAGCTATCCTCTCAAAAATGTGCTGTGGGGCTGGAGAGATGGCTCAGTGGTTAAGAGCACCTGCCGCTCTTGCAGAGGACCTGGGGGTTCATTTCCTGGCATGGGGTGTGGTGCTACCAATCATTCATAATTCCAGTTCCACAGGACCTGACGTCCCTACCGTCCTCCACAGACACCAGCCACACCTGTGGGGCACATGCACTCAAAACTCTCACACTCACGAGAAGTAGAGTAAATAAATTACAATAGCAGCCAAAAGCCCACCAAACCCGAGCTGTTACAAAAAGAGGGGATTCTGTCCCAGGAGGTCCTCTAAGATATGAATTAAATAAACATCTTTATAAAGAAACCAGCTTCAGGTATTTTGCTAAAACAACAGAAAATGGATTAGGGCGTGATACATCCTCCCTTCCAAGTTGCTGTTCTCCTCTTCCTCCTCTTCCTTCACCTCCTCCTCCTCCTTTTTTTTTTTTTTTGGCCCAGGGTTTCTCTGTGTGGCTCTGACTGTCTTGGAACTTGTAATGGAAGTTTTGGTTTCTTTGTAAACCAAAACCAGTTGTGTTGTGTAAATGTTTTTATTTTAATCCCAAGTGTGGGGTTTTAGTTGGGTTATAGATTGTCCACACCCATTAATTGCCTCCTGCTGGGCGTGGCTTTTGCCAGCTGGTAACGGCCTTCCTCACGGAGAGGGGTGTGGTCTAGGAGGATAAATATGAGAGATGAGAAAGAGGTGTGGTGTGTTGGTGTGTGGCATATAGCAGAGACTAGAGGCGGGGGACCAGAGGCAGTGTGGCAGTTTGGAGCAGACAGATGAGAAGCGCTTCAGGGCAGAGTCTTAAAGGAGACTGCTGGCTGCCTTTACTGTTGACAGAGGTCGGTAGAGCCCTAAAAGAGCCCTTCAACCCTAAAGAGCCGGGAAAAGAAAAGGGACCCTCTCTTCCCCACTAACCTTCTTTTGCCTATGTAGAGTTGGGAGGTTGGAAGGGAAGTTGAGGCCTAAACATCCCAAATAAAATAGAGTTTTAAAAAACAAGTGCTACAGGAACTCGATTTGTAGACCAGGCTGGCCTCAGGCTCAGAGATCTGCCTGCCCCGGCCTCCAGAGTACTGGGATTAAAGGCGTGCACACTGCACCCGGCTCTTCCTGTTTCATATATATATATATACACACACACACAGTGGTTGTCTTATATAGGTATATATGAAAAGGGATGCCCTAGACATCCCTGCAATCAGCCATGCAAATGTACAGGACAGTGGCTGTCCTAATTCTACCTCTCTTCTTCATCTGAGAAAGGAAGGAGAATTCCTTAGGACTGAGGCAGGGTTGGGGCGGAGGTAGGAAATAACAGCAGTACGCACAGACTGCCTGGCCAGGGCCACTGTGGCGGGCTCGGGCTAGGAGGATGCCCCATATAAGGTGGCAGCTGGCCTAGTGGGCTGGCTTTCTTTCTTTCTTTCTTTCTTTCTTTCTTTCTTTCTTTCTTTCTTTCTTTCTTTCTTTCTTTCTTCTGGAGCTAACGGGAAAGGGGAAACTTTCCAATTCCACTGAACTTGTTGATCATGTTCCAGAGAAAGAAGCTAATGAAAGGGCCCTGGAACCAGCCATTCCTGAAGCTGATGGATTTTAATGGCAAAATAATTTTTCATCTCCAGACTGTGTGTTGTATGCAACCAGATGACACTGCTGGACACAGCAAGTGGAGTTCCTGCCTGGTCAGTGTCCTCCGCTCTTCCAAGTGTTCACTGTCTGGCTCTCTGCTCCGCTCTCCTTCAAAGAGGTTCAGTGTCCCAGAGGAGGGCATAAACTCCAGGTGGCGGCTGGGCAGGAAAAGCCTAGAAGGTTCCACAGTTCATGAAGCCCATAACACAGCAAGAAGATAAAACGGTGAGCAGATTCCTGAGAGCCCAGGGATGATGAAAGACTCGGTAGGATGGGACTTGTCCCGGTGAGGCCATGGTGTGGCTTTCCTTCCCACCAAGTTGTTTTCCAAACCCTCAGTAGGGAAAGTGAAAGGAAGAGCCCTTTGCCTGGGCAGGCCGGGTGAGCCACCATGGAAACATCAGCCCTGTATGGGGGGCTGGGTGGGCCGGGTTTCCAGGAAGGGCTTGGGCAGGAAGCCAGGCAGGAAGGGGCTGGGAGTTCCTGGAAGGACAGCCCAGGCTGGGGAGCCTCCACACCAGCATCTGGCCTCCCCTTCCCGACCTGGGGAACCCTCCACACTTCCGGGCACATGCCGGGCACAGGGCAGGGTCGGATCTGAGACCTGTTGCCTGCAGGCCTCCAGGGCAGAGCCATGGACAGGCTTGGGAGGCAAGGCTGTCAGCAGGAGTCCTCTGTGGCAGCCTGTGGTGGAGAGTTACTCTTCCCAGGCCCACAGAGGAAGCTTGCCATGTGTTTAATGCCAGCTTGAAGTGTATGGTGAGTTCCAGGCCAGCTTGCGCTACAAAGTAAGACCTGTCTCAAAAACCAAAACAACACAACCTACTATTCTCAATAGCATGTAACCTGCCATGACCTCTGTAGGTGGCTGAGCTCTGCCCTGTCTGGAAGCTACCCTTCTACAGCAGCTGAGCGCAGGGAATGGACAATGGGCAGACAACAAAGGGACAGAAACAAGGGACGTCAAGGGTGTGGCTGGCCAGAAAGGTGCTAGGGACAAAAGTGCTATGATCAGCTGGACAGACCACCCCATGGGTGCCTCCCAGACTTCTGTGTCCTGTGGTAAATACCAAGTGATGCCTCCCTGTGTTTATTTGAACACACACACACACACACATTCGGACAAAAGGCAAAATGCCCACTACACATAAAAAGTGATAGAAAGCCAGCCTGTCTCTCATGATCTATCTCACACTCAGAGTTGGTTCTTCCATCCTTTCATGCTGCCCTCTGCATGGTCTAAGTGGCCCATCAGGGAGAGGAGAGAGAAGGGATGCAGGCTCCTCACACAGCCATGCCTACCGCAGAACCTGTTGTCTGATCTCTTCCTGTGAAAGGTGGAGATATGAGGACAGCCAGCACGCACCCGGACTTTGAAGTCCTGAGCACACACAGCCAAGCTCCCCCACCCCCTGGCTGCTACCCCCAGCTTTGATGGTGACTAAGGGGAAGAGTAGGATCATCATGAGGCTAGTTTCCAAGTGTGGCATCAGGAGGTGCTATGGGTCGTTGTGGAAGCAGGACTGTGGAAGTCCCTAGATCACAAGAGACCTGGGATCCTACTCACATGACCTCCAGAGGGGCCTCATAAGAGGGTTATGGGAAGATGTGCACCCTCACCCAGCCCTCTGGTTCCCAGCTTTCAGAGGAGTGGGTTGACCCTTGACCCAGAGCCTACACAGCATCTCTCCTCTCAAAGTTGCTGGTTGTTGGGATTTTGTAACAAAAAGCTTATAGCATGTGGCCTCTAGTCCCCTGGCCAGATCCCACCTAGGCTAGCCCCAGACTCAGTGAGCCTTCAGAGAGACTACTACCTGCCTGCTTTTCACAGTTGACACTGAGTGGTTCACAAGTTTCTTCCTCGCCCTTTGTGTGCCCACCCATTCATTATCCACGCCCTGGACCCTCCATCTTTATG
Organism: Pachyuromys duprasi; assembly: GCA_028658305.1. Lineage (NCBI taxonomy): Eukaryota > Metazoa > Chordata > Mammalia > Rodentia > Muridae > Pachyuromys > Pachyuromys duprasi. Next base: position 51,726,374 of record CM053761.1, read on the forward strand.
GAATGGCCCACCAGACATCTTCAGGTCTTGACTGCTTGTTCACAAATGCCACCCCAGCTTGTCTTATGGAGTCAGATGTCAGGGATTTGACAGATAACGTCCTTACAAAGATTTGACCCTGGGAGAAAAGGGTCCATGACAAACAGGGCCATTTGTCACTTTTGGAAAGTGGACTCAGTAGAGGGGCAAATGCAAGCAACCAGGATGTACTACTGGTTTAATGGTCAAAGCTAAGCCCCCAGGGTCCACTCATATCTGAAGCAGGTCTTGGGAAGTGTTCCCACTCTCCCAGTTTGAAGCTGGATTTCTGTCACCTACAACCGGAGTACGGCAGAGACATGTGGAAGTGGGCCCACGGGTGACAGGGGCTGAGGGAGAACAGGCAATCTGGATAAACGCATGATCACCAACAAGACCCATTCCTCTTCTCTCGGGGGGGTCAGCTCATGAACATCTCTAAAGAGTCATCCCCGGAAGGAAACAGCAAATGTTCAGTCATAGACTGAGAGATCCTTGCTTCAGAGGGCTCAGCCATCAGTGGTGGCCAGCCGGTGGAGGCCAGGTTTGCCCAACTGCTCCTGAGGAAAGCAGGAAGGCAGAGTCATTCAGAACCAGCCGAGTCTGGGCAACATCTGTGCTGAGTGTTATAATCCATGGCCACAGGCCTGCAGTCACCACATTGTTCCTCCGCAATGCTCACACCAGACACGTGTGTTTGCCGTCTTTCGTCGACTTCTGTCCTGAGTTCCGGGAGGAGCATGGCGTACAACAGGAGAGACAACCCAGTAGCCTTCTGGGCTGGCCTCCATACAGGGAAGTGGACAAAGCAGCTCCCCAGATGATATCTGTTGGTGGTGGTGGGGGAGGGGACGGGGGAGACAGGGCTGGAATAAAAAGGGCTGGTGGTCAGGGAGGACTTCTTAGAGGAGGGGAAAGTCCAGGGTGAGGGAATTGGATTTCCAGGCCAGGGCATGACTGGTCTCTGGCAGCCATGGCTTCAGGATCCTTTCGTGACTGACAGGCGGTACCCTGAGCCAGGTCAGGGAGAGAAGTCATGGCCAAGAAGAGATCGGGAGCCAGGCTTGGTGGCACACGCCTGTAATCCCAGCCTGTAATTACAGGGTGGCAGAGGCGGGCGGGTCTCTGTGAGTTCAAGGCTAGCCTGGTCTACAAAGCGAGTCCAGGACAGCCAGGGCTCTGTTCATGTTTCGTCAGCATGTCCACCGTCCATGGTCACTAACAAGGCCCATGCAATTGATGTGGCCAGTGATGAGTGATATGCTCAAGCCCAGGTGCCCTATGCTCTGCTCCTGAGAGGCAGGGCCAAAACACATGCCATCAGGAGCCACAGAGCACAAACTAGCCCCAAGGGGAGGGGGGAGGGTAGAACCAAGTGAGCACGGGGCTCCCCTGCTGAGGGGAGAGAAGGTAGGAGTCAAGGAAGGAGTTTCAAAGCCTCCACTACACACACAGCCCTCACATCAGATTTCAAGTCAACAATCAAGCAACAGAGCCTGGCCTGGCTATAGAAGTTGATGTGAGGTGAGAAAATGGGATACTTCAGGCCTAGGTCAAGAGACACTTTAACACCACCCCTCCCACTAAGTTCCCCCCTCTTGGCTCATTTCTACAATGGCTTCACCTTTTTTCCTGCTGCAGCAAGATGGCTGCAGCAGCGCCAAGCCCTGATGTCTACTCAGCCTTGAGGCCATCAGGAACGGGGATGCATTTGGCTAACTTTAAGCTGTCTCTCTGTCTCTAAGCTTGTGGGTGTGAGCAGCACAAGGCAGGGCATTGACCATCTATGGTTCCCGTGACCTCTAGAGCCAAATGAGGCATTCCAGTCAAATCATATTACTCAGTGTGGGCTAAGGGCAGTTTCGTTCCCAGGGTAGGTAAGCCTTTGGGAGTCAGGAAAGAGAAGAAGTGAATGGTGGTGCACCAAGGGCTTGCAACTGAGGCCTCAGGGCTATGGCATCCCAGTGTCGCTAACAATCCCTCAAGGCTTCCTGAGCCGGTGCCTGCCAGCCTGAAGAACACCCCTCGGGCTGTGTGTGCTTCCTCATAACAGTCCCTGACAGGGTTTATCCAGAGCTATGGCTGCAGGGACACTGCCACAGACTCCTAGACACCAGGAAGAGACAGTGGCCTTAAATAAATACCCTTGAGGTGAGCCAAGTGACGTGATTTACACCTGTGACCTAGAACTTGGAAGGTTAAGATGGAAAGATTGCCATCATGTGTTGAAACCAGCTTGGACTGAGACCCTGTTTTAAAGGAATCGCAAAAGTAAATGAACAACAAGAAAAAGACCCGACGCAGGCAGGTGTGTGCTGTGCAAAGGCCCTGAAGCAGGTACAAATATGAGAGGCAGAGGGACCCGAAGAAGCTGTTGGCAAGGTGATAGGTGGAGGGGACTCGGCTTTCCCCCGAAGGGCGGATCCAAAGGGGGGGGGATTCTGGCTATAAAAGACCCTACAGCTGAAGAGAAAGCCTGGGCTCTGGGCTGGTGGCAGCTTCGTACAAGAGGAGGGTAAGGAGAGTTATGAGGGGGATGGGTGTTGGAGGTCACCATGGCCCTATAGTATCTGTACAGCCCGGAGGTGGGCCCCTGTTCCCACAGCCTGCCCTTGTGCTGGCGGAGTCTTGGAGTCTCCTGCCTGGCTACTTGAGGCCGGGCCACTCCCTGGCCGAGGCCCCTTCTGTGCACCCAGCTGTTGCCTGGCTTCTCGGGGCCACAAAGGAGGAGGACCAGCAGATGTCACGTTCAGGAAGGAAGCTCTCGCTGTTAACAGTCCTAAGTTGGGCACCAGGAAGCTGCCCTCGTGCCCTCCCTGGCTGCTCAGTGGTCCAGGCAAAGCCAGAGGAGGACAGGAAGGGAAGAGGGGAGGCGAGCATGGAAGCAGCTGTGGAATTAGGGGTGGCTGAGTCAGGGGTCCATACAGCCTTCAGCTCCACAGTGTGAGCCTGCCAGCCGGACCATGGCTGGCAGTGTGCCCGGCACCACAATGCACTGCGGGCCGGAATTCCTGCAGAACGCTTTGTTCTGAGGCAGCCCTCAAGTTCTGGGGACCTGCACGGGGTGGGTGGTGGCCAGACCAAGGCCTCAGGAAGTCCCTGGAGGGTCCAAGCTGGGCACTGCCCCATAGTGCTGCTCTCTCCTTCCCCTGGGCACCTCCACCCACGGCGCCACTGCTTCTCCCAGGCCCGCCACCCTGGAGCCATGGAGACACCGAGCCCAGGCCAGCTGGAGAGGCTGTGTGGACTTCAGTTACAGGTGGACCCCCAGGTTCCTATGACATGCCCACGACATGACAGAAGCCACAGCCTCCCCTTCCTGGCCCCTACCACGTTCCTTCATCCAGCACACCTGCCCCAGAGCTAGCTGACGGGCACCACACTGACCTTGTCACGATGGGTCCCCCACAGAGCTCTGACCTGCCCCCGGCTCTCCGACTGGCTATGTGACATCCCGAGAGTGACCCAACTTCTCTGGGCTTCAGTCTCCTCGCCTTTGCAGCAGGACTCTGTGCCCTCCCCACTAGGTGCAGTAAAGGAAAGGCTTCCGTGAGAGCTGACTCAACTGTAATTTCCAGAAAAGTCTGGAGGAAAGTGCATGGCTTTAGCTAGCAAGTTTTGGTGTTGCTTTGATTTGTCAGCAATTTTTAAGATAAGTGCCTTGTCTTTTCCGAACTGGCATTGTGGGGAACTTCACCTGTGGGGAGGGCGGGCCACCGGTTGGGGCTGTTCTTTACCAAAGGAGTCTGAGGCTGGGGAGAGAGAGACAAAGCACTTGGGCTACTGTGCTGTGGAATGCCTGATATTCAGCCGGGAGGCCTGGCCCAGGTCCACATCCATAGCACTGCAGCCCACACGGAGACCGTGGCCGCATGGCTAAGGCCTAAGCTGACCTCCCTGGTGGGGCCTGAGGAGGGAGGCTGGAGCCCAGAGGAAGAACACAGTGATTTCACAGGCCTAGACCAGTGTAATGAAAGTTTCGGTTTCTTTGTATGTTACATGAATATGCTTTTGTTTTAATTCCAAGTGTGGGGTTTTAGTTGGGCTCTAGTTTGTCCACACCTGCTTATTGTCTCCGGCAGAGCATGGCTTTTGCCAGATGGTAAGGGCCTTCTTCATGCCACATGGAGGGGGGCGTGGTCTAGGACTCTTGAGTATAAATGTGAGAGCCAAGAACGAGAAGGTGTGGCATTCTGTGTTGGCATGTGGCGTGGAGCAGTTTGGAGAGACCAGAGACGGTGTGGTGGTTTGGAGCAGAAACTCTTCGGGGCGCAGCTGCATGGAGGAGACTTGCTAGCTGTATCTGGTTAACAGAGATAGGTATAGAGCCTAAAAGAACCCCTTGACCCTAACTAGCCAGGAGAAGTAAAGGGCTCTGGGCCCCCTCTGCCCACTAGCCTTCTCTCTCTCCTACTTAAGGCTTGGGGGTTGGTGGAAGGGAGGTAGAGGCCTAAGCACCCCAAATAGAGTTTTTAAAAGTCTGCTACAGACCATTGTGTGTGTGTGTGTCTGTCTGTCTGTGTGTGTGTCTGTCTGTCTCTGTGTCTATGTACGTAGTCCTTTATGTTGTTGTGCATGGATATAGTGTATGTGGTATGGATATATGGGTATGTGTACAAATGAATAGGCTAGCAAAGCATGTCTGTGTATAAAGGTCTGTGGTGTTTGAAAGTGTATGATATTTGTCTGTGCAAATGTGCAGTGTTGCATGTATGTGTGAAGGTGTACCTGTGGTATATGTAGTGTGAACCTGTGTGGTATTGTACGGTGTGGTCTGTTGTATGTGTGGTATAGTGTGTGCTTGTTGTGTGTGGTAAGTGTGGTGTTGTATATGTGCCTGGCGTGTGCGTGTATGTGTGAAGGTGTGTGATGTAGTTTATGTTTGTGTGAAGACATGTGTGGCTTGCATGTATGAGTGAGTGCGTAGCAGCGAGTGTGCCTGTGTTCCAGGGGCATCTCAGCGGATCTGGTGAGCTCAGAGTCTGGGGTGCCAGGCAGAACACAGCACTGTGCAGCTGATCAAAGCTCAGCCGTCACCCTAACTGGAAATGCCAGTGGCATGGCTACCAGCTCCAGATGGTTCTAGAGGCTCTGCAGCCCTCAGGAAGCAGGTGTTTCTGGAATGCTTCCTGCTGCTGGGCTGTGGTGAGCAGGCAGGGTCACCGTGCTCTTGATTGCCCTGGAGCCCAGCTGCTGCTGCAGCTAGCTGGCTGGAAACCCACGACCACTGGTCACAGAGCCAGTTTCCACACGGACAGGCCCAAAGCTACACCGTCCCCTCCTCCACCAGCCAGCACAAGTGTGTCTCCAGGCAGCGCCATTAGTGAAGCAGAACGGTGTACTGTGGACTCTCAGAGCCCTGAGAAGGTTCTGAGCCATCAAATTAGCAGAACTGTTGCCAATTGGTCTTTTTTTGGGGGGGGTTGTAAGGATTCATAGACCCCCCCCAGCTGCAACTGTTAGGAGCTGCCTTTTGCCCCTTACGCCCCCTTTCTGCCCCTTACACCCCCTCTCTGGACCTCACAGCCTCCCCTACATCTTCTACAGCCCCTTACACCAACCTCACCTTTTCCCTCCCCCGTCCAATAGAGGACACTGGCACCCGCAGGGGCAGATGCCGAGCAGGAGGGGTACATGAGCTGCGCTGTGTTAGGAGGGTCTCCAGGGCAGTCAGGGTGACATTAAGCTGGGATACAGTGAGGACAACGTCCACTCACAAGGAACAAGCTAGGGGCTGGGGCACTGATCAGTAGTAGAGTGCTTGCCCAGCATGCGTGGGGCCCTGGGTCACGGTTCCAGCTCTTCCAAGACACAAGCAAAGCAGGATACAGAAAACGACCCCACTTTCCCCAAGGGCACACAGCTACAGTGTTCTCTTTTCCTTTACAAAACCTAAGGTTGGGCAGAGCAATTTGAGTCGTTAACTGAACACTCTTAGACGCTTCCTGGGGCCCAGGCCAAGCCCTGAGCTGTACACCAAGCACCTGGTCCAGACAGCCAAGGTGCCTCCACGATTTGAACATTACACAGAAGCTTCCAGAAGCTACACAGTAACCACAGGCAACAACACTGTTTAGCACCACCGCTTCAAACCTCTTGGACAGATTGGGTTTTATTGTTATTATTTGTTTATTTTTTAACCTTCTTGGATCATGAGCCTGTGTGAAAACACGGGCCATTTTCTCCCAGGCCTGGAAGGAGGCACCTCCCTCAGTGATGCAAACACAGTTCTTCATTTTCATGAAAGGCTGTGCTGTGACTGGTGCAAATTTGCCATCATTAGCATGAGGGTTGTTCCTCCCCCCCCCTTCAAACTCCTTCGCCACGCCCATTCTAGGCACCCCATGGCCAGTCAGCTCTATCTGATTGGTATTCCATCCTTACACCTGACCAATGCCTCCATGTCACTGGCTTTTCCTGCCGCCTTTGAGCTGGTAGCACAGCACACATACCAACAAGTGCCAAGAGAAGTGACCAGTGGAAGCTCTGGTTTCTGGCTCCCAGAAAGTGCTCTCTCCTTCCAAAGGTCCCAGATGTCCCACCAGGTCCCACAGCCTGACTGACAAGCAACTGCTCTGACTGTCCTGTGCTCCCCATGTGGACCTTTGGGCCAGACTAGCCACTCAGCCTCTCGGCAGACTGTACTCACCCGACATGACATGGTTTCTCAAGCCTTGCTATACCATGCAGCCCCCAAGGGCTTCTGTTTTACAAGTAATTTCTATGGGACATCTGTTTGCAGCAGAAAACTGCAAGCTTCATTCTGTCCTTCCCACATCTCGCCTACAGCTGGGAGAGGATCTGAGCGATTAGTTCGCTCACTGCTGCTCTCCCGGGATGGGGCTTTCCATCTCCCCATTTTACAGACAAGGAGACTGACACGGAGGGAGTAAAAAGTTTGTCCATCCACACAGTGAGAAGTGGTCTCAATTGAAATGACTAAAGCAGGGCTTTTCAATCTATGTGCTGTGACCCCTTTGTGAGTGGAATGACCCATTCACAGGGCTCACCTAAGACCAGAAGAAAACAGGGATATTTACATTAGATGCATAACAGTAGCAAAATCACAGTTATGAAGTAGCAGTGAAAAGAATCTTATGGTTGGGGTCGGGGGTCACCACAATGTGAGGAACTGTAGTAAAGAGTCACAGTGTTAGGAAGGTTCAGAACCACTGGTCTACAGTGTCTCTTCAGTGTCCTTCTAACAGTGAAACTGCTTGCAACATACAAACTCTTAAGGGTGTGCTGGAAGGAACCTCAGTGAAGGAACCTCACAGCTCCCACTTCTGAAAGGAGGGTGTCACTGAATGAATCCCTTCAAAAGAGCCCAGCGTCGGTTTTTGCTTTTTTATTAGATCTCTATAAATAAGCCAGCTAACTAGTGATTTAGTTTTATATCTAAGCTGCAATTAATCTTTTTTGGTGATGTTTATTTCTTTGTCTTTAAAAAAAAATCTTTCAACAGTCAGGTGTTTTGTTGGATCAGAGCTCAGTCACCATGGCAATGTGCATTTCTCTTGAAACATCGCAAACAAATATACTAGGAATGCATCCTTCTTATCTTCACTAGTTATTGTGAGATTGTGTGTGAGTTAATGAGCATGTTTGTAAATACATTACTTGCATGGAAACAACATCAGAATGGTATCTTTGAAGAAGCTGCTTGCTCTGTGGTGTGGGCATTTATCCACACGGTCTAAAGATGAAAAGACAGCAAAAACATGGCTCCATGCTTCCTCACCTCCTCATTGCAACAAAATCCTTAACTGGGGAAGCCTGACCCCTCTCTTCCTCCTTCACGTCTCACTTACTGTCACCTTGTAATATCTGCAGAGCATTAAGATTATGGGTCTCACTAGAGAAATAATTTCAGATAAACATTAGCCCACAGAGCCTTATATTTAAAGATGGGATGGAGTTATAAAATGTTTATATAATATAATCTTATTGCTAAAAGCAATAACAACCCCCCCTCAAAAAAAGAGAGAGCATGGAGGGGACAGTAACTGTACAAGGTCATAGATGAGGTGAGGTAAACAGAGCCATGGCACCAAGCTCTATATAACAGAGTGTTCATGTGCACACAAACACTATACTCACATGCACACTTTCATACATACATACTTAGATGTGTACACACATGCACACACACTGATTGGTTGGTTGGTTTTCCAATCCAGCTTCAGACTCTGGTCGGGGCTTTGGCCCCTAGACACTCCTTGGAGAGGAAGATTGCTTCTGCCAGAGACAAACCCACAGCAGACCGGCCCCAGACAGAGGCACACTCCGGCTCCGGCTCCGAGAGACGATCTTCGGCCCCTGTCTTTGGGACCCACTGCTTCAGCTGCAAGCAGGAGACTTGTTTCAGGCTGAGACTCCCCGAGAGCTTAGGCTGTAACACTCGAAACCTCTCTTGGTCAGGATCTTGCGGCCACTACAGCTCTACAAAACTCTACTTTCCTGTTTGACTTATGGCAAATGAAAGTCCTTGTTGGGGGCTGGAGAGATGGCTCAGGGGTTAAGAGCTCTGACCGCTCTTGGGGGACCCGGGTTTTGTTCCCAACACCCACATGGTGGCTCACAACCATGCATAACTCCAGTTCCAGGAGATGAGACACCCTCTTCTGGCTTCTTCGAGTTCCTGCATGCAAATCCAAACAGGCACACTTCACACACTCAAACAACATAAATAAAATAACACATAAAATATGACAACACATAAAAAAATCTCTTTCAAAAAAAATCTCATTTTTTTTCCTTTACTGTGTGCCCAATCTGTTCTTGGAACGAAGGCAAGATAAGAGCCTGATTGGAGAATCAACTGTCTCAAAATTACAGTCAGCTAGGAAGGAATGGGTGGGTGGAGATTCCATGGGACAGAGCCTGGACCTAGCATGGGCAAACCCCTGGAGTCCATCCCTGGCACCTAAAAAGGAGGAAAGAGGGTGAACATGAGCATTCAGCAGGCCTGGAGATTGGAGTCTAAACCCCTAGGTCCACAGGATGGAAGGAGAGAAGGATTCCTGCAGCTGGTCCTCTGCCCTCCACACGGGTGCTGTGGCATATGTGCACCTATACACAAATGTGAGTTCACACACACGTAAATAAGTGTGAGTTTAAAAACACAACCCCTCTTCCAGAATACAACATGTGGAATGTGATGAGAAGTTGAAGAAGTGGAAAGGCTAATGCAGAAGTTTCTTCACACAGACACACACACACACACTGAAAGGTCATCACTACCACTAGCCCCTGAGCAAATTGATAAGATGAAAACGTGAAAGTAGCATGGGGTGTCAGCGACCTTACGTCCCAGTTAGTGGTGCCACACTAAATGGAAACACCAGCTCCAAAGCATGTTGCCAGCCAGAGCACTCTCTCAGACCACGCTATCAAGAAGTGATTCTGGAGGTGTGCTGTGGGACCCAGCGCTGCCCAGCACTGCCTCTCCCCTATGCCTGAGGCTTCATCTTTCCACTTTCTCCACTCTCTAATCTCACGGAAGAGCACAGTTCATCGGCAATTGGAGTTTCTGGCTCTTGGGAGAGAGTCGGTCAATATTGCTATGGTTTCTCACACTCTACCTGGTTCATTCCCTCCCTCCCTTTCTCTCTCTCTTTCTCATCTCTGTCCTCTCTCTCTCTCTCAGTTTTTCTGAGCCAGGGTTTCTCTGTGTATCCTTGACTCTCCTGGAACTCAATCTATAGAGCAGGCTGGCCTTGAACTCACAGAGATCCACCTGCCTCTGCTGGGATCAAAGATGTGGACCACCACTGCTGAGCGTGCATCTTCTTTTTGACTGCCTTCTCCTATCCCATGTCCCATCAATATAAACAGCTTTTCTAACTGTAGTCACAATAAGCAGAGCAACTTTTTGTTGGAGTTGCTCTCAGGGAATCTCGAGTGACTTCATATTAAGAATCAGGAAGGAAGAAGTCAGAGGTCAGTAGTGTGCCGGAAGTCACAGCCTTGGTTGTGGGACAAGGGTAGAACAGCCACCCTGGGCTTGTGTACGCCTCTCTCTCTGAGTTGTCCTTTCTGTCACACAGTCTTGTGCCAATTAGGAGCTAGGATCCGGGGCTGTGCGGGCGCCACAGGTGGCAACTGACTTCGCAGAGGCTGTTTGAATGGTGCCTGCAGGGGCTCAGCAACTGACATTGGCAAGAGCAAAGGGTACATTTCAAGTGCCTGAGCCCACAAGTGTGCTAGGATCCCAGCCAGACTGCACTGGGCATCCTGGAGCTGCTGCCAATTGCAAAGGGGACGCACTGGACGTGGGCGCGTGGCCAGCCAGCCAGCCTGCGTGCCTGCAGCTTGGTTCTCTCTTGAGCACCAAGTCATTGGCAGTAAAACAGGCTAGGTCGAAGCCTGGTTGTGCGGCTGGCCAGCTCAAGGGACAAGTTCCAAGCTCCCTTTGTCCCCTGTGCTGTGCAGACAGTGAACTCTATCCCAGGGCTGTGGAATGGTGTGAGTTATTCCCTTGAAAATGTCAGCTGTTGAGCTGGTTGCGGTGGCACACGCCTGTAGTCCTAGAACTTGGAGAAGCAGGGGTAGGCAGATCTTTGTGAGTTCAAGGCCAGCCTGGTCTACAAAGCAAGTACAGGACAACCAAGGCTACATGGAGAAACCCTGTCTCAAAAAAAAAAAAAAAGAAAGAAAGAAAGAAAGAAAAAGAAAAAAAAGAAAATCCTAGCTTTTGTGGGAAACACAAAGGCAGGTAGAAGGTATCTGGCTTGGGGCTGGGACCATCACATGCTAAGGGCCTGCCTTGAAGCTTTCAACATCACTGTATCATTGTGTAAGGAGCTGCCAACATATTTTGAAGTTGAAAATCCTACCCTCAGAAATTGTGATTAGCCAGCTGGAGATGAACAAGCCAGTCTCTCCCCAGACCTGCCAGCCCATGCCACACACAGCCAGTTAGCGCTGTGACCTTGTGAAGCCCAGAAGATGAAAATCTCCTGCCTTCACTTAAATGCCTGGGTTGTGGCTAAGCCGGGATTCAAACACAGTCTCCAAGCTCCAACATCCCTTTCTTGGACATTGGGGTATGGACACATGCATTTAATTCCAGCACTCAGGAGGCAGAGACAGGCAGATCTCCATGAGTTCCAGGCCAGGCAGGGCTACAGAGTAAGACCCTGTCTTAAATAAAGAAATAAATTAAATAAAGCCCTTCTCACAAGTTTGATTTACTTCCTTCTTTGCAGAAGGAAGCCACCTGTATTTCTGAACTGCAAGCGTGCTCCTGTCCTCATCCCCCATCTTGCCTGGCTCCAAACTCTCTGGACCAGGACTCACTGCCAGGGCCTGAATGCTAAACAGATGTGGTATCAGAAAACCCTTCACATACAGAGAAGGCTACCTCCTGCAGCATCACAGCCGCTGTGTTGAGTCACACAGATTTTGCCATCACATGATATAATGACATGAATGACAGGGTTAATAGTGTAGAGTCTGGGGGGATGTGGGATTGTTTAATAGTGTTGAAACAATGTTCATTCTTTTTGTTTTGGACTAACTACACTTCACTAAGCACAGTGATTCAGAATTTCTAAGATGCCTCATCCCACAGACCTGTGAGGTGGCTCAGCAGGTAAAGGTATCACTGAGCCTAACAGCTGGAGTTTGATTGAAGAACCCTGGAAGAAAGAGAAAGTTGTTCTTGGACCTCCACATAAGCACTATGGTATGAGTATAAACTGCCCTAGATCACACATCACACACACACAAATAATAAATAAGTTTGGGGTTTATTTTGGGGGGTGGAAGTTCAAGCAGGGTTTCTCTGTGTAGCCTTGGCTGTCCTGGAACTCACTCTGTAGACCAGGCTGGCCTTGAACTCAGAGATCCACCTGCCTCTGTCTACCTAGTGCTGGGACTAAAGGTATATACCACCACCCAGCTAAATACTTTTTTTTTAATTAAAAAATGCATCATCTCATTAAGAGCCTGAAACTACCTCCTTTCACCCCCACCCCATCCCAACAAAGACAGGAAATTCTCAATTTACCAACTAATTGTGTCTCTAAGATTCCTTTGTGAGGCTGCTGTTTGGATGGTGGAAATGGTTCCTAAATAAACAAGGCTATAAATGGATCTGGGGGCCCATGAGCCCCTTGAAAGCTGGCCTACTTTCAGTCAGTGTACCCCACCCAGGAGAACAAGGAGAGAAGTGCAGACTCAGAACCTTCAACAACCCAGAGAGGCAGATATCAGAATTATTCTTCTTTGGTGCCGGCTGCTTGAGGAAGCAGCAGGCAGAACCTAACGGCTTTCTATGCTGTGGCAGTGATGTCTGAGGTCTGACCTGGAAGCTGTTCTGTGCCCTGTGAAAACCAGACAGCGGCAGCCCAGGCGTCCCACTGAAGGCCACCACATGGGATGCTGAATGTTTGAGAGCCGGCCCACGGAACCAGGCCACAGCCAGCAGCCCCACCCTCTGCAGCAAACTGCAGCACTTGGGGAGGGTTCCTATATGAAAAGTGGAACACCCTCACTCCTGGACAGTGGGAGGCTTCAATGAAACCATGTGACTCAAGTACTTGGCCCAGCCTCCAGCACACAGTAGGTGTTTTATAAAAGTCCCACAGGGCCCATAACTAAGTGAAAAGGGCCAAGGAGAGAAGGTTCTGCTGTGCCCTGCAGAGCGACCAAGCAGGGAAGGTGGGCTTCCCCAGCACCAGACCCTGCCCAGTGTCTCCCTGAGAGTCGGGGAGAGAGGCAGAGTCTCGCTGGAACTTGGGACTGTGACCTGGCATGAAAGAGTCACCCAGGACAGCCCCAATAAGGCAGGTGCTGCTGAGACTGAGAGACTATTCTGGAGACCTCAAATTAAATAAGACTGAAGTCATCCCTGCAAAGAGGCAAGGGCCTTGTAGGTCCTTACTTCCCTTTTCTCCTGTTGAAAGATGGCCGTTGTTGAAAGCTGGTTGACTCAGCCAGAAAACAGAGCTGTGGTGGCTCCTACCAGGGTATATTTGGGACTAGAGAATGTAGTATCCAGGCTCTGCTGAATCTAAACTTCAAGAGTGAGGCCTGGGCTCTGCATTATCAAGCCGCTCAGATCTCTCTGAACACTCAAACTGCTGAGGCCCTGAGTTAGGCCAACGGCTTCCAGTCAAGATCTGTGACCTCACCACCATCTGCCACCTACTGCTGTACGTCTATCAGTAGGTCACACAAGTTTTCTGGGCCATGGCTCTGCATCTTTGAGCTATGCACAGAACTGCCTGCCTTGTGTGTGAGTTATTTTGCAGCTCAGTGACAGCGTTCATAAGTACCTGACTCTTGGCAGGTGCTCAAGAAGTGGTACTTATGGTTAGCTAGGATGCAAGAGCCAGGACCCATGGATGCCTTGAAACTGTGAGGATCTGGGGTCTCAGGAGAGCCAGCCCCTTGCAGACAGCTCTGTTCAATAGGCACATGTGTTTCCTGGGTGGGGTGGCATCTTCAAGCAGGAATTTGTCACCTTTGCTCTGAAAAATCAGACAGAAACTGTTGAGGGGAAATCCCTTCCTACCAGAATTCAGAATGGTGTGATAGGAAGCCCCTCTGCTGTTTTTCATTCCGCCACCCTGAGCCCTAGAGTGGGCCCCATCTGTCTGACATCTTTGGAGAATTTCGCCACAGACTGCAGCCTGTGCGTGGAATTGATGCATGTTGTCCCAGGTTCAAAACTGTGCTGTGTGCACCTGAGAAAATCGTATACCCTCTTTGACAATGAGGTTCCCCCCTCTAACTCGGAGGGAAGAGGCTGGCAACTATCTGTTTATTCAGAATGTTGTTTATGCAGTGCCTGCTAGATCAGGCCACGTTCTCTGCTGATGGTCTAGAGACAGAGTCACGTTTCCACCAACTCACTGCCAATACCTAACTAAATAAAACGCCAGCCCTGGAGAATGGGCAAATGCACCTGTCCTGGCTCTAAGAAGTTCCGGTGGCATTTTAGCAGCCGAACCCTTTGTTCAAGTACAATCTTACACAGGACCAGGCTTAGAATCCACATTGACAGGAACTGCAAGGAGAAAGGGGGACCCCAACCTGTCTTTAGGGTACCCCATGGTATGAAGGATGACCTGGAAAGGTGTTGGGGAGAGGAGGCAAGGCCAGCAAATGTCTCTCAGAGACCCTGGAGGGAGAAAAACCTCTCTCCCTCTCTCTCTCTTTCTCTCTCTCTTCAAATGGGAATGGAAGGTGGAGCCCCCAGGCTACTGTATCTCCTGGCCAGAAGCCCCTACTTGTCCTGGCCAGGGGTATACTAAGTCTGGGGTCCTGGGAAGCAGAGAAATGGGCCTGGGCAGCTGGTGCTGGGAGCCAGCTCACCGCCGATTATCTGATGGAGCGCTTCCTTCATCGGTGCTAATATCCATGTTGTGAAACAATGAGAGGGTTTCCTATCAGTTTCAAATAGGACGTGAAAAGCTTGGGCGCTGAGAGTAGAGGATGCGAGAATTGGGCAATGGGAAACGCCTGAGTCACTGCAGCCGCTTTGATTCCGAGGCCCAATCCTGGAAAAGGGAAAGAGAGAGAGAGTGGTTCATTAGTGACCTGGGGAGGAGCAGGAAGCACTGGCCGTTCACACAGGATCTCCCTAGAGGGCAGAGGGACATGAGCAGTAAAAGAAAAGGAGCCCATGGCCTCCACTATCCACCCGGTGGCCCGCAGGTCTGAGCTGCCCCCATGACAGTTCCAATGGCTGCAGGAGGAAATGTCTAGTTGGGTAAGGCTTCTGGGAGCTGCACACGTTGCTGAGTTTGTATGCGTACCCTGGCTGCCCCAGGCTGCAGAGCCACAAGGACAAACTGCTGCCTACATGCTTCCTTGCCCTGCCTTTGAGCGATTCCTTTGGCCTTCCCTACACCTCAGAAAAGAGGGAGAGCCACAAAAAGATGCTCAGAGGCATCCTGTTTCCTTCTGACCAGATGGCAGCTCTTTCTTCTTTGAGAACGTGCTAGAATGGGTGCAGCCAGCAGGCGGCAGGTGCTGGCTGAGCATGCCAGAGACCCTGTCTTCTATCCCCAGCAACGCAAAAGAGAAAAGGATTGTCAGTCCTCCATTCTTTAGAAAAACAGACACCAGCATGTCCTGAAGAGTTTGCTCATGGATTCCACAGCTGGTATGTGCACTCAAGGCTTCCAATCACCTTTCAGTTAAACCACATGGGGAAATCGGGATGGCTCAGTGCGTAAAGGCACTTGCCTCCAAGCCTGAGGATCTGAATTTGATCCCCGGAACCCCACATAGTAGACGGAAAGAACTGATCCCTGCAAGTCACCCTCTGACCTCCACAAAGGGCCATAGCATGCTCACTTATACACACACACACACACACACGCATGCACGCACGCACAAAAGTAATAGAAGTCAAAGCACAGGGTTGAGTTGGTTGAGTGCTTGCCTGGTGTGCATGAAGCCCTGGTTTCCATTTCCATGTGTAAACCGGACATGCTAGTACATGCATGCAATCCCATCGTTCGTGACATGGAGGCAGGGAGAACCAAAAGTTCAAGGTCATCCTTGGCTACACAGCAAGTGAGACCAGCCTGGGCTACAAGAGAACCTGTCTCAAAAACAAATCAAAATACATTAAATTGCAGTCATTGGATCAGCCCCAGATGCTGCAGGCACCTGGCACAATTCAAGCCTTTCTCACACCTCACCTAGGCTCCTCCATCTCCATCTCTGCCCAAGGAACCAATCCCACATTGCCTAAAACTTGTTTTCAGGATTACTGTCCTTTGGGTCAGCAACTGTTGTTATGTTTCTAAACCGTCCTCTGTCTGCTGCCATTGGACATTCTGTCCTGAGCCTCTGCGGTCAGCCTGCGTATGGTCCCTCTCTGATGCACATGCTGGATTCCAGGCATCCATCCTGCTGACCTCACAGGTCCCCCTCTGACCCAGGATCAGAGCTGAGCTGTGTTCTGCTCTGTGCGGGGCTGTTATTCCTCTCAAAAGCAATGCTGGCAAGCATACCTAAGCACTCCCAAAATGTTGTGGAACAAAACTGAACAGAGGAAGCATGCATAAGCCACGTTCCCAAGCTCCCCTTTCCCAGGAACTACATGACTGAGGAGCAACGCTGATGCCCAGGGCTTGCTCCTGAAAGCTGCAGACAGACTCCCCAGAAAAGGAGTCCCTGCTTGGCCTCCAGCCTGGAACAATGCAGAGGGCTTCATACAGGGCAGGTGTGTGCATGGGGGATGCCTTCCTGGAGCCTCCCAGGACAGGGCCGGGGCCAAAGGGCTACACTTATTGTCCATTGTCCCCAGCTGGGACAGGAAGTGCTTTCTGTTCCCAGTTGCTTGTGTGGATTAATTTACAGTGAGGAACTCAGAGTTTAGGCCTGCACCTGTTTTTCCAGAGGCCAGCTTCTGACTCTGGGGGCTTCTCAGGAGAAGCCTCCCCAACCCCCGTTCAGGGACCAGCACCCCCAGGGCCTTCAGCTGAAGTCACTACCTGTCTCCCATGAGTGCTAAGCATAGGCTCTGAGGCCCCTGCCTGTTTGCCTCAATCAGCTCAGCTGCCTTCTGAGGCAGCTTAAGCAAGGGAAAAGTTTAGCCCCATGGATCAGAAGGGAGAACTGTCCACAAAACCCCTGAGGTAGCATCTTCTCTTCTATTAGGGATCCCCTTTCTGTACCCCATGTGGGCAGATGGCAGACACTGTCCTTTTATTTTTCACTTGGTTGGTGCTGTGAACCCATTCTACAGATGAAAAAACCGGACTGAGAGTGGCCTTTCTCAACTGTAATCCCAGCACTTGGAAGGCTGGGGACAAGGGGATGACTGGGTTACATGGTGAGTTCTAGTCCAGCCCGGGCTACAGAGTGGGCCCAGTCTCAAAAGGCTAAAAGCGGGGAAGGAAGGGAGGGACAGAGGAGGGAGGGAAGAAGGAGGGAGGGAAGGAAGGGAGAGAGAAAGGAACAAGGAGAAGCTGAGGCTGGGAATGACTGTAACTACTTAGGTTGTCAGTGGACATCTGCTCTGGGTCTCTGAGTTCTTAACCCTAAACGTCTCCAAAGTCAGAGAATAGATGAACTGCCTCCTCCACCTCCTTTACTGTGCCACTGTAGGCCCACTGCCCAACTCCAGCCTAGAGTGGCCTTGAGCTGAGGTGGGTCCCACAGGCCAGATTTTCGCATGGAATTTGCCTGTCTTTCTATTAGCAACTCTGGTAGTAGAGTTCCACACAATGGCGGGTGGGAGAAGCCTGTTTGCAAGAGTCGCAATGCCTCTGGGTCCAGCCTTCCACTTCTGCTCTGTGCCACCATACCAGTGCAAACACAGTAGACACCTACTGGATGCAGCTTCAGGTCTTCCCTGTGCATCAGGCGGTGCTTCACCACAGCAGGCAGGGAGGAGCCGGGCTCTAAGGGAAGTCGCTCAACCCCAGGTACCTGGCCACTCATGGCTTGTTCACTCTGCCTCCTTATACCTACTTTTTATCAGCACTGACCCGGAGGCAGAGATGGAGGATGCAGGTGTCCGGTGGGGTTAGGGGTACAGACCCTTCTTTAGGGCTCTTGGCTTTCAGAGGATGAGCTGGGACAGCCTCCCTGTGCACCAGAAGCTGGCTGCTTTCTCTGGTCCCCCTGCCCTGTCCAGCCCTCGGACCTACCAGCCCACTGTATGGAAGGTCATGGTTGCCTCTGCTGATATCCTCTAATATCGCATGGCCCAGGATCCATGTCCGCCTGCTGCTGTCCCCATGAGTGACAGAGCTGCCCTTTGTGAAGGGGGAGATTAGAGGCGGGCTGGAGGCTGCACAGCTTCGCCTCGATGACAGGGGCCGTCAGCCCTGCACACCGCACAGTCCAGAGCGAGGAGAGTCATGACAGGCCTGGAGAGGATCCAGGAGGGGGACGGCGGGAGGGGGACAAGCCGAGCACACAAAGGGCGAGCCTGTCTTCACACCTGCGGGAGGAACGGAGTCCAGGCCAGGGGAGGCAGGGCTTTCGGGGGATGAATAATTCGCTCTGAAAGAAGCATGTCACCGGCAGATAGCTCAGCCAGACACTTCAAATAAAGGCAAGCAGCCACAGTGACAGGGGACATTCTTTGCCACCGAAGTGCTGCTGGGGCCTGAGTGCAGAGATGTGAAAGAAAGGCATCTTGAACTCTTCATAGTTATTTTTATTTAAAAAAAAAAAAAAAGGAGAGAGGTGGTTAGAGGGAGGGAGGGAAAATGCCACCCCGGAAGCAGAGATGAGCCCCAGTCCTACAGAGGGCCAGATAATGCGTCCTGGCACCTCATTTCACTGTTATCAGAGAGCATGGACACACCTGCTGCCTGATCAGCTTCTGCCATCCCAGGCCCTGCCGGTCGCCTGCCTGGAAGTGCACCCCACCTGTCCACCCCGCAAACACTGCCCAGACTTCCAGAAACATCTCAGATGCTCTCTGCTCACCTGATCGCCCCAGCCAGCACCCCAAGTTTCCACCCTCTCCTCCCAAGCCCTCTATCCACCCAGCCAAAGCCTGCAACCCAGCACCCTGAGACATGAGGCCTGAAGCAGAAGGATCCCAAGTTCAAGGTCAGCCTCAGCTACAAAGCAAAACCCAGAGGGGGGGACGAGAGAGAAAGAAGCTGAAACTGGTCTATTCATATATTCTCATGGATGGAAATCAAACTACTAAATGTAAAAAATATAGAATGGTGTGCGTGTGTGTTATCTTAGCCTATTGTCCACTGCTATACCAACAGTTTCTAGGTCTGGATTAAGACTATCCAGGCTAGTGAGATGACTCAATGGGAAACTTGTTGCCAAACCTGAAGAAATAAGTTTAATCCTTGGGACTGAGCATGGAAGAAGAGAGCTGTTTCCCTCAAGCTGTCCTCTGACTTCCACACATGCCTTGTACGTGCAAATACATGCACAATAAATAAATATAATTTAAAAAATTTTAAGACAAAAAAGGAGGATGGACAGATGGCTCAGTGGTTAAGAGCCCTGGCTGCTTTTGCAGAGGACCCAGGTTCAATCCCCAGAACTCACACAGTGGTTCACAACTGTCTAACTGCAGGCCAGGGGATCCAATGGCTTCTGGCCTCCTCAGCCACCAGAAATGCATGTGGTGAACAGACTTACATGCAAGCAAAACACTCATACACATAAAAAAATAATAAAATATTTTTTTAAATTTAAGACAAAAACACAGATAAAAATATTTATCTTACAGTATTGGAGATGAAAGTCCCGAAAGCACATCCCTCCTTCCCTATAGCCCGTCACAGCAGATGGCATCATGGGGAGGCTGTGGAGGGAGAAGGCCAAACTTGGAAACAGGAAGCCAGAGCTGGGAGGGTCCTGTCTTGCTCCTTATAACAGCCCACTTACAGGGCACCCCCTCAGTCCTGAGGACATGCTCGCGGGGACCTACTCACCTCCCCCGAGGCTCTACCTCATAAAGGTTCTGTCACCTCAGTGACCAGGGTAGCAAGGCTTGGGTGGACTGTGTTACAAGGGCCCCAATGACACCCGAACACAGCTGCTTCCTCCTGACACCCAGGTGCCCGCTTCCTGCGGTTGCCGTGGCAGCAAAGGAATGAAGCACACAAAGTCCCCGGCTGGTGGAACCCACCCAGGATGCTCCTGAAAAGCCAGCTGCCTTTGGCAACCCCCCGGGTCAACCCAGTTCTGGGTGGAGACTGGGTCTCTCATCTCAGCAACCTGGGTGGAGAAGAGGCAAGTTTAATTCTGAAGCAAACTCAACAAACTGCGTGGGATCTCCCCACCTCCCAGCTTCCCTTGCACCGCAGCGGTAGAGCGCGAGAGGGTAAAGCACTTGACTTCATTGAGAACACCCTCAATATTTGGCAGGCTCTCTCCACCCGCTCCCATTTGACAGCTCACACCTAAGTCTCAGCTAATTTGCATAATGCACAACCAGCCAATCAGATCCCACCTTGCTCCTTATACCAAATCTGGAGCTGCCTGATTCTGAATTCATCAGAGGAGGAAGAGAAAGAAATTCTGACTGTGGCCCCTGGCTGGGAGGCTGGTCTCAGACCCTCAGGGGGAGGGAGACTGACCCTTGGGAGGCTTGTCCTGTCCAAGGCCAGTGAGGAAACTCAGGGTCCCACTGCCCCAACCTCTGAGTGCTACTGCAGGGAGGGGAGCGCGTTCCCTCCTCTGCCTCCCAGACTCCACAGTTTGGCCACAGATGGGAATCTGCTCCTGCAGCTTTCTCCAGCTTTCAGGACCCAACAAGACAGAAGACATGCTGCCCTTTCATGTCTGTATCCTGCATTCTGACTTCTGGGTACACCCCAATGCCTGCTGGGAGCATGGAGCTAGGATACCAGCATCTCCTCTTGGTTGGCGTCGTGCTTCAGCTGAGGGTTCCAAATATTTTATTTTCCTGATTGAATTTTTTACTTCTCCATTTAAATGGTCACCCCTGCATGGCAAATGAGGTTTCCCTTGTCTTTCCTTTGCTAGCTGCCCGTCCCGTGCTTGGAGGGAAGAAGACAAGCTGCTAAGATGGAGGATCAACAGTCTGGTCAGCATGCACACTGGAGACCAAGACTGTGACACACCAGCCTTGGAGGACACAGAAAATCCTGGGTGGTTCTCCCCAAACCATTATCTGTGCTTACTCTGTAGAGTTATCTGTAGAGTTAGGACTAAAGGAACAAGTGGCACCTTCTCCTTTCATTTTCACTTTTCCTTTGGAGTTTATGCTGCATTTGAGATTTTAAAAACATGTTTCAGGGTGGCCGGAGAAATGTCTAAATGGTTAAGAGCACTGGTTGCTCTTCCAGAGGACCCAGGTTCAATTCCCTGCATCCACACGGCAGCCCACAACTCTCTGTAACCCCTATTTGAAGGGATCTGACTCCCTCACACATGCAGGAAAAAACACCAATGTACATAAAATAAATAAAAATAAATAATTTTTTTAAAACACTCTTCAGAACCGGCTCAGCACGTAAGAATGTGTATTGCTCTTACGGAGGACCCCAATTCAGTTCTCACCCACCCACGTTGGGAAGCTCACAACCTCCTGTACCTCCAGTTCCAAGGAATCCACAGGCACCTACACTTAAGAAGAACTCACACATGCACATAGTTGTTTTAATGAAAAGAAAGCAACACCATTCACTTATAGTTTTAATTCACATGGTTCTGCCAGGCCTTTGGGAGATAAAGTCATGGAGATGGGGCCTCCATGATGGCGTTTGGGGCTTTAGAACTACCAGAGACCTGAGCTCACACACTGCTCTGTTTCTAATGTTACATCGAAGCGCAAGGTCCTCAAGGGAGTCCAGAGCTTCTAATACTGAGAGATGAATAAGCCTCTTTTCTTTCTAACCTCTCCAGCGCTTAGCGGCAGCATTCAGTTACAGCTAGGAAAATTCAGTTAGAACAAAAATAGGACACACACCACACCACCCT
The DNA here is from genome assembly GCA_028658305.1 of Pachyuromys duprasi. NCBI lineage: Eukaryota > Metazoa > Chordata > Mammalia > Rodentia > Muridae > Pachyuromys > Pachyuromys duprasi. Next base: position 51,747,794 of record CM053761.1, read on the forward strand.
AGCTGCAAGGGAGGCTGGGATCGGGACAGGGTTGTCTCAGCCTCTGGTTTGCAGCAGGAGCTCACTTCCTCTCTAGCCCAAGGGTCTCCACGGATATTTTTCCTCATTCTTAATATTGTTTTTTTTTTTCCTTTTCAAGTCTCTGAGCTTTTCCCTTCTCTTAAAACAAATGGAAATGTTCTAACTTAACCCTGTTTCTTGTTCATAGAGCCTCCTCCAGCTACCTTCTGTGAACAGGTTTCTCTCCACAGTATTCAGCAATCTTTTTTTTCCTTTCTTCTTTCCTCTTTTATTTTGTTTGTTTGTTTTGGTACTGGTGATTGAACACAAGTCCCAAATATTCATGAATGACAGGCATGCTAGACAAGTGCTCTACCTCTGAGCCACACTCCCAAGGTCAGGAATGTGCAGATTCGAGCTATTTGTTGTTGGGTTGTCTTTGGTGGGTAGGTTGATTATTGATTGGTTTTCCATAGAGACATCAGGAGTCTGGATTTATATCTTGTCTGAATTCTGAAGGGAATGCCCAATAAGAACAAAACCAGGCCAGGTGGTGGTGGTGCACACTTTTAATCCCATCACTCAAGAGGCAAAGGCAGGTGTTCTCTGAGTTTGAGGCTAGCCTGGTCTACAGAGTAGCTCTACAACAGCGAGAGCTACACAGAGAAACCCTGTCTAAAAATCAAACAAACAAACAAAAACAAAACAAACAAACAGAAGAGCCAAGTAGGCCTGCTGTCACAAAAAAGCCTGAGTCAGCCATGCTAGTAACTGTCTCTGACTTCCCACTCTGCCCCTCAGCCTGCCTCTCCCGTGGTGGGAATTAGAGCCTAGGTCTCCTGCATTCCAGGCAATCTTGTACCACTGAGCTGTATCCACAACCCGCTGCTTCACCTTTTACATGAAAGAACCAAAAATTTTTTTTTAATGGGGTTGGGGCGGTTGGGGCTGGAACTACAGTTCAAAGGACCTGGACTGTTGCAAAGGACCTGGGTTCAATTCCCAGACCCACACGGAGGCTCACCACCTCCTCCGATACCAGACACACAGGTGATACAGACGTACGTGCAGTCAAAACACTCATTTGTATCAAATAAAAATAAATTAGTGAAAACTAAATAAACTTTTGAGAAAAAGAAAGAGAACAACACAAATGGGTTTGGACCTTAGTAAATCTGTGCCCTGAGTGTGGTGGCTTCCTCCAGAGGAGCAGGGAACGGCGGCTCGGTGTGCCTTGCAGTGGTTCTACATGAAGCTCTACATCGCTGAGCCTTTGTCTTGTCGCCTGTCCACTCTGTTCCAAGGGGCCCTTTCCTCTCTGCCCAGCGCTCAGCCCTCCCCACCACAGCACCCTTTCATCCAGCCCCTCAGCTCCCAAACCAAGACTCTTACCTGCCCAGCACACTCACAGGAATGTTTCCCAAAAAATGTGACTGTCCTTCCATCTCAGTCGTCATCCTCATTACTGTACCCAAATACCCGACAAAAGCGGTTTAAAGAAGGCAGAGTTTATCAGGGCTCAGAGTTTGAGGGTGCAGTCTATGATGGCGGGCAGGCATGGCAGTAAGAATGACCCGCAGCTGTGGTGGGAACGTGAGGCTGCCAGCTCACATCTGGGTGGGTCAGGTAGGGGAGAGGCGTGAGGCTGCCAGCTCACATCTGGGTGGGTCAGGTAGGGGAGAGGCGTGAGGGCTGGCAGCTCAGTCTGTGATCCCAGCCCATGGGTGCCTCATACTTTCAGGGTGGATCTTCCCTCCCTCACAGACACACACAGAGTTGAGTCTCCTGGGTGAGTTTCCATTTAGTTCAGTTAAACAATGAAACTAGCCCACGCACACGCTTAGAGCTCATGCCGGCCCATCTGGCCTGAGCGTCTCCCACGATGTTTTTTCTCTTAAGCATTGGAGCTGTCACCAGTTTGGGGGGTGGTTGTCAGGGGCATAGTTTCTGAAACTAGAAATCAAGCCAAAGTGATTACAGAAGCCTGTGGACAGAAAGAATATACACCAAAACAGATGGAGTCTGTATCTATCAAATCTCAAAGTTATTTTGGTGATGTCATCACATGACAGCAGGTGACCCCAGGAGGTATGATGGAGGTCACACCTAAGAGGCCTTTTTACTTCATCTCAGGAAGCCTTAAGATGCTCAGAGATAAGAGCCACAGATGCTGGCCTGTATCCCCAGCACTTAGGTGGCTGAGGCAGGAGGATTACTGCAAGTTTGATTGTCAGCTTTGGGCTATCAAATGAGACCCAATTTCAAAAAGAAAATTGTACAGAGCAACTTAACAGCCCTTTCTTTCCAGCAACCTCATGCTGACAGAGTGGCGCTCTGAGGCTCCAGTTTCAGAAGCATTGAGACTGGGAGCCATCACGAGGAAGAAGGCACCTTCCTGGCCTGTGACCATAGCATGGTCAAGAGCAGCACCAGGGCTGAGGCTGGTACCTCCCGTCATGTGCAGCAGCGCCTGCTGCACATGACGGTCAAATAAGAGTCATGGAAAGCTAACCTTGTCTGTCTGGGGTGTGGGGTGCACATTTTGGAGCCTCTTCAACTGATTCCAGGTTACAAGCATAGTAGCAGAGCAGGGCATTTGCAGGGCATCAGGAGCTGGTGCACACTTTCTGACAGAGCATGGGGTCACCTCTCCTTGGATTCCATAACAAGAAACAATAAGGCTGTCTCCCATCTGCCCGATGGCTGCCCTGGCTTTTTCTCATCGCTTCTCTTCTGGAAAGCGAAGATGGCTGTTTCTCAAGTACTTAGCACAGTCCAGGCTGACTGTAGGCATGGACCAATGAATGTGGAAGGAATTTACCTTGTGGGTCTCAGGAAGGCTGCATAGCCACACAGGTCTGCTGGGCAGCGTTGTGCATGGGGAGCAGGGCATGCTGGGAGGCAGTTGTACCAGAAGCTGGGATGAGGCAGCAGTGGCTTCCCTCCAGTCCTGTGAGGTCCCAGGGAGGGAGAACTAGGGGACAGGTCTGAGATGACTCAGGAGAGAGCAGGGGACCACTTCAGCTCAGCTTTACTTTCAGAACGGCCTTGAGTTCGGATTCTATCTTGCCCTCGAGCCATGCTTTGGGGGGGGCGGAGGTACAGTCCTAGGAGTGGACCCCAAGGTCTCCCGCATGCTAGGTGAGCTGACCCGTGCAGCTTTTACACTTTCTAGACAGCTCTGTTGATCTGGCTGCAGTTTGCCTTGTCTCCGCTGTTTCGCCTGTTAGAAGGCTCTCTGTCTCTTAGATGGAGGGGCTGGGACAGATCTCAGAGCCCTTCCAATGGCCTCCGCTTCTACCTGCCAAACAGGGCCTTCCTCTCTCCCAAAGGAGCTGTGGGTCTGTCTTACTGGGCCTGGATACCTTCAAAGACAGCAGACAGAAGGAAGTGAAATCATACGGAAATCTCTTCCTAGAACCGCACCCCCAGGGTGGGATGAGGGTTCCTGAGGCTGGCCTAGAAAGGAAACTCCAGGTCTGCAGGCTGTCTTTTTCCTGAGCAGCGGCTGCCCCCATGAGGGCAAAGACAGCAGCTCTGTGCAGAAAGGCTGATGGGAGAGGCGTTGCCTCCTGGACAGAGCTCTGCCAGCAACTGAGCAAGAAAGAGGAGTTTCTGGGGAAAAGGAGTTCTGTGAAAGACCCACCAGGATGTGGGGCCCAGGCCACTGAGGAAGCTCATCCAAGCTGCCTGTGTGAGGGTGATCTATGGGGAATGTGAGAGGAGGCAGGGTATGGAGGTCCTGGGAGCTTGTACAGTGTCAGGATCCTCCAGAGAAAGTAAGTGTAAGGAATGACCACCCAGCGATGGCAGAAATCAGGAAGACTGTTTCGGATGGCAGGCTGCCAAGAAATAGAGGCCTTGCAGGCCGTTGTCCCCCAAGAGAGGGTGACGCTGTAGGCCTGTGGGCCTACTCCCTGGAACAGGGACATGAGCCAGGCCACAGGGTGGAAAGCAGAACTACTTGATGCTATCACTAGGGGTCCTTCTTGAGCTGTTCCTGCCCTCAGCTGCCAATCCTTCATGTGCAGAGAGATACATTTCTCACAGTCTGAGCCCCTGAAAAGGCAAGCCGCCAATGTTGGGCACCCTGTGTTCACCTACCCACACTCTGGGAAATTTTAAAAGTCCACAGTCCAGGTGTCGGATTTATTTAAGTGCCAGAGCCACCACTTAAATATCTGAATATGCCCTGACCTGACACGCCCATGAGACTCATGGCTCTTGATTTCCCTTTTCAAAAGCCACCACCCAGAACAGCCAAAGAGGTAAACAGACAACTTCGTAAGAGCACAGCTGGCTTCTCTGATGTGACATCACTTTCACAAACATCCCGCAATTGTCTAAGCAGAACTGTAGCTCTATCTGCACTGTCCCCTGGACAAAGAGGCTGGAAGATTGCAAATCAAAAACCTTCATCATGGGCTGGGGCTCATGCAACTATATGTAACCAGAGCTCAGGAAAGTAAAACCCTGGCATCTTGGCAAGACCCCAACTCTCCTCAAAAAGATGGCATAAGTGACAATGAACTGGATACCTCCAACTACAAGTGAGCATCACAACTGAGCCACACAGCACACCACGGTGAACTGTTGTTTCCTCTCGTGATCACAGAGCTGACAGAAGCTGTGTTTATTTCCCACTGATGGAAGACTAGATCCTACACTCCTTGTTCAGAAAAAAAAAGTCCGAATTCATAACTCAAAGGGAAATATTTACTGGACACATGTCATTTTACCATCCTAAGACAAACTACTGGAAGTCAGGGACAGACTGAAATGACATCCTACAGGGTCGTGGGTGACAGTCATGTTAACTCCCGTGGCTGCTGGAAAACTTAGAGCTCTTCAGCACTGAGGAACCAGCTAAAATGCGGTTGTGGGAAGGCAGCAGCAGAGGCCATGAGCCCAGCTGCTGTCTCTTCTGTGGTGATGCATGGGAAATCCTGCACAGTCAACTGAATGGCTTAGAGTTAATCTCTCTCTCTCTCTCTCTCTCTCTCTCTCTCTCTCTCTCTCTCTCTCTCTCTCTCTCTCTCTCTCTCAGTACAGATAAAACTAGGGCAGCCTGAATCAGATCAGCTGTGACATCGTTCTATAGTTCCCAAAAATATCGCCACTGGGGACATGGGCAAAGGCCCTGTCTTCTTTTTCACAGCTGTTCGTAGACCTGAGGTCTCAGCACAGGTTTCAGCTGCTGAAGTGTAGGTGTGGCTTCAGCCAGAAATGAGGCCCAGAGAAAGGCTAGGGGGAGAGTGGGATGCCACATTTGTGCTTACAGAAACCAGGTTGAGAAACAGGACCTCATATGGGAAATGACCCGAGAGATCAGAAGGATCCGGGAGAGAGACATCTGCTCAAGGAACTGTTGCTGCTTTGCTGGAGCATGGTGGGAATATCAGGGTCTCACACCTGTGAGGTAGCCCGGTCCCAGTCCCAGCCAGGCCTTCAGGCATGCGACTTCAGCACAGAGCCGTGGCCTCTCGGACTGTCCAGGGGGCCAGGCTTGGATCTTGTGGCCTTGGGGGTTAACTGCAGGCAGGCTGCATGTTGGCTGAGCCTGGCGTGTGGTGGATGTTCAGGAAATGCAGCTTCCTTCCCCTTGGCTCAGAGAGGAGAATCACACTGAAGGAGTGAGTTCTACAGACTCAGGGGGCATCCCCCATCCTTTCCTAGAGCCCTGCCCTTTATGGAGAACAAACCCAGAAAGAAAGAATGCATGCCTGCATGCCAGAAGAGGACATCAGATCCCAGTATAGATGGTTGTAGCCACCATGCGGTTGCTGGGAATTGAACTCAGGGCCTCTGAAAGAGCAGATGGTGCTCTGAACCATTGAGCCATCTCTCCAGCCCCCAAAATGTTTTTTTTTTATTCTTACTACATTTATTTGTTTGTACATGTCTGTCGGTGGGGGAGATGATACAGTGGGGGTCAGAGGACCATTTCTAGGAGTCCATTCTCTGTTCCTACCATGTGGGTCCAGGGAGCTGAACCCAAGTCCTCAGACTTAGTGGCAAGCACCTTTACCCCTTGATCCATCTCATCAGACCCATAGTGGTTTAACTTCTAAATAAGCCTCACAAGGCTAGGTGCAGTTTAGCATTTTGGAGTTTGGGGGTTCTATCCGCAGTACCACAATGTGGGTGAGGAGGGGAAAGAAGAAACATTTTTGCAGCCCACTGGGCACAGGGCCCAAGAGTTGGTCTGAGAACACAGCACACTGGCTTCTGCCAACTCCATTCCCTCTGTGCCTCAGTTTCCTCTTCCGTAGCCTAGGGCAAACAACTCCAGATTTATCATGAGGGTATAGTGTTAATGAAAGGATCCTACATTGTACACTGCGTCCATTCCTCTCTGTTATTATTACTGACCCAGGAAGCTAAGGGACACATCTCCCCGGCATTGTCATTCGTGGATGGAGAGCAATGACTCAATGCATTGAAGATGAAGCAGTTATATCGACCCTTAGATAATGAGGCACAGCTTCAAGTCCCCAGCTCATGCTCAGGACTACCAGAACTCCTAACACTACCCAGAACTCGCTAGTCTGATCCTTTTTTCAAATGAAGAAAACAAGGAGCAGAGAGGCCAAACCACCAATACAGTCCCGTGTGGCCGGAGCCAAGGAGCAGCTGCCTCTTGATATAGACTTGTGACCAATGGTTCCCCATAGACCCCAGCACTCCCTGTAGCCAGACAACATAGTTGTTCTTCCTGCGATGGGGGTGGTTCTTAGTACTCACACCTTTCTCAGAAACTATAAAACAAAACAAAAATCAAAGGGCCATGGCTCTACAGTATGGACATGAGGGCAATCCATCCCGCCAATATCTGTCCTATGTGCATTGCCTGTCTGAACAGAGCCACCCTATAAGATGGTAACGGTTGGAGACTGCTCATATCCCCAGAAGTTCCCAGGAGTCACAGCCCAGGGGAAGAGCATCTCCTGTCCTCCCCACCTGCACAGCCCTGGTCCTCGGAGGGTAGATACTTGTAGTCTCAGGGCTAGGGCTTGCAGCCTCAATCCCTCGAGGTTGTACGGGGGGGGGGGGCATCCTTCCATGTGCTCCACACACATCCTTCCGTGACACACACACGTCCCTCCTGAGAAAGTCCTGGGGGCAGAGTGTGGCTCTACAAGCCCCTCAGATTTCCTGAAGCAGAGCAGATAACGTAACGAGGATGACCAGATGCTTGAGGGTGATAGTGACAGTGACGATGGGGATGCAGGCGTACTTCCCATAAGCCGCTCGAAGTGATCTAAGCTACACCCATGGCACCCCACAAATGGGAATTCCCTTTCTAAGGAGGTGGGGCGCTCAGTCTGTAGCTTCGAAGAACTCGTGGAAATTTGTGTTTGTTTTAATCCACTCTTTCCCTGCTAACCCATTTCTGGGACTTTGGCCTTAGAAAGTCATAAAAAGAAGAAGAAAGAAGGAGGCAGGGAGAGGCAGAGGGAGGAAGGGAGTAGGGAGAAAGAGATGGCGTGGGGAGAAGAAAGAGGAATTTACCCTCAGTGGTACTGGAATGGGATGCCCCCAAGAGACCATGGGGCTATGGCTGAGGGTAAAGGTCTGATTTGTCACTTCAAGCCGGGGGTGCTGGCACACGCCTGTAATCCCAGCACTCAGAGAGGCAGAGGCAGGTGGATCTTGGTGAGTTTGAGGCCAGCCTGGTCCACAAAGTGAGTCCAGGACAGCCATGGCTACACAGAGAAACCATGTCTCAAAAAATCACAACAAGCAAGCCAAAAACAAAAAAAAAAACAAAACAAACAAACAAAAAAAACAACCGAACAAAAAACCTCTTCAGGTATTTATGTATTTATTCTATTATTTGATGTGTGTGTGTGTGTGTGTGTGTGTGTGTGTGTGTGTTTCCTACATTTCTCTATGCACCACCTGTATGCCTAGGGCCCAGAGAGACAGAAGAGGATGCCAGATCATCCCCTGGAACTGGAGTTACAGTGGACTGTGACTGCCGTGTGGGTGCTGGGAATCAAATCTGGGGCCTCTTCAAGAGCAGCCAGTGCCCTTCATTGCTGAGCCATCTCTCCAGCCCCCAAACCACATTTTAAAAACCTCAGAACCCTGAGTCCCTCACCCATGAAGATAGCTACTTTTTTTATTTTTTATTTTTTGGTTTTTCAAGACAGGGTTTCTCTGTGTGGCCATGACTGTGCTGGACTCACTTTGTAGACCAGGCTGGCCTTGAACTCACAGCCATCTGCCTGCCTCTGCCTGCCTGAGCACTGAGATTACAGATATGTGCCACCACACCTGGCTGATGGTCAGCTCTTTATTCTCTTGGGCTCACTTTCCTTATGTTAAAAATGAGTATAATAAACATAGGCCATAATCCTAGCACTGGAACGGCTGAGGCAGGAGGATTGTTACAAGTTCAAGGTCAATATGGGCTACAAAATAAATTCTAGGTCAGTTTATGCTAGTATGAGATCCTCTTTCTAAACAAACAAGCAATGAAAGGGGCATAGTCCGTGACAGTGCATCTTTATCGGGTTGGTGAAATAAAACATAATGAAAGCCCAAAGCTCACGTAAGTCCTTCTGAAGTTTGCCAATGTCACCATCTGCTGCCATCTACCTCTTGCCAGACTCTTTGTCCCCCCCGCTAGATTTCCTCACCCCTCAGCACCCCCAGCCTCTGTACCCCTGCCTCGGCTCATCCCGAGTTTACGACCTTCATTCCAGATCTTTGTCATGAAACTTTGATAAGAAGTTTAGTAGGAGAACACATTTTTTTAAATAATTTATTTAATTTTTATTTTATGTGCATTAGTGTGTAGGTGTCAGATCCCTTGGAATTTGTGTTACAGACAGTTGTGAGCTGCCATGTGGGAGCTGGGAATTGAACCTGGGTCCTTTGGAAGAGCAGACAGTGCTCTTAACCACTGAGCCATCTCTCCAGCCCCCTAGGAGAACACATTTTTTATTAATTTAATTTTCGTGTTGACATAGTTCAATGTCGATAGACTTTGTGTCTCTCCCGTGTGTAGCTGGAAAAGCCAAAGCTGAAGAGCTGCGGTGTTCCCCACCCGGCAGAGTGCTTTCCTGACATCGCAATGCCTGCACTGAATACGCAGCACTTCAGAACGACACGGTGGCAGCGGCCTGTGTGGGGTCACCACGTGACACCAGCTCAACACGGAGAGGTGGAAGTAGGATCACCCTCCGCTACAGAACAAGTTCAAGAGCAGCCCAGTCTATACGAAACTCTGTGTCAGAACAAAACCAAACCAAACGTAGGGGCTGGAGAAATGGCTCAGCACTGAAGAGCACCGGCTGCTCTTGCAGAAGAGCCAGGTTTGGTCACCAGCACCCACAGCCACCTAGAACTCCAGTTCCAGGAGATCTGGTGGTCACTCCCGGCCTCTGTGCACACCAGGTGTTGTACATACATAGAAACAAAAGGAATATCCACACACATACAATAAAAATAAATAATTGTTAAAACTTTAACTTTATGACCATGAAATGCAGACGTATGATCACAGATGTTATTGGATCAAATGACAGAAAAAAAAATTATCAGAAACAGGCAGTTGAATAGAGATCATTCTGTAACAGAGAAAAATATGTATCTTTTTTTGGAAATACATGCTTGGGCCCCGTGGAGCAAAGACCCAGATGCACACAATTTCTCAAGCATTCCGCAAACACATGTGCTACAGGTGTGCTTAGAACAGGATGTGCACACAGACACGGAGAGAGAATGAAAAAGAAAGACGCTACACTAGAAGGTTGGAACAAACAGCACACACGTGTTTATGCTGCTGCTGCTGCTGCTAACAGTTTTATAAATTTGAACTTATTCATCATTAAAAATAAAATTAAGAGCTGAGTGTGGTGGTACTCGCCTGGAATCTCAGCACTCCAAGAGACAGAGGAAGGTAGATCTCTGTGAGTTTAAGGCCAGCCTGGTCTACAAAGCAAGTCCAGGACAGCCAAGGCTATGAAGAGAAACCATGTCTCAAAAAACATACATACACACACATACATACATACATACATACATACATAATATTAAGAAGCTGTGTAGTGGTGGTGTGTGCCTTTAATCCCAGCACCAGGGAGGCAGAGGCAGTTGGATCTCTGAGTTCGAGGCCAGCCTGGTCCACAGTGAGGGTTCCAGGGCAGCTAGGACTGCACAGAGAAATCCTGTCTTTAAAAAAAAGTGTAATAATAATACTGAAAAGATGCAAACAGATAGGGCCACCATGTGCCCTTACCAGGAAAAGGGGAAGGGACGTCTGCAGCAGGATAACATAAGCCCTGACGCTGTCTGAGGGTGATGGTACCATCTGAAGCCACCCCTCACTAGCAGCAGTTAGGACACTGGGGTCATCCTGTGAAAGAGACAAGGGGATGACTCGGTTAGCCCAGGCAGTGTCATGGGTCTGCTGGGCTGCGCAGCCTCCCTTAATTAAAGATGGCAATCCTGGGTTCCTAAGCCCATGCTGATTTCAGAGCTCTGGCATGCCAGGGCCTAGAAACATAGTGCCTCTCCTGAGCCCCAACCTGAGCCTGAGTCCTGCCAGGCTGGTGGGAGGGCTAGTGAAATGTACCATCTGCCTGCAGCCAGGGGTAGGGGGGCGCCTCCCCCAGGCAGTGGACAGAGCCTCTTGCATCCGTTACTTGCCCCCAGGCCACGTTCTGCCCACCGCACAGCAGTGATAGATAGTTTGTGAAACACCCTGAGCTTGCGGTTGACCAGAATTCTGAAATAATTCCATTGAGACCGGAATTCATGCAATGTTCTGTATCCTGATGTGGTAAAGAAGGTGGCCCACGGGGTGGGGGGGGGGGAGGCAGGGGCTGTGAAGGCCCAGGGATGGTGAGACAGCCTCCAGGGCCCTGCAGCAGGGACTCTGCTGGCCCCCCTCACCCACGGGCTCCGGAAGGCCCGACTGACAGGAGCAGGGCCCTGATAAGCGCCACCTGACCATGAGGCCCCAGGCAGAGAGATTAATGCTCAAATTGTCAACAGCCTCCCACGACATACCCACGGGGAGCAGGGGCCGAGAGGAGGCAACTAGGGAAGGACAGAAGAGATGTCAGCAAGAAGTGGACGAGGGGACAGCCCAGCCTCCCTGCCTTCTCGCCTCAGCTTGCTATGTCAACCCACACTGGCCTGAGTTGGCCTACCAGGGCAAGATGCCAAGGCTTGAGGCACAGCAAGCATCATGGCACTCAGTCATGTTCCAAGCTGGCCCTGAGCCTGAGCGGGCCCTGGCTATGCTACGCAGGAGGGTGGCTGGTAGTGGGCCAAAGCCCCTTTAGCCTGGAGGCTCCAGAGCCTCCTCTCCTGGGCCAGGGCTCCAGCCAAACCTGGGTTCCCCATCCCATCCCTGCCAGCCCCTGGCTGCTGTCCTAAACAGAAAGTGGGTTTCCCTGGATGGCATCCCCCCCCAGCTCACCCCCAGTTCTTCGGCAGATTGGCATCACATCTGGGTTAGGCAGTCACTGGGCCATCACACTGAGGACTCACTCGAGTCCTCAGCTTCTGGCTGGCTAAGGTTCCTAAGCTATGGGGAAACCAGAAACTCCAAGACGGGTTTTCTACGAAGCAAAATGTATTCTCTGAAGGCCTGCCCTGTGCTCTGTGGTTATTCTCCCCGACTTCTCAGGGGAAAACCCCTTTGATTCTGAAGAAACGGTGGTCCTGGAAATCAGAGTCACACACCTAGGCCCCTGGGGCGTTTCACCAACTACCGGTGACCAGCTTTCACATTTTGCTCTCTAGATGCATTTGTGTCTTCACTGCACGTCGCATTTTCAGCTTTGCTTCCCCTCCGCTCCGCTCTGCTCTGGCCACCGCCCTTCCCAGCCCTGCACCTGGAACAGAAAGCGGCCATGCTTAAAGAGGGAGGCCCCATCCTTCCCGACTGTGTTAGCATGTCTCCAGTCCCAGTGCTGAACCTCTGGCTCTGTGCCGGGTAGATGCTCCCCTCTGTGTGCTGGTGATGTTCCCACGCAAGGGCAGTGGGAACTCCGCACCTCAGGCCACGTGCTATCCCGAAGGGCACAGGCAGAACGGGGTACCCGGGAGCACTCGGGTCTGAGGACATCAGGGAACACGGTCTCTCTTCATTTTTTTTTCCTCTTCCCTGTGCTCAGGCTTCTCAGGTACTGTTAGTGACCATTTTCATGCATGTCAATCTTTCTCATTAAGTTTCAAGGACAGAGTTCACAGCCTCAGGACTTTGGGGGTCAGGCTGGAAGCAGAGGGGGGAGCAGGAGCAGAACATGAGGTGTACGGGGAACTCACTGCCCCCGCCTAGTGAGCCAGTCGTCACCGCCGCCGGAACTCCAGACACACATGGTTTAAATGTGCAAGGAATATCTTCAGACCACTAAACACTGAACTCAAGTTCATAGATTTTACCTCTTTGAAACAGGGTCTCAGTCTGTAGTCCAGAATGGCCTTGAACTCACCATCCTCCTGCCTAGGATTGAAGGCCTAGGCCACTACACTCAGCTTTGAATTCAAATTGGGTTTTTTTTTTTTATTTCTTTTGTTTGTTTTAGTTGCCTGATGTTTTGAGGCTGGGTCTTACGTAACTCAAGTTAGCCTCAAACTCACCAACTAGACAAAGTTGATCTTGAATTCTTTTTTTTTTCTAATGATGTATTTATTTTTATTTTATGTATACTGGTATCCTGCCTGCTTGTATGTGTGTGAGAGAAAGTCAGATCCCCTGGAACTGGAGTTACAGACAGTTGTGAGCTGCCATGTGGGTTCTGGGAATTGAGCTCAGGTCCTCTGGAGAAGCAGCCAGTGCTTAACTGCTAAGCCATCTCTCGAGTCCTGGTCATGAACTCTGGACCCTCTACCTCCAGTTCCCCAGTTCTGAGCTTAGACCTGTATACTGTCACATCCAGCCTTGAATTTAACTTGTACTAAGGTTTACAGAATGTTTACAGAAGATAAACATGCTGGAAGGAACCTCACTGGATTGAGACGAGGAGCTACACACACACACACTCACACACATGCTCTCACAATCACATATTTACACATACACACTCACACATGCAGTCTCACACTCACACATTCATAGAAACTCACGTACAATAGGTATACGCTCTCATACTCACATGCTGACACACACACACACACCTCCTTAGCCCCCCGCCCCCCCCCCCGGGAAATATCTTCAGTGCATGTTGTGTTGTCCTGGCCCAGACCTCGGGAGCTGAGCAGTACACAGAGACCCACAGTTACACAAAACCGTCCAGAGGACCTGCTAACCATTGCTAAGGTGGGTAGGGGAGGAAGGCGGGGCTTCTGCTCTCCTTTCTGTGCCATTATGGTCAGTCTGAAGGCTTGCTAAGTGCATGCATTGTTTTCACAATGTAAAACATATGCCCGCCTCCTGGAGCCTATGGGAGGAGAGCTGCATTGGGCCTGAAGAACGGGGTGGGAGAGAGGTGATGGTGACAGATGAAATTCAGGCTTGGACACAGAGACAGAAAGTCAGGCTGAGCATCTGGGCAGGCCTTCTTCATACACCCATGTGTTACTCGGCCCTAACCAGCCATCAGAGACTTCAGGCAGGGCAGGGTAAGGGCTGAGGCCAAGGCCCTGTTTTATTCCCTTGCCCTTCCATGCTTGGTTTCCCTGTGTGCTCACTGAGGTACTTAACTCGCCTCCCATGGACTCAGCATCTGATGACACACCACGTGTGAGCTGATCATAGCCAGCCAGGAACCCAGAACCCCACACGGGGGCGGGCTAGCCCAAGAAAGAGGAAAGGGCAGCGTGGGCCCAACAGCCAGGCTTGGGAGAACAAGCCTCTCACCTGCTAAGTAAATCTCTCCACTGGTCACTGAGCGAGGCCCTGTGGTCTGCTGGCCTGCCAACCCCAGTCTCAGCTCATTGGCTGCTGGCTTTGATGACCTAAGCCGGCAAGCGCAGGAACCTCAGCCTGAGAACATCCAAGTCCCTGAGGGCCCAACTCACAGGGATCACCCAGGGTCACAGGGGGTCTTTGAAGACCCACAGTCAACTGGGTTCCCTGCTTTTCTGATCACACAGGCCTGAGAACAGTGGTGTGTGGTGTGACAGGCCCTGCTTATGAGCTTTTTTTGTGTTTTGTTTTGTTTTGTTTTTGTTTTGTTCAGAGCCCTCATAGGTTCCTGACAGCAAAGGGTGGGGTCGTTGGCTCTTTCCCAGTATTCTCTAGCGTCCTCAATAAAAACTTGATGTGCGCAGGGAGTAACTGCCAGGAACTAATGGGGGCTGGGATATGTCTCAGTAGCCTAGTACACCCGAACCCTAGGTCCCATCCCAGCACCAGGAAAAGAAAAAATAGAAAGGAACCAGCGTTATAAGGGAATCAAACCCAGAACATGAACCTGACAACAATTGACAGTGTGGGTCCCTTGCTCATACCTTGATCCTCACCAGAGCCCTCTGAGCTGGTTCCCAGGATGAGCCTATGTCTGATCAGGGAGTGATGCCAGCAAGGCCACCCGCAGCCAATGCGGGCAAAACGGGGACTGAAGGATAGGAGGCCCCAGGCTCCCTCCTTCTCTACACAGGGACACCCACCCTCTGCACTCTGAGGCCCGAACAGAGCTGGATTTGCAGGGTATGGGGTGCCCTCTTGTGGCTATGAGGTTCCAACTCAACCCCTACCCAAACCCTGACAAGGTGAAACTAGTCCAGTTCTTCCATGACCCTATGCTCTGGGGCCAGAGCCGTCATCCCATTTTGCAAAGGGCAAACCAAGGCACAACCACGTGCACAAAACACTGGCGCAGACAGAGCTGCACCCGAGCACTGCTGTGGTGTATTCCAGGGCCCACACGCCTTTATTAAGTGCCTGCTGTGTGCTCAAATGCCAGAGCTCTGCGACCCCCAAAGCAAGGGATTATTCTCTTCCATGGATAAAACTCAAAGTCACTCTACATCCCTGAGCTAGGAAGTCCCCGGAACAGTGCCCACAGGTCACTGCATGAAGTGAGGCATACAGGACTCCAGATACCTGACGGAAGCTGGAGGAGGCCAGTGCATTGCGAACAACCAGGCTGCATCTTACCTCATTACCTCATCTTACCTCGTTAGCAGTGTGGTGTGCACCTGTCACGCAGCCCGGAGTGCCACCACCAAAACAGCCACCCCACCGGCCGACTCATTTGAGGCTCACACCACCCTAAGGAACTAACATGATCGCATTTTAAAGAAGGAAGCAAAGTTCCGAGCAGCTGCCAAGGCTACAGGTCCAGAAAGGGCATTTCACCCGGAGGCAGAAGCAGAAGCCAACCCCACCCTCCACCTTTTAATTTGCTTCCTCGTGAGGGTTTGCTTTCCTAACCTGCATAAACACCTGCTTCGCCTGCCTTAAAGAAAGCTGGAGCTGGGCGTGGTGGTACCCATCCTTAATCCCAGAAGTCAGGGAGGCAGAGGCAGGCGGATCTCTGTGAGTTTGAGGCCAGCATAGTCTAACAGAGCAAGTTCCAGGACATCCAGGGATACACAAAGAAACCTTTTCTCAGAAAACAAAGAGTTTGAGGCCACCAGGGCTACATAACGAGATCCTGTCTAGCACTGATTAATTAACTAATAGATAGAAAATAGTGGAAACCAGTGATATACATCTGTAATCCCAAAACTTGGGAGGTCAAGATAGGAGGATCAGAAGTTCAAGGTCATCCTCACTGCATCTGAATTTGAGGCCAGCCTATGACACGTGAGGCTGTCTCAGAGAGAGGAGTGTAAAAATTAAATACAACAGAAAAGCAAGATGGGGTCAGTGGGTGACTGGTCAGCGAAGAGCACACAGTCCAGACACAGCTCTGTCTTCCACAAGAGAGACTATGTCACCAAAGAGTAGATCACTACAGTGCCATGTGCCCCAGGAACAGCCCTGTATGGCCACCAGCTCCCATTAATTTCTTCAATGCAAGAGTCAGAGGGGAGAGGCCCCTCCCTGGGGAGCTGGGGGGGAGGGGCTGAGTGAGCAGGAAGATGGAGGGAGTGTGTGTCTCTCGCTGGGGAGTGGGAGGTGAATGAGAAGGAAGATGGAGAGGGGGTGCTCGGTAGAAGGTGAATGAGGAGCTATTTGCCTTTTCTGATATGATATATCCAAATCAGCGCTGGGCTCTGAATATTCCAATGTTATGAAGTCTACGTTGTTTTTTTTGTTTGTTTGTTTGCAAAATAAATATTTTATTGTCTTAATGGCTATTTTGAAGAAATCAACCTGTGGGTGATATTTTAAACATTTATAAACCTCTTGGATATTCTTTCAAAGAACAATGCTAACATTTCAACCACTTTTGACTAAAATTTCTCACACAAAGAAACATGAATTGAAAATTATAAATGCTAAAAGACTAATTTCTGAGAACCTTTGGCTGTTACTTTATACAAGTATTTGACACATATAATAAAAACCAGGAAATCACTTTCCTTTTCTTTCAGAAAAACCATGAGTTTTCACTAGTTAAAACTGAATTAAAGCCGGGTGTGGAGGTGCACACCTGTAATCCCAGCACTTCGGGAGGCAGAGGCAGGCAGATCTCTGTGAGTTCTTCCTTGCCTATAAAGAGAGTCCAGGCCAGCCAAGGCTACACAGAGAAACCCCTGTCTTGAAAAACAAAAACAAACAAACAAACAAAAAACTGAATTAAAATTTATTTATATATGAGGGAAATAAATGTAAAAACAAAAATGTATAATCGGCAATAAATTCACACATTGGAAACCTGGCCAGGAACTAGTAAGGGGAATGCAACTGTCCGTAAGACCCTCACGCGGGACAGCAGAGTATCATGACAAGGTTCCCGACTCTGAGACAAGAGACCCCCACAGCGAAGGACCCTCTGCCTGGTGGGGGCAGCAAGAGACCTCCCAGAGCATGAGGTGCTGGCACTGGAATCTTGAACATCCACCCTGCAGAATCCCAACAAACCAGCACCACCGTAATAAAGCCATCCGGCCAACTGCTGTAAAGACACGTGAAACCTCACACATTCCTGGGGACAGGCACTCTGAGCACGGGGGTGGGGATGGTGGAAGATTCAGCAAGGTGAGGGCAGTGTGTCCCAATGCAGAGGAATTAAGACAATAAAGAAGATTAGTAAGAAAAAGGGCCCAGACAAGACTCAGCTCATTAAAAGCCCAGGTCTTCCGTGCAGGACCCAGCTGAGCCTTCCGGGCTGAGGGCCGTGTGTCCCCTCACAAACTTACATTGTGGCTTCAGCTTTTCAACCTTCCAAGCCCAGGCTGTTATAAAGAGAGGCCACCACTCTTGCATGCCCCATGTCCCGTGTTATTATCATCACATTTCCTGTTTACAGGCCATGGTCCAGGCCCCGAGAACAGCGCGGGGGAGTCAACTCTTTGCTTCCACTGTGTGAGTCCCAGGGATCCGGCTCAGGTTGTCAGGCGCCTTCACCTGAAGAGCCATCTCACTGACGCTGCACACACCTTATCCTTCTCTCTGCCACATTATGACCCTGCCGGAGCCATCAACCAGAAAGTTGGCTACACACTGAGTCTGATGGGACTTTCCAGACACCGGAATCGTGAGCCAAATAAACCTCTTGGCTCTAAAAGCCCCCTCCCTTGGGGAAATTGTTAGAGCAGAAGGCGGGGGCTGAGGCAAGGCCCCTGTGGATTGTCTCTGTGCGCACACACGGATGGTGTTCTCAGAGCCGCAGGCAGCTGCACCGGAGCCGGCATCGGCTGTTCCCAAACCCTAAGATGTTCCAAAATGCCGCCACAAATCCTCACTGGTGTGTCTGAGTGCAATGTACCCCAATGATGATGTCACACACCTGCCACCCTCACAATTCCAACATTGTCTGGACTTCTGTTCGATGGAGAGATGAGGGAAGACGCCACTTGCCTCACGGTCAGGGCTAAGCTCTTTTCCCACCCTCTCCTCACCGCTCCAGGCTGCCTTCCACCCTCTAGTCTGCCCACAAGGAAACATGGACACTGGCACATGGGTCCCACTAAGACACGCTTGCCCAGACACACAACCACAACCAGGTATACCACTTCTCTGGAGCTAACCTCCCCCCCCCCCCTCCTAGGCCTGGCTCTGCTGTATCGTGCTCCTCTATAGAACTCTCTTCCAGCCTCTTCTCCTGACAGTGCAGAGCTCTCCTGCACTGCTCTTCTGCTCCTGCCCGACAGCACATGAAAGTCAGAGCTGCTGGGAGGAGCTGTGGAGGCTGAAGGGTGGGAGAGGCTGAAAGACTGTTTTTCCCCGAATTCACTCCTCACATACTTCCAGCCTGACCCTCCTTCTCCCTCCAGGCCTCAGTGCTGGGCACAAAGTCCTGCCCAGCATGTTCCCCTGGCTGCAGTGTGTGGGATTATAGCTTCAACGGGAACAAAAATATACCCACACCCCAGCCCTTGTGAGCTCCGTGTGTGTGTGTGTGTGTGTGTGTGTGTGTGTGTGTGTGTTGATTCCTAGGACTTGGCAAAAGTTTCTGTGGGTATCAGAAGCTCTGAGGAAAGGGATGTTGGCCCTCCCTACTGTCTCCCCAGGGCCAAGAACAGCACCCAGAACTAACCAAGTGCCCAATAAAAGCCCACCTATTGTCGAGTGTGCACGTTTGCCTGCCTATACACTGCGCGCAACAGCGTGATTTGGTGAAGGCAGTAGCTTGTGTACATCCAAACTTCGGAATGGCTGGAAGCCTGCCTATACTGATGTGCCTCACATACCTACAAAGACAACGAGGTGTCTAGGCATTCCTGTCAAAAGCTCTCAAAAAGGCTGTCATTGTCAGTGTGCCAGGGAGGACCCGAAGCACAGAACTGCACCCCACCACTCCTGACAAGGAAACCACTGTGCACCCCAGCCTTGCCTGCCTCAGCCCAGCCTGGGAAGAGACAGGACGAGGGTAGAGAACAAGCCAGGGCCACTGTCCTCCACTCAGGCTGCCCAGACTCCCCATCACCACCAGACCCGCTGCTACCAATGCTCTTGGGCACTGGTGCTCCAAAGCCCTCAGATATTTTCCACTGAACATAAGACCTAAGGCCTGAATCATTGCAGACAGTGTGAAAGAAAGGCCTGGGTGACACGATGAGTGGCTCTGGTCTGAAGGTGGCCACCATCCCTGGCTGAGGGAAGGAGGCAGGGAGGGAGAAAGAGAGAGAGAGGCCTGCTCCAGGCTGGACACAGGCCGGCTACAGAGTTGTGGTCCAGGTCTGCAGAACTCAGTGGGAGTGATGTCCTGCCTGATGCCTCCACCTGCTGTTGGATTCAGGTGCGGGCAGGCTGATAAAGCACTTGATAGATAGGGTCACTCAGTGTAGCTTCCGGGCTGCTGCTGTCCCAGGTGGAGGGCAGACCCCTACTCTGGGGATCTGTGCTGGGGCTCACAGATGTCAAGTCCTGGAACCCTCCCAGGCCTTCCGTCAGTCAGTCCCTGTGACAGTGCGAGACTGAAAGAACAGCAGACCCAGCAGCCTGTCAGGTGTAGTCACAGCCTTCAACAAAGGCCAGAAGAGATGGCTGCAGAAGCTGGGCTCCTGAGAGGAAGCTGGGTGCTAGGAGGAAGGAGGCATGCCAGGAAGTCAATTCCAAGGTAGAAGGTTCGGCAGCCGCCAGAGGCCTGAATGGGCTTGTAGGGGAGAGACAGGAAGGAGGGAGGGGCAGGCTCTGTCCGTCAAGGTGGCTCCCGACCCTCAGACAAGATCTGTGCATCCCATCCCCCAGTCACTGCCTACACCGTGTCTGTCACCACCTGCAATGATTCACTCTGTAGTGTCTGCTTCCTCTCCACGTCACAGAAGGCTGTGGGCTACTTATCAACACAGAGTTGGTGCCTGACACAAGGCAAAGATACTCTTTTGAGTAAAATTGACATCCTGCCTCTGTTTCAACTGCTCAAGAGTAGAGGGCAGGACAGGGGAAACACAGCCACCGGTCCACTTCAGAGAGCAATGCCAAAGCAGTGTGTGTGGGGGTGAGGAGGGTGCTTAGTCCTGGGTGCTGGTTGTCAACATCCTTTCACAATCCCACGCACCCTGCTCCATTGACTCTTTTCATTGGCTCCTTCTTTCCTGGATCTAACACCTATTACCTTCTCCTCATCCACCAGTATTTCAACAGGCTCCATAGTCTCCTGGGGGGGAGGGTGCATGCGCCCCCAAATTTATATGTTGGCCAAATCCCTAATGGGTGTGTTGCATTGTGTTTGTTGGTCGTGTGTGTGTGTGTGTGTGTGTGTGTGTGTGTGTGTGTGTGTGTGAGTGAGTGATAAACACATGGATGAACAGCCCTCATCAATGAGATGAGCAGCCTGATAAACCCTGAGAGGTTCCTCCTTCCTTCTCCAGCAGGAGGGACTCAGTGAGAACCCCACCCCAAAACGGAGAGGACTCTTCACCACACCCAATGCCCACCCCACCCTCCAGAATTCTCCAGAACTCTGACAGTGAAGTCCTGTGTATAAGCCACCCAGGCAGCAGTTCATGATAGCTGCTCAAGCCGTTTAGGTCTAGACCAGTCTATTGGTCACATGCAAGCTGAGGCTACAGGGCTAGGAGGACACAGTGAAGGGCCTAACCACAGAGGCTCCCAATCCTTAGACCAGAGCCAGGGGCCTGGAGGCTAACGTCCTGATCCTGTTACCTCCCCAGCCTGGTGATGGGCAGGTGGACAGAGCAGACCTTGCTCAGCCCCAGGAGTCCACCTTCAACATGGCGGCAGCTTGGTCTCAGTGCAAGTCTGCAGAGGCCTCTGGTTCACTGGGCGCTTCCTGTCCCAGCCTGCGGCCCCCAACCGCTGGCAGCGCGGTTTCCGGCAGGGCTGCGGCCGGGGCCTGCACTATCAGCTCGGCACCAGACACCCGGTCAGGATACTTGTGGTGAAACTGTGAGGGCGACTAGGCCTTCGGGGTTTTCTCCATGTCAACCTCCAAGACAAATGGAGGCAGCTCACAACCCGCAGAACTTCTCTGGCCTGTGCTGTGCTCTGAGCCAAGACAGGACTGCCCATGGCTGGGCCCACCTGCCATGTGGCGTTGGGACACATGGGCTGAGGACAGTGGACCGGTTCCAGGACCACATGCTATGCCTGGATCCAAAGTGAGGCTGTGCATTGCCCAACAATCCAAATGAGATGTGAGGCCAGGTCTGCACTCCTCCAATCCTCTCGGACTGCCAAGAAAGAAACTGAGGCTTTTCTTGCTACTGGGGGGAACCAAGGGGCAAGTTAATTAGCACGGGGCTGTAATGGTCTGAGGCTCTGCGCACCAGGGTGGCAAGGGTGGAGACATGGAGACAGCAAAAAACAAGATGCACCTGCTGCGCCAGCCCAAGGATGCTGCAGCGCCACGGCTGGGCCACCTGCAAACCCATGTCCTACGTAAATCCCAGACGCAGTAATACTGGAGCCGGGACATACGGGGGACCCCATCAACCAGGGGATGTGGGGCAAGGTCTTTAAATCGGAGTGGCGCACGCATGCGCGGCGGAGTCCACAGGAGACCACCAACTGCGCTTGCGCATCCCAATCTTGGCTGCACTTGAAGGGATGCCAGTGTGCAAACGTGGCCCTCTCCCTCTTTAGGCCACCAGGGGGCGACTGGAGCACACACAAAAAACCGAGATGCGGCACAGCTGCTGTTTCTAAAGGCTCCAAAATACTGAGAAAAAGACAGAGGCCAGGGCTGCGCTGGGCACTTGCACAACAGGCAGTCCACGGAGGAGCATCACCTTGAGAACACCGGCTCCAGCTCAGCACCTTGGAGAATCGGCGCCAAACCCTGCAGCTGTGCAGTGGCGCTTCCTTAAACTACTGTCAACCTATGAAGCAGGTTGCTTCTTCTGAGAGAGAGCCTTGCAAAAGGCCAGAGAGGCAAGACCGGCCTTCGGTCTCTTATTTCCCACCCTTTCCCTCCTTTTTGTTGTTTCTGAGGCTGGATCTCATTATGTAGCCCAGGCTGACCTGTATGCACCCTCCTCCCATGTGCTGAGATTAATCTGGCACCAGACCTCACAACCAGCCCTCCAAGTTTCACAATCTCTGTACCCAACAGCAAATGGCTGGCCTGGCCCACTCCTAAAACCCAGGCCTTGCTGGCCTCCCATCTTGATCTCTGCAGCGTTTGATGATTGCTAGCTGTGGCCATCTTCCCAACACTAGTCCCGAAGTCTCCTCTCCACGTTAAGCATTTGTCCACCTAAGTAGCCACAATTTCTCAGGGGGCCAAATGCTGTCTCCGGAATCTCTTTATTGCTGTTAAGATGGTCTCTGTCTTGATTGGGTTTCAATGACTTCTGCTCAGCACAAGATAAACATATTTTTAGAATATAGGCATACTTTTTTGTACATTGTGTTCATTTTTTAATAAAGTGAGCTCATTTTTGGCTTGTAGATATTAAACAGTATTGAATTTAACTCAATACATGTTTTTTCTTTTTTGTTTTGTTTTGCTTTGTTTTCCGGACAGGGTTTCTCTGTGTGTAGCTTTAGCTGTCTTGGACTTACTTTGTAGACCAGGCTGGCCTCAAACAGTAAATGCTTTCTTATTACATTGCTCCAACTGCTCTCAAATTTTTTTGCTCAAGTAGTCCCCCTGCCTCAGCCCTAAGTGGCACACAATATAGACATACACTGCCACACAGACCCCAGGTCTCCTCTAATTGTACATTCTTCATACCCACTCCCATCCCCCACAACTTCCATCTCATCTTCCTAAAAACCCCGACATCCCAAACCACATCTCTCCTTATCAGGTTCTGAGCTGCCTGTGGGCATCCTATTTGGAGCTCTCGGGCACTTGTATCTGAAACAAAAAGTCCACCAGTCTCTCAAAACTAGCCCATAGTTCTCTGTGCTTAGTGGATGGGGCCATCATGTCAACCCACCTCACCAACTTTAGAGCCACCCACTCAGTAATCACCTGTGTGTGCACTGTTAACATAAAGGTGAGCTCCTCAGCAAACTCCCAATGTGGCCAAGGTCACATTACATCAGCAGACTATGATGTGAAGGAGATGGAGGCTGACTCACACAACTGACCTCTGTATGTTATTTGAAGGGGCAGGAAGTAGGTGAAAATGGGAATATAGCCCAGGCAGATGCTTCCTAGTACTTTCTCAGCCACCCACAACCAAGCCCTGCATCTCTCTGTGATCTTTGACCTGGATTACAGTATGCCTTCTGGCTTTCTCATATCAAACTCTGGCTCTGTTCTCAGCCAAACCCCAATGCCGGCCCCGCCCTTGCAGGGGTCAGTCTGCCCTGATGCTGAGGTCAAGACAAAGCCCACAGACCCATCAAGATGCCTTGTTCTGGACTTGCATCTCTGCAGCCCTGTCATGCACACTCTATTCTATGCTCCAGCCTGTCCCACGGCCCCTCACAGACAGTACCCACGCCTGGAACACGCTCCATCCTGTCACCTGTACCCCCCTCACCCAGTTCTCCAGCCTGTGACTTCCGAGCCGTGTGGTCAATTTAAGATTATGAATTGTCACCCTCCCACAAACCATCTCCACTCTAATCACTGTTTTCAATTCTCTGAATGTGCTATACAGATTTAAATTCAGAAGGCGTACTCTACCACTGCTATGTGGCCTTCTGTGCCTCGCTGGACCTCTCATGACTTGTATCAGTTGACACTTATCTTGCAAACACTACAAAAGAACCCATGGTGAAAAAAGTATTATACCCTGCCGGGTGGTGGTGGTGGTACACATCTTTAATCCCAGCACTTGGGAGGCAGAGGCAGTGGGATCTCTGAGTTCAAGGCCAGTGTGGTCTACATAGTTCCAGGTCAGCCAAGGGAAACACAGAAGAAACCTTCTCTGAAAAAAAAAAAAAGAAAGTATTACCCCCAAAACCTCAGAGTTACGTAAGAAATTTCAGCCCAGCAAAAGCAAATGTTCACAGTCCCTCCTTTATTTTCATTTGGCCATACACACTTCTAAAAAAACATGCATACGCTCACAAAAGAACCAAATATTATGAATTAGAAGGCCATAAAACAGGACTTACAGACAGAAAAAAATAACCCAGATATGATGAGAACAAAACACCATCAATCAAGTACTGAAAAAGCCTTTGCTCAAAACACAACCATGTTTGTTTGGTTTTTCAACAGGATTTTTGTTTTTATAGAAAAGGGAACCATTCAGAAATAAGGAACAAGCTTCCTACACCGTGTGGATGGGCTTTTCTTCCTTGAGGCCTTTTGCTAATCATAACCTCCTCCCTCTACTGCCATTGGGAAGTGTAGGCAACCTGGGCCTGCCCTGGAGAAAAGAGCTACAGAGCATCCAGGATGTGATCGATCTTGGTGACCAGCTCCTGGCGCTTTCCTGAGCTGAGCTTTTCATTCTCAATGTACGTATCCTTCTTGAGCTTGCCAGCCACCAGCCTCTCTGCCTCTACTGCCGACTTCAGCACCAGCTCCTTGACCTGTGCATCCAGCTTCTGCATTTCGCTCACCTGGCAGAGACAAGAGACAAGAGCAGGACAGGGTGAGAGAGCTGTCCTCTCACCCCACTCAACAAGCCCCACCGCCTCCCAGGCCTACAGTTCAGAGCTCCACAGGAAGACTCAACAGATCAGCTCCTTTGGCCAGGAATCACCTTGATCTCATCACGCAGCCTAGCAGGAAATACATGCCCTTACACATACACACATACTGGTTACAGGCATGGCCACCTGGAGATGAAGACTGGCCATTGCCCTCCCTGCCAGCCACATGGACACAGAGCTGGAGAAGTTGTAGGACTTCTGAGAACTTCTCCACGCCAGACTACGGAGACCATGAAGCTCTGTGTCCCACCAGAGACACCAGCAGCACTAGACAAGCCTGTGGTTCTGCACAAGTGAGAACAGAGCCACCTGGAGCCTGTCTAGCCCAAGGAGTGGGAATGGACGCTGCTTTCAGCACCTGGACATAGTCCCTCAAGTGGGGCGTGGAGGGCCACAGACAAGCAACTCAACACTAGCACTTACTCTGTCGCACAGGTCAGAGCCCTCCGTCTTCAGCCTGGACTGCAGCACAGCGATCTCACTGGTCACAGCTTTGTGCTCTGTCTCCAGGCTCTTCTTGCCACTGTTAAGGGTAGAGGCATCCCGGGACTGCTTGTATCTATTGATGGTCTCGTCGAAGTGACGGTAGAGGCCTAACCTTTTGTTGACCAAGGTTAAGACCTGCTCTGTAATACAGGCCACTTTCATCCTGGCCTCTGCAGCTGGATCCTAGAAGGTAGAGAGAGACACCAAGTCTGTCAACAGGCTTAGGTTGAAACTCACTCCAACTTACCTGCCATAGGATGCCTACTGCCACCAGCCAGCAGAGGTCACCTTAGCCAAGAGTCAACCCCTTCTGACACTTAACGAGGACCAGGCTCAACACCAAAGACTGGAGGAAATGAAGTAAACACCACTTTACAGTTCCACAGGCACATGGACACGACCAGGACAATAATGGTAGAATGAGCCATGAAACTGGCACCGCAGGAGCTCATCTCCAGTTGTGGAAGACTTCGGAGAGACCATCATGCCTCAGTCCTTCAAAGGTTTGCTAGGACTGCAGGACAGAACATAAACTCTTGCTGCCATTTACCTGTGCAACAACTCAGGGGCTGGCTTCTGTCCAGTGAACACAAGCTACTTTACATAATACACCCTTACAACTTTTCATGAAAGCCAGGCTCGGCGACACACACCTGTAACCCCAGTACTTGGAGAGGCAGAGACAGGAGGATCTCTGTGCATTTGAGGCCAGCCTGGTCTACAAAGCAAGTCCAGGACAGCCAAGGCCACATAGAGAAACCCTTTCTTGAAAAGTCAAAAAACAAAACAAAGCAAAACAGAGTTTTACGTGAGGTAAATACAAACACAATAGAGGATGACTCAGGGTCATACTGCAGATGTGACAGTAGTAACAAGGAGTGCCCTGTGAACTGATGCAGGGGACTCTAAGACACACCTGAGAAACGGAAAATGTACACTGTATGTATGTAAAATCAGTCACAACCTATAGTGCACGAAGAGACAAAAAAATAAAAAGTATCTGCTTATTTTTTAAAACCACAAAATCAGAGTGGCTACCAGACCAATGAAATTAATTCCTACAAGGAAAAAAAACAAACAAACAAAAAAACGGAAGGACAAGGCAGAACTGACGTTTTAGGAATCCGAATTTAGAACTTACTAATTCATAACTAAAATTAGTATATAGCAGTGGCTGGCTGGTGGACACATGCCTTTAATTCCAGTACTTGGAAAGCTGATGCAGGTGAATCCCTAAGTTTGAGGCCAGCCTGGTCAACACAGCAAGTCTAGGCCAACAAGAGCTACAAAGTAAGACCACATCTTGCCCTCCTCCCCACAATTTAGCAATAATGGAAAAGAAATTAAAATGAAATTCAAACACAAATAAGTAAACCTAAGATTTCAAATAAACAAAACAGAACAGCAGGATCTCCATATGAAACAGAAGAACTGCATAACTTCAGTACTGTCCCAGCATATGGTCTGAATGTGGCAGATATGAAGCTATTCTATGTGTGTTTACACAACTCAACATATGAAGACAAAGCAATTTTGCTAGGTGCAGGAGAAGAAATGAGGGGAGACAGACAAGAACTCCATGGCAACTGGACTGAATTAAAGGCAACCACTGTCCTTCCTAGCTGGCTGCTAAAAGGACCTAGAAGAAACAACACCCCAGAAGCACCCATCACACCCAAAGCCTAGCACCACACAAGTGTCAGCTTCTGGTGCCCAGCACAGGGCTCCAGGTTTCCTTATCAAACAGGATGGCTGCTAATAATGAGGAAGAATGAGAACTGAAGAAAAGGAAAGAGACAAAGATGGCCTGAAGACACTATAGTGGGCCGCAGCCCCAGGAAGACAGCCTTCAGTCAGCAAGCAGGAAGGAAGAAGGTGGTGGATTGGGCCATGTTTACAGTATTTGAACTCTGATGTCACCTCCCCAAGAAGTGCCCACAGGAAAGGGATAGAGGGCACTGCTGACATGACCAAGGGGGCACTCTACCTTCAAGGAGCAAAAGAGCAATCATTTAATGATTTTCCAACCTCACCCTAGCGTTCAGTTGTTTCCACAACCAAACCAAGACAGGAAGCAGGGGCTTAATACAGCAAGTTCGCAGCCACAGTCTCAGAGATAAAAGCTAGGGTCCAGCTCAATGCCTGATACCATGAGTTCCATCACTACCACCACTATCTCTCCAGTGAGAATTAGCAGAGGCATGAAAATGGTAGGGGATTCTAGCTACAATGTCCTGTCTAGCTCACCATGGAGGTGTGTGTGACAATCACAAGGGCACAAGGACTGCCTGACAGAGGAAGGGAGCAGAGTACCTTGGTGATGGAGAAGTCCAGACGGACGTAGATGATGACGGTGAAGAACAGAATATAGAAGGCGGCCACGACCAGCAAAGGCTCCTGCAGCATAAGCACCTTATTGAACGTGTAGTGCACCTGGGAAAGGCAGGAGAAAGGCGTCAGGAGAGACCAGCTCAAGTCACAGTCACAGCCACTGCCACCAACTCCAACAGACAGCAGAGCCACTCACCACAATGTCCTGAATGTGCTGCTCCACCAGGTTCTTCTTGTAGGCAACAATTACTGGGCGGCCGAACGTGTCAAGGTAGGTATAGTGAAGCTCATCTGGGGCACGGCTAATATCGTAGGGACTGTCAACCTGGATGTTCCTGGAACACAGAACATAGAACAGCCTCAAACAAACCACACCAGGTGACGGTGTGGACTGCACAATTCTTAAGACCAAGGGGTTATGAGGAGGCCAAGTTTACACTGCCTCATCCTTTCTGCTGCAGGCATCTGGCAATATGTTCCTCCTGCTGCTGACTTGGCAGCTGAAGACCAGACTGACAGTCTCCCTCCAACACTCACAAGAATGGGTTCACACAGCTTCCCAGCACAGGCCACCCAGGGAGTCTCTTAGGGCCTGAAGAGTACCTTGGGGGTTATGAATGCTCCTTCCTCACATGAATCATAGTCGCTTTCAGGACTAGGGCACATGTATTACTTTCTGGCCAGGCCGATAGTGCCCAGAGGAATAGTAACACAGTATTTTCAGCTTGAAGGAACAAGCCCTCCCCCATGAACACTCAAAGCACAGGTCATCCTGGTAATTAGAGTGGATATATGAATCAACAGAGACCACATAAACACTGTGACAAAAAAATGGACAAAGTGATTTAAAAAAAAAAAAGTGTAAGCAGCTCATGCTAAGGACAGGAGCCATGTAAGTGATCATCTGTCCCACCAAGTGGATTCCACCAGATGGCCATGTCAGTGTCCTGAGCACGCCCGCTGCACTGGGGCTTGAACCCAGAGCCTCAGGAACAGGCTAGCATCTATCACTGACTCTATCTCTGAGCTGCACAGCCCCAGGCCTTTGTTCCTCCCTTCCCAACAGCTGCTCTGAAGCTCTCATGCTGTCAGATGTCTCCTACCCTAACTGCTCAAACTGACCAAAAGTGCTCCTTCCTGTTTGTTACAAAAGACCCGGGAGGGATTGAGCCACAGCTGCAGCACACTCACTGTCAGTGCAGCACATCTACAACTCTTTTTTTAGACAAGCACTTGCTTTGTATAGCCCAGGCTGGCCTGGAACTACGTAGCCAAGGCTGCACTCCAACTCGAGATCCAAGCTGACGTCTAAGTGCTGCAGTTGTAGGTGCACAGCTCTGTAACCTCCTCTAGGTTCTCCCCGGCACTAGGCTCCAGCCATTACTCTGGCTGACTGAGATAACTCTGCTTTGCTCCAGGCAGAGGGAGGCACTATGTTTTTAGAAAGTCTGTAAGGAAATCCTGTGCCCTCCTTTGTACCTGACTTTTCTTTCCTAGCTTTAGACAGAGGCTCCACAAGAAGGTCTCTCCATCAATGCTATATGATGACTACAGAAGGCACAGGTCCCTTGTGAGGCACCAGGATGGCACCATAGAGAAATGTCATGGAGAGGAACAGAACGGCCACTTACTTGGCTCCCTCAGGCAAGATGATCTTCACTGTCAGAGAATCTATCACTTGCTCATCAAACACATGGTCCACAAACCGCATCTTCAGTGCATACTGGTCACCTGAGAATCAGCAACAAGTACAGGCAACAATGTGAGCAGAAAACAAGACGGCAGATAGGAAACTACAAGATAGGAACTTTCTCCTTTTACACAAAAGGAGAGATGTTATGAGTTCATTGGCCAAAAGCCAGTGACAAGTGCCAGTGGTACCAGCGCAGGCAGAGGCAGGCAGAGCTCTGTAAATCTGAGGACGGCCTGGGCTATAAACAAGTCCAGACCAGCCAAGGCTGTCACACAGAGAAAAGCTGTCTCGAGGGAGGCGAGGGAAAGAAAGAAAGAGGAAGAAAAAGAAAAAAGAGAGAAAGAGAAAAAGAGAAAAAAGAGAAGACGGAAGGGAGGGAGGGAGGGAGGGAGGGAGGAAGGCAGGCAGGCAGGCAGACTTTCACATCACAGTCCATCACCAAGGGGAATCAGGGCAGGACGCCAACAGGGAGGCAGGTCTCTGTAAGTTCCAGGACAGCCAGGCTATTACACAGACAAACCGTGTCTTGAAAGACAAGACAAAAATAAAATTAAAAAAAAAAAAAAAAGGGAAAGGGAGAAGAAAGGGGTAGAACACAAGACTGATAGGAAACAATCAGTACATAGGTGATAAATCCAGCATTGCCCCTGACTTTCCCTGTGCCAACTGCAGCCCGGGAACCAAAGGAAGAGAATCTTTATAAATTTTGCTCAATAAATGAAAAGGAGTGGTAAAACTAGAGCAAAGACTTCTCTAAGTATCACAAGAGAAAGGCAGCACACACGATGATTCCTAAGGATAGGGCACCTGAACCAAACCTCACTCAGAGCAAGGGGCAGCTGCCAACTGCAGGAAACAGGAGACAGAGCTGTGCACTGTCCCGAGTGAGCAATCAACAACTCCAGACAGCAGCGAGAGACTCAAGTTCTTTAAATTGAGACACTAAGAACAGTACTTTTAAAAGGGCAAAACTTAACAAATAGTATCTAAAACTATGTAAGTGGTTAAAACAAACAACAAAAAACAAGCCTTTAATCCCAGTACTCAGGAGATAGCTAGGTCTACACGGGCAGTTCATAAACAGCCGAAGTGACCAAAACCCTGGCCTACAAAAATAAACAATCCAAAAAAATTGACAGATGTTTATAATCATGGGCTGTTTTTATCTCACTAGCACTGGCTGTCCTAGAAGCACTATGTAGACCAGGCTGCCTTTCTCTCTCTCCAACACAAGTGATACGATTAAAGGTATATACCACCAAGCCTGGCCTCAAAACCTTTTCTTATTCCTGAACCTTTTTTTTTTTTTTTTAAATGATCTCAAATTAAGGGCTGGGTCTGTCTTAGTGGTATTTGCTTGGACATGTGAATCCCCTGGGTTCAGTCTCCAACACTACCCAAAAAATAAGGTGGTCTAACAGTGGTCAGATGGGACAGTTAGATGCTTGGCAGGTAAAGGTGCTTGCTACCAGTGCTGGCAACCTGAGTTCCACATCTAAAAACCAAAGAGGAGACAACCAACTCCAGCAAATTGTCCTCCGACCTCCACACGTGGTATGTCATGCACATACCCACAAACAAATAAATAAATAGGTGTAAAAGAATTTTGAGAGGGAAAAAAGTTCAAAACTACCTAAAAGAAAGAATTTAAATAGCTCCTCTCATCAACAGAAAGTATAAATCTGAACTGACAGCATGTGTAGGAATACATTTACAACAGTAACTTACTCCAAACACAAAAACACCAGTATCTCAGCCTTCCTAGGAATAACAAGCATTGGTGGTTTTTAAAAATAAACTTAAAGAAAAAGTTAATCCTTTGCAATCCTGTTCTTACTGTGCAAAACACTCACCCAGATTATAGAGGTATTCATAGCTCGGGAGGTTGTAACCAACGATGTAGTGTGTCTTCCACCCTCCAAAGAGAGGAAATCGAGGCCGGATTTCCATCTCCACGGAGTCATCCAAAATAAGGAGGTGGCTGGTAGAAACATTACCAATCTCATCCCGGTAATACACATCCTGGGCAGCAGCAGGAAGGATGGTCTGCAAGAAAGTAGAAATGCCTTCTAGAAACTCCAGGAAACTCTGCAGATATATGACCTAGAAAGCATACAGCCTGCACCAGACCCCAGACAGTAAACCTTCAAATTCTTAACTTTCCTCTAAGGTTTCAGAAGATCTAGACACCACATCTATTGCTCAATCAAGGATGCTAAGTAGATAAAATCTTCTCAACAGGAAACAAGATATTTGTAAGATCTCCATGTGAATACTGAATTTATAAAAGGGAAATTAAAGATACAAAGAATTATACCAAATTACTAGTGACTGAGTTACAAAGTTCTCAACCCAATATGCTTACATATTGGATAAGCGTACTGACAAACACATAGTGATCATTTCTGTAATATGTAAACATACAAAAATGTTTATAAGATTTCGCTTATAAGACAAAGGCACATTCAATCTACTAATCTTTTTAATAGTGTCAGAGGACTCTGAGGGAGGCCCACACCCACGTTTCTCAGTTCTATCTGTCCATCTGAGAGGGTCTTTCAATCTCTTAGCCCTAATGATTAAAATCTGTATTACACACACATCACACACAAGCACACAACAGTAAGCTGATAAACGTAACTTTTAATAAACCTCAACTCAGCTTCACTAGAACAGCCTTCCACACAGCAGTATACCCTGCACCTGAGAGGCAGCATCAAGGAGCTCTAGGCACCTTCACACACACACAAGTTAGAGGCCAGTCTGGATCATAGGAGACCCAACCTTGATGGGGAAGAGATGGCTGAGCTGTTAAAAGCATTAGCTGCTCAACCGTGAGGAGACAAGTTTGGATCCCAGCAGCTCACAAAAAACTGTAACTCCAGCTCCAAGGGATCCAACAGCTTTCTTCTGTTATTTGCACATACACTCACACAACACACACACACAGAAAATCTTTAAAACAACAAGAAAATGTTTACGTGATTAACTTAGGCTTATGAATATTTTTTCTTTATTTAATTTTTCTAAAAACAACAACAACAAAAACACACCATAGTCTAGATCAGGGGTTCTCAATCTATGGTCATGACTCCTTTGGGGACTGAACAGCTCTTTCTCAAAGGTCACCTAAGACCATTGGAAAACACAGATATTTATATTACAATTCATAAAAGTAGTAAAATTACAGTATAAAGTAGCAATAAAAGTAATTTTATGGTTGGGGGTCACCACAACATGAGGAACTGTAGTACAGAGTCACAGCATTAGGAAGACTGAGAACCAGTGCTCTGCGGCCAGGCACAGTGGCATCTGTCTGTAATCCCAACACTTGGGAGCCAAGGCAGGAGTATCCTGAGTTCAAGGACAGTCTAAATTACACAGGGAGTCCTAAACTAACACCTGCTGCAGAGAGAAAAAAAAGAAAAGCACTATTTATATAAAAACGAGATACTCTATCAACACAAAAACTTTTTTAAAAAACTCCTTCTGATTAACAGTGATACTCAACATCACCATTAGTTGACCCCCAAAACTGAAAAGCGAGGGGAAGAACACGCAATGTCCAGGTTGGCCACTCCTACCTTAAAAGAACGGATGGATGAGATCCCACTGTCAGGCTGTCGCTGGTAATCGTAGCGGGAGAAAGGCCCCTTCAGCACTGCGCCTGTGTGCTTCAAGTCCACGTTCTCCTCCACAGCAATATTACCCCAGTGAGAAACCTCGATGACCCGGGTCATACTGGTGATGGTCAGGAAAGGGCTATTGTTCTCATAGTGTACTTTGAAAGTATCCTAGATGGGAGGGAAACAAGCAATTCACAGCTTTGGCAACAGAGACACCAATATTAGTTTAAAGGAAATTAACCAGAGGGTCTATGAACCATCACAGAATGGTCACCAAGCATCAACACATGTAGAGGTTTTTAAAATTTTTTTTCCTATGGATGTACGTATCTGAATGTACTGTATGTGTGTACACACCCTCAAAGGCCAGAAGAAGGCATCCTAGCTCTGGCATTACAGAAGGTTGTGAGTAACCAGGTAAGGGTGCTGGGAAATGAATTCAGGTCCTTCGGAAGAGTAGTAACACATGCGTAACCACTGAACCAACTCTCCAGCCCCTACCTATGCAAGGCTTTTTGGTTTCTTTTTATTTTTTGAGGAACTTTTGCTCTCAAACTTCTTACCTTCCTGACACAAACTGCTGAATGCTAGAACTAGAAGCCTGTATCACCACCCTCACCTTTTTTTTGTGGTAATTTATGCCTATCATCCCAATACTAAACAGGCTGAGGCATTAGGATCATCATGAGTTCAAGGTCAGCCTGGGAAACAGAGATACTGTCCCCAAAACAATAATCCCCCAAAATAAGGCCAGCTGTGGGTGGCACACACTTTTTAAAGATTTATGGACTGATGTTTTACATGCATGTATTTCTATGTGAGTGTGCCCAATCCTTTGGAAGTGGAGTTACACACAGCTGTGAGCTGCCATGTGGTGCTGGGAACTGAACCCGGGTCCTCTGGAAGAGCAGCCAGTGCTCTTAACCATTGAGGCATCTCTCCAGCTCAGGTGGCACATACTTTTAATCCTAGCAGAGGCAGGCTGATCTCTGAGTTTGAGGGCAACCTGTTCTACAGAGGGAATTCCAGGACAGAGAAACCTTGTCTAAAACAAATAAATAAATAAATAAATAAATAAATAAATAAAATGGGCAGAGGTCCAGCAGTCTCCATAGCCTCTGCTCTAGACAATAAATAGAAGAATAATAGTATGTCTTCAGTGTGAAAATTCTATGTCTAGTGTCTGTACAATTAAGTACCTTCTCAGAACATATGTTATTTTTATGTTACATAATTTGTCATATTTTATCTTACGTTTTATATTATTTCTATATTTTCAGTAATTCTTCAAGTTCTCTGACAATTCTCCCATGGGTTAGTTTTGTTTTGTTTTGATCTCTGGTAGGAACAGCAAGATGGCTCAGCAAGTAAAGGCACCCACTACTGCATTTCATCTCTGGTACCCACGTGGCAGAAGAAAACTGATTCCTGAAAGTTGTCCTGTGGCCTATACGCTATGTGCTATAGCACTCACACTAACATATCACACACGCACACATACACATTAAATAAGAATTTTAAACTCTCTGGGGTTGGGAATATATATGTCAATGCCTAATATATGAAGGCCCTGGCAATGGGGAGTGAGTTGCTAGTCACTGAGTAATTTCAATGCCCTCTTATGAACTAACCCATAATTCTATAGAAAGACAATATAAAATTAAAAGTTAAGAAAAATACCCTTCCTAACAGACATGGTGGAGGAAGCCTGTAATCCCAGGACTCAGAGAGGCACATCACTGGGACCTTGAGGGCTGCCTGGTCTATGAAGTGAGTCCAAGACAGCCAAGGATACACAGAGGAACCCTGTTCTCAAAAAACAAAAAACAAAAAAAAACAAAAAGCCCTTCTTTCAAAGTCCATGAAAAGAGTAAGCAGACATTTCATTATCTTATAAACTCTCTTATTTTATTCTCTCACTCTATAACCACATATTTTAAGACTCAATTCAGAATCCTGTTTAATACCATGCAGTCAAGTACTGGAAGGATGGTAGCTTCATACTTCTGGAATCATAGGTACAGCTCACTGATAGAACACATCCTTAGCATGCCTAAGACCCTGGGTTCAATCCCAAATGCACATACTTGTAAGCAAACTCAAACAAACGTAAGCACACACACAAACCCTCATGCATTCACATGCACATAAGAATTTATTTTTATGTTAAAATGCTCACGGTTTCTCTTCTAATTTTGAAACGAAGTAAGTAACCTGGCTGACCTCAAATAATCCTGTCGTCTCTGCCTCCTGAGTGTTGGTTTTACAAGCAACTGTCATCCGTTCCGGCTTAAAATGTTTATGTTGGAACTGGGAACTGGAGCTCACAGCTGCTATAATACTACCTGTCTAGGGATGCTGACGCAGGATTGCCAAACCTTCAAGGCCAGCCAAGGCACAGTGTCAGAAGGGTGGTGTGTGGTTTTTCAGTAATTTATTTATTCATTTTATGTTCATTAGTGTTTTGCTTGTTTGTATGTCTGCATGAGAGTGTTAGAGGCCCTGAAACTGGAGTTATAGACAGTAACTGCCATGTGGGTGCTGGGAATTGAACCTGGGTCCTCTCAAAGAGCAGCCAGTGCTCTTAACCACTGAACTCTCTCTCCAGCCTCCTTAGGTTTTGTTTTTTGGGTTGTTTTTCCCATGTTTTTGTTGTTGCTGTTGTTTTGGTAGGGTTAAAAAGAGGGCAACAGTTAAAGAGCCCCCTACTGGTTAGCAGTTCACAACCACCTATAACCCTAGCTCTGGAGCTCTGACACCTCTAGCCTCCAGGGACATCTGCATTTATACGCGTGCGTGTGTGTGTGCGCGTGTTTTCAGAACAGGGTTTCTCTGTGTATCCCTGGCTCTCCTGGAACCCACTCTATAAACCAGGCTGACCTCGAACTCGGAGTCCTGCCTGCCTCTGCCTTAGCATCCTAAATGCTAAGATTAAAGGCATGTGCCACTACTGCCTGGTTAAAAGAAAAAAAAGAAACTAGAAAATATATACTCTATTTCTGAGCCAGACATATGGATGCATAAACCCAGGAGTTGGAACATAAAGACAGAATCAGAACTTTGAGTCATCCTCAGGTACGAAGCCAGTTCCCTAGGCTACATGAGACCATCTGTCCCCTCCCATTATTCCATTACTGAGAATACATGCAAAGAAATTTAGATTTATGGTGTTAAAGTAAGAAAACATCAAAACAAAATCCTAGCCATTCATCTATGACAAGCTGGCAAATAATCCAAGGCAGAAATCAGAGAAATGACTACTAGAAAAAAAGTTTACTGTGTGGTTATTAAGTGGAAGAATTATACAATACTTTATAGAACATCATCTCTACATTAGTAATATCCCTAGCCAAACGATGCTATACACTCAGAATTCCAGTGTTCCAGAGGCTCAAGCAGCAGCCTGTGCTACAAAAAGCCAAGAACAGAGTGAACTCCGCGGAACCAGTGCCATAGCTCAGTGGCAGAGTATCGCCTAGCATGGATGTGTGCCGTTCTGGGTACAGTGCCCAACTTAACAAGAAAAGTTTGAGTGTGAGCCGAAGCAGGACTGCCAGACTGATCAACATAGCAAGTACCAGGCCAGGCAGAGCTACACAAGACCCTGTTTCCAAAAAAACGTAACAAAATAATTTTCAAAAGAAAAAGAGGGGGAAAACCATAGAAGGGAATCAACAAGACTATAAGAACCAGAAGTTAGGAAAGAGCAAACCAAACAGGGCTTTGGGATGTGCTGGGAGCTCTGCCCTCACGACCTCAAGCAGCTGTAGCTGCCTGCATAAGAAATGTTCAGGGTCAAGCCAGTCAGCGTTCTGGCATGGAGTGGGAAGGAGCTCGTGAGCTCCCACTCCTAAGTCAGGAGCTATGACCATTGCTCTTGATAGGTTGACCACGCTCCGATGAATGGCCAAAGTATATGAACAGCACTAACAAAAATCAATGGGTTATTAAAAAAAAAAAAAAGCCGCGAAGCTACTGAATAGGAATGTAGGGATGAATCTAGGAAGGGTTAAGGAGAGGAGCAGAGGTAAATACAATCAAAATATACTGTATGAAATTCTCAAAGAATAAAAATACCTTTTTTTCCCTAGATTAAAAAAGAGAGAGAGAGAAGCAAACAAAAAGGGAGGGTAGAAGAGAAAGAAAAAAAGCAGCTAGGAAAAAAAGACAGTTGCAAGCTGCCACGTAGGCCTGGAAAAACAGCCCAAACCCTCTGACAGAGCGGCAGCCAGTATTCTTAACTGTTAAATTGGCTGTTTGTTGTTTTCTTTCTGACACAGGATCTCACTGTGTATCCCTAGCTAACCTGAAACTCTATGTAGACCAGGCTGACCAGGAACTCAAGAGATTCCTCCTGCCTCTGTCTCCTGAGTTCTGGACTGAAGGAGTACACCACCTTTACCCATAACAAAATTTTAATCATGAATTGCTTTCCCTTCCACAATCCCAATCCCAAGGCCTTTCCTTACCTTAGCCTCTGGTGCAGATTTACCACCACAGCCAGCCCAGTTTCTCTCCTTGACCATCACCACCCACACAGAGGACCTGTTCTCCCATGATGCCCACTCGCCAGCCTCTGAACTTAGTTCTCAAGAGGAAGTTAACAGGACTAAGACTACTTCAAGATAGGTTCAGAACAGTTCCAGAATGCTACCCAGGACATACCATCCAAGCATGGCAGAGAGATGGTCTCTGAAACTTACCTGACTGTAGGCAGGGATATCTTTAAAAGGCCCATAATCCAGGACGTCCTCAGATCGTGTGGGATTCCCCAGCTTGGTATAGCTTTCCACATTTCGGGAAGCAAGTTTCACTCGCATGGTCTGAGTCTTTGTTGGATAGGGAGAATAGAAATAATGGTTGCCCTCAAACACCACAAACTGTTTCTCTGACTGAGTTATCTGAGTCGGATATGGATGAAGCACATGAGTGTAGACAGTTTCCACAACGACTGAGATCTTGGACCCCGGATCAAGAGCAACTGGAAGTTTGACTGTGAAAAATCTCCCACTGAAGAAAGAAAGCAAGAGAATTGAAATTTAAGACACTGCTGGGCTTCGTGGCATACACCTTTAATCTTAGCACTCAGGAGGCAGAGGCAAACGCATATCCGTGAGTCAGTCTAGTCTACATAACAAACTCTTAGGCCAGCAAAGGCTACACAGACCCTGTCTCAAACAACCAGAAAAGATTAAAGATACTGAAACAGAGTTTATATTTCACAGTCACAGTAAATTGTGTACTCAAAACAAAAGCCATTGCTATATCAACTTACACCTCTGAAGACGGATGTCCAGAGGGTCATCCCAGGTCTGCTTACAATAGTAAGAACGGAAAAACTGCCAGAGACAGTAAAGCGACAGGCCTCTAATCCAGCACTTCAAAAGGTGAAGGCAGAAAGAGCAACCATTTACGGTCATCCTCAGTGACAGAGGGAGTGTGAGGTCAGCCAGAGTTACACTTAAGACTGTCTCAAAACTGGGGGACCAGAGAGATGGCTCAGCAGTGCAAGTACTGGCTGCTCTTTCAGGAACCAGATCTGATTCCCAGCACCCACACAGCAGCAAACAACTGGAACTCCAATTCCCAGGACGCCTGACTAAGCCCTCTTCTAGACTCTAAGGGTACTACATGTAAGAGGTGCACAGACATACAAGCAAAACACCCATACAACACAAAATCAACGATTTTGAAAAGAAACCACGTCTCAAAACAAACAAAAACATTTTCTTTAAAAATTGCTTGGGGACAAGGAAATGTATCAGTGGGTAAAAGGCCTGATATCAAGCCTGACTACCTGGGTT
This sequence comes from Pachyuromys duprasi, assembly GCA_028658305.1. Classification (NCBI taxonomy): domain Eukaryota; kingdom Metazoa; phylum Chordata; class Mammalia; order Rodentia; family Muridae; genus Pachyuromys; species Pachyuromys duprasi. Next base: position 51,786,281 of record CM053761.1, read on the forward strand.
CAATTCCCAAGACTCACATGATAGAAGAGAACCAATTCTGCAAGTTGTCCTCAGACCTCTACACACCAGTGGCATACATACAAGTGACTAGCAGACACAGCCTGAATTAGAATTTTCTAAGCCACGAAATGTATTTTTACTAGATTCAGAGTCATCAGTAAAATTTGAAGGTTTTTAAACATTTTCCTACGGAACTTATCCTCAATGATTAGAATATTGTGGCTTCATATAGAACTCAAAGCACTGTGCCTCATATTGCTATATAAAGTTCACACCTGAAACAACACTGCAAGCTCTCCATCTCCTAGGACAATTTTACCTCCTTCTTGGCTTCAAGCATCAGATCTAATTCTCTTTTTACTGCTGGTCCTGAGTAAGCAGTGTTCACCTTTCCTCCTCAGTTCTGCTGACAACCCAGTCAATTCGACATACCAACACCATTCCCAACAGGATTCCCTTCTCTGATAACAGCACTGCCATGTAGCCTACTCTGAGCCAGACAACTAGGACATTTTCTGATACTTCAAAAAACCTTATTCCGAGTGTCTGGTTAGCCCACCTTAGAAACGCCTCTCAGTTAGCTTACCTTTTCCCCTTGATTTTGGTTTCTCGTACTTCTAGGTTGTTGTCTTCCTCATCTTCCCCCTTTACCTACAACAACAACAAAGGATTAGTTTATTATTTTTTGTTTTCAAGTTCTAATTTTTAAGCCAACTATTAACCAACTGTGGTTTGAATGAGAATGCCCCCACAAAGATTCATGCTTAAATACCAAGTTGATGGAACTGTCTGGGAAGGATTTGAACCTTCTAGGAAGATGTGTGTCTGGGATATAGGTGTTCTTGGAAGTTTCAAAAAGAACTCTAGCCATTCCCAGTGTGTTCTATGCCTCCTGCTTGTGGATCGAGCTGCTGGTAGCTGCTGCTCTAGCTACTAGCCACCTGCTACTTCTGTTCCACTATCATGGACTCTAACCCTTTGAAACTGTTAAGTGCCAAGTAAACCCTTCTTTCCATAAGTTGCTTCAGTCTTGATATTTTATGACAGCAATAGAAAGAAACACCAAATATCTTACAATATTTCCATTAGCAACATTTCAAATTTTCTTTCTGTTTTGCTAGTGTGGTGTGTGTGTGTGTGTGTTTGCATGCTTGCTTGCTTGCCTTAGCACATGTGTGGAGGTAAGAGGACAACTTCCAGGAGTCTTTCTCTTTACACCGTGTTTTTGAGAGAGGATCTCTCCTGCTGTTTCTGCCATGTTGGGTACTCCAAGCTCACTGAGCTCCAAGTTTCTAAGTGACTCTTTAGTCTCCGCTTCCTATCTGAAGGTAGGAAGGTGCTAATAGAGATATGGACCAGAGGATCAGGCTTCTTATATGGGCTTCCAGAATCAAATTCCAATCATAAATCAGGCTTGTTGTTCTGTAAATGCCTTCTCACCGGCCTAGAAATTTTGTTTGTAGTGCTAGGGATAGAACTGAGAACTTTATTCAGGTCAGGCAAATACCTTTACCAGTGATCCATATACCAACCCCAGCAATTTTTTTTTTTAATCTGAAACATCATCAAAGACTTCCTGGTGAACAAAGTTAGTTCTATAAACATCCTATAAATATTTTCCTGAACAATCAAATACACATAAAGACCTTATCTCCACATTCACTTCCCAAACATCCCAAAGACTTCTTTCTGAATATTTTGTTTTTTTATATTCAAATATTTACAAGTACAAACTATATGGAAACAGTAGAAGTCCTATCTGTGTCCAAAACCATTGTTTCCACAGAGTGGCCTTAAAGGAAGGCCTAGTGGCTGCTACGGTACATTTTTATACTCCTAACCTCTACTACCACCAGACACGCAGAGCTGCTAAGGCTTCCTGAGCTGCCATCTGGAGTCACAGACTGGGCAGTTTATGTGGAAAACATGCACGCACTCCACTGACCCTTGGCCGGTCTAACCTACCCTCCACCACAGGGGAAAAAAAAAGACTTTCTACTATGAAGCAGTAATTCCCAACAAAGAATATGATGCTACAAAGAATAATGTCATGTTGTTCTGAGACCTACACTCAGGGCCTGCTGCAGCTAAGCATGTGTTTACCACTGCACGCTCGCCACAGCCCAAACCCACAGGAAATTGTTTTCTCTTGTTTTCACACAGGGTGCAACATAGCTGCAGTTAGTCTCCCTTTAAGGTAACCTTGACCTACTGACCCTCCTGTCAACTGCTCGGATTATATAGGCCATCATCACCATATTCCAACTCCAAGATTTTCAAATACTATTTTTAGTATTTCAGAAAGCCTAAGAAGCTATATAATCATCCTCACTGATATTACAGGCTACAACTTTTATTTTCATTACTTTGACTACACTCTTACAAGGATAGCATTCTAGTGCACTCCTGCTTACTCTTTCCTTCACAGCTTACCTGTGTTCATGACAAACATTCATTACTCAGTAAAAGGTAAAGGAGCCAGGCGTGGTGGTATACAACTGTAGGCCAAGTACAGGAGATAGAGAAGCAAGATGATCAGCAGTTCAACATCATTTTTAGCTTTCAGTATTCTGGGGGCTAAGACAGGAGGATTCCAGGCTCCAACATAGTTTGAGGGCTAGAAAATGATGGCTCAAACTATATAATCCTACTGTAATCCTGTCATAGTTCCTTAAATAAAAGGTTCTGGTAATCCATCCAACCTCACCCACGTTTCCAAGGCAGTATGTGCTCCTTGTTACATTTATCATCCAGATGTTTCTCACCTAGGTAAGGAGTATAAAGCAATTCATATATCCAACTGGTCTCCCTCCAGAGTTAATACAACTGTGAATAAATCGGTGACATAACTGCAGAGCAAACACATAAGACCTAATCTCATGTCAGGGCCGGAAAACAAGGTAGCAATAATGCAGGAACACACAGGGTAAGAAACAAATGAGACCTTCATTCAAATATATTTAATAAGCTCCAAGGCCAGATGCTTCCACAGCCATGTAGAACACCTGTACCTCAAAATGTTATAAGGGTGAAGAATGTACTTAAAGTGCCTGCCACAGTCTTTCTTTTCCTATTTTTTTTCTTTTCTTTGTAATGTGTATGGGTGTTTTGCTTGCATGTATGTATGTGCATCCTGGAAATGGAGTTACAGATGGCTGTGAGCCACCATGTGGATGATCCAAGCCATGTGATCTGAATTTATGCTGACCACATTAAGTTATAACTGGCTTTTACAAAACAGGGCTGAACATCCAAAACATTGGCAGGTGGCACTCTAAGTTAAATGGAACCATGAATGTCTTTACAGAAACACCTGAGTAAAGCTGTGCTTCAGCAAGAACAAGGCTTCAATGCGACAGGAGTCATGTCAGTGACAATTTATGAGCCCAGCTTTATAGCTCCACAAGCCAAGAGACTGTGGTGTGCTTAGAAATGTGATACTGTAATGACTAGTCTCCTAATAAATCGAGCAATCACTTAATGAATACAGTTAATGAAAACAGTAATAAAATGTAATCTGTGCAGATATCTCCTCTATTCCCAAGGCCAAGAACTTCTTTCCTTGAAAGCTGTAAAAGTGTGTTCACTGAAAGGCACAGAAGCTAAATGCTGAGGTGTTTCCAATCAGGGGCGGTGGGGAGGAAGAGAGTTGGGGGGCTCCACCTTCCGGTACTGCACGGGGGGGGGGGCTGCCTTTTCAAACTAACTTCAAGTGCGAACATTGAGAAAGCGTTAGGCAGCAGCTTTTGGAGGTGTGGCGCATTAACCGGGTGCGAGTAGCGACAAACTCGGATACCAGAACCTTGTTACATCGCTGCTGTCTAGAGGACAGACACCTGCACTCAGGAATTCGTTTCGACTAGACTGGACGAGCACGTCGAGGGGTCAGAGCAGAAGCCACGTACCTGCCCACTGACCAGCGGTGTGGAAGGAGGTCGCCGGGGCACCAAGGGGTCGCCTCGGGCTCCGGCGCGGCCACGTGGGCACGCGGACACTCGGAAGCTTGTGCTGACGTGTCCGAGCGGACCCGCGGACCGCAGGAGCGGCGGACCCCGACGGACCCCTCCGCCGTGCCCTCCACGCCTGCCTCTCAGACACCCAGACGCCCCGGGGACCCCGAAGGCCCTGCCCTTCCCCGCCCCGGCCTCCCCGGCCGCCCCCTCCGCTCACCTGCACTCCGAGGTGCGCCAGCCGAGACTCGAGTTCGGGCTCCAGAGCCAGAACGAAAGAGCTGGCTCGTGACGCGGAGCCGCCGCCCGGGTGCGCCAAGACCACCTCCGCCGTCACCTTGGCTAGGTGGCTGCTCAGGTCCACCGTGCGCTTCACATCCTCGTTGACCAGCGGCGGAGCCTCCGAGGAGGCGCTACCCGGCGTCGGGGCCAAGGCCCCGAGCCACAGGAGCAGCAGCAGGCCGACCGGCGCCTCCATGACCGCGAGCTGAGCGCCGCCGACGCGCGCCCCGCCCCCTCGCCACGGCGCAACCGCTGATTGGCCCACAGCAGCTAAAGATGGCTGGGCCCGGTCAGAAAGGACCCCGTCTCCAGGGCAACCGGGCAACTGCGGGGCGCCTGACTGAAAATCTTAAAAGCGCAGGCTTAGGTCTTGGGGGTGCTCATTAGCGGTATTCACCCGTAGAACCTGCGGTAAAGGCCATTCCCTGTCTGCTGTCTCTTAACTTCGTGCTGATACAAAAAACGCTGGCCTCTCCGCTCAGAAACAGTATACTGTAATTTAAACAGTGTACTGTATACTTAGTCTAAGGAAGTAAGTTTGCCTTCCCTACAAAAGGGCAAAAGTTTAAAAAGCAGGAAATGTCCAGAGACTCAAGAATGCCCCCTAATATTTAGTTCAATTTTCAATGTGAATGATGGCAGAAACTTTAAGCAACTAACCAAGGCTGATGAGATTCCTTAATATCAGGTACTGTTGACTTTTATCACATTGTAGGAGTCCAAGATGAAGTCATTGGCAGGTCCAGCTGTCAGGTGAGGGGCTGCTCTTTCCTACCAAGATAGCACATCTAAGGAAGGAATTCCATATCCTCATACGGCAGAAAGGCAGGAGAGGGTCTACCTGCTGCAAGCCCTTTTACAAAGGTGTCCTGAGGATGGATCCGTCTGGTGCAGTCATCTCCCCAAGTCACACTGAAAAATTAACGACCTAAAACAATGAACCTCAAACTAGCGGAGAAACTCTCTATTCAGTATACTCAGAGCACCTGACAAGGAAGCCCGCATAGTAAAGAGAACATCCGCTGGCATCATTGGACCTTGAAACCGTTTTTAAAAATAATAATTTTACTGATAAAAATATTGTCCCTAAAAGTTCCCTATAAAACCTGGAAGCCCCTGCACCATGGCGATGTACAGTGTTCACTCCTACCCGAAAGACTGCCGCCTCTTCATTTGCTCTAACTGAAGGACAGTAAAGACTCTGTAGGGATTCATCTCTTTCATTTCCATGTTGCCCCCCGTCAATTCTGATCTAATGAACACCTGCCAATATTGTTGCTTGAAGGATTTAATTTCAAAGTAAATTTTGGGGGGAGATGGAAATATTCAAACAACACCAACTAAGGGGAAGAGAGAAGAGAAGGAAGGACATGCCCTCCCTACAAAGCAGAAGTCAGGAAATTAACAGCTGCAGGCCATCAATCTGTCGCTTGTCTATAAAGTTTTATTAGAACATTTATTTGCCTGTGGCTTATGCCTGCTTTCAAACTCCAACAGGAACCATAGTATAGTTGCAAAACAGACCGTATGGCCTGCAAAACAAAACTACTTACTGTTTGAACACTAATGGGTAAGGCTGCAGAGATGGCTCTCTCCCAAAGGATCTGAACAGAAAGCCCACAGCTGCCTGTTGCTCAAGGACCAGGATCTGACACCCTCTTCTGACCTCCACAAGCAACCTCCCACAGAGGTCTTCTCTCTGTTCCTCTCTGTCTCTGTCTCTGTGTGTGTCTCTCTCCGTCTCTCTGCTGTCTCTCTCTCACACATACACACATAAATACACACTTAAAAATATAAGCCCTGGTTTTAATGCCACCTGGGGGTAGTGGTACATGTCTGTAATCCTCCAGTACTTGGGAGGCTAAGGAAAGAGGATATTTTGCCTTAATGTAACAATAATTGTTAAGATAATAATAACAGGAAGTATGACCACTGTGCTGTCATATTCAATATTCACCAGGGCAAATCTCTGCAGAGGATATTAAAGGCAACATAACAGCTGTTTAAAATAGCAATACCCAATCAGAGGCAAATTTTTTCAACTCTTCCAGACTAAAAATTATAAAGTTAGGTGACTGGAGAGATGGTTCAGCAGTTAAAAGCACTGGCTGCTCTTGTAGAGAACCTAGGTTCAATTCTTAGCACCCACATGGATTCTCAAAACACTGAGCCCAGTTCCAGTGGATGTAACAGTCTCTTCCGGACTCCACTGGCATTTCAGGAATATGGTGCACAGACATATATGCAGGCAAAACCCATAAAATAAATAAATATTAAAAATCAACGAAGGTATTATTAACACTGCTAAGTAGGTAACTAGGAAGATATTTCAGTCTGTAAAATTTTTGCCACACAAGCAGGAAAACCTGAATTTGATCCCCAGAATCCATTAAAAAAGCCAGGGACAGTGATATACCCTTGCAATCCCAGCACTGGAAAGGCAGAAACAGGTAGTTTTTTATGTTACCTGGAGTTTGCTGTCCAGCCTAGCCTACTTGCTGAGTTTCAGGCCAGTGAGAGACCCTGACTCAAAAAGCAAGGCAGACGGTTCCTGAGGAATGACACCTAAAGCTGCTCTCTGTTTTCTGTATGTGCACATATACATACAATCACAAAGTGTAAAGAAGGATTGGGAACAGCACTTGCCTAGCATGCTGAAGGAGTTTAGGGGTGTTGCATAATGGTAGCGCACATGCTTCACATATTAGGGCTCAATCCTCAGAGCATGCATTGTGGAGAACAGCTGTGGAAGAAAAACAATGGAACACATCAAACAGTTAGGAGGTCCCAGTTGGAGCAAAGAGAGAGAAGAGGGGATCAAAGAGAAGGTGGCCATGGGGAGGTGGCCAGGGGAGGTGGCCATGGGGAGGTGGCCAGGGGAGGTGGCCATGGGGAGGTTGTGATGAGGGAGTCGCTGTGAGGACAAAGACAGAGCAGGAATGAGAAGGATGAGCCTAGGTGACAGGTAATGGGGCACATGGCAGGCAAGTAGACCAGACCACATGGTCAGGTTAGACTAGATGAGTATCTGCCCAGCTTTAAAGCTTATTAATAAATGTGACAGGTCTCCATGTTTTTATTTGGGAGCCAGAATGGGCATAGAAATTTACAGAAGAATCTAAACGGGCATGCCTAAAAGAATATGTAAGATACAGCTCAGTGAGATAACTTTTGTCTCATATGTACAAGACCCGAGTTCCATCCCTAATAGTGAAGTAAATAAATAAATAAACGGATAAATAAAGCAAGCCAGTGCAGTTGATCTGATCAATTTTTTTTCACATTCCATGATTGGATAGCCCTCTTGCTTTGACTTCGTGGCAATGCCTTAGGATAAAACAGAATTGATCACTTAATAGCCAGGAAGGAAAAGGGAAAAGGAGGGACTGGGGCTCCTGCATCCCATTTGCAGGTAGCATCCCCGTTAACTTAAGAACTGCCACTTGGCCCACCTCTTACAGTTCCACCACCTACCAATAGTGCCAAGATGGAGGTTGTGTGCTGGTTAGTTTTTGTCAGTCACCCGGGAAGAGGAAACCTCAACTGAGAAACTGTTCCTGTCAGATTGGTGTGTTGGCATGTATGATGGTAGTTTTTCATTACCATACATAATTTCCCTACTGTTGATTGGGCTAAATAAACAGCTGTTTAATTACTACTTCGCCATTAGGAATATTTTGCCATGCTTGTGGAAGCTGAGGAAGCCCTGAGAGAGTGAAGGCCTGAGTGAATGTGCTGTCAACATGGGCCGTGCCACGGACTGCACAGCCTCGGGTCCAGATAGACAGGAAATCCTTCCTCAGGGGACCAAGTGCTAGTTGTGTACGTGCAGGGAAGTGGGCACAGGGGCACACTCCTGTAATCCCAGCACTTGGGGAGGCAGAGGCAGGTGGATCTCTGTGAGTTGGAGGCCAGCCTGATCTACAATGTGAGTCCAAGACAGCCAAGGCTACACAGAGAAATCTTGTCTCAAAAAACCAAAATAGAAAGGTAGGTAGGTAGGTAGGTAGATAGATAGATAGATAGATAAAATTTTTTAAGTATGTGCAGAAAATGTCCACGATAGTATTCTACTCCTAGATGCTTATAACCTGAAGACTGCTCCCCTACAGAGACTGTTTCTGCCAAGATCAGCTGAACCTGACCTCTTGATCCAGCTGTACACCATAAACCCTGCTTCCCCATTTATCTATATACAATAACCCTACCTCCTTGTTCAGCTGTATGACATTACCCTGCCTGTCCATTCAACTCTATATAGTAAGTGCACTGAGCTCCCAAGATGCTGTGATTTCTTCATCAAAGATGCCAGTCTGCCCAGTCCCGGCTTTTCTCTGTGTCCATGTGTCCCACCATCCATATTTTCTTCATTTCCTCAATGCTCCCATTCAGATCCATCCCTAAAGTCATGTTGGATGTGACAAATGCTGGTCATTGTTATGGTTCATAGATATCACAGCTGGGTAGGGTTATGATTGTTTCCCTCCATTGGAAGCTTGCATAACAACTTCTAGTACTTTATTATAAAAGCTAGTTCCCAGCGGATATTTCCATATTAATGACTGAGGTTAGAGAGCCTAGCTCACTGTGAGCGGTGAAGCAAGCAAAGCAGGGTGCAATGTTAACCTGTAATCCCAGCACTTGGGAGGCAGAGGCAGGCAGATTGATGTGAGTTCGAGGCCAGCCTGGTCTACAAAGCAAATCCAGGATAGCCAAGGCTACACAGAGAAACCCTGTCTCCGGAAAAAGAAAGAAAAAAAAAAAAAGCACCTCTGGGGCCTAGGTGTGGTGATGCACATGTTTAATCCCAGCATTCTGGTAGTAGAATAAATCTCTGTGGGTTCAAAAGCCAGTCTGGTCTACAGAGTTGAGCTTAAGGGCAGCCAGGGCTATGTAGAGAGACCCTGTTGAAAGAAGAAGGAGGGGAAGGAGGAAAAAGAAGAGGAGGAGGAAGAAGAGGAGAAATAGAAGGAGGAAGAGCAGGAGACAAAAGAGATGACAAAGAAAAAAAAGAAAAAACTTAACCTTAATGAGAAATTAGACTAATAAAAATACAGACACTGAGGGCTGGAAAGATGACTCAGTAGTTAAGAGCCCGGGCTGCTCACCCTCATGCTGGCTCAGAAACATTAGTAATTCCAGTTCCCTTGGGTCTGACACCCTTTCCTGACCTCTATGAGTATCAGACATGTATGTGGTACATAGACATACATTCGGGCAAAACATTTGTACAATATATATTATAAATTACGTGTGTGTGTGTGATTTCTTCAGGTTTGGTGGCAAATGTCTGTAGTCAAAAGCACTTGAGATAGAGGCAGAAAGATCAGGTGCCGAAATTCAGCTTGAGCACGTGACATCCTGTCTCAAAAGTAAGATTAAAAAATAAAAACCCAAGTAAACAAAAAAGGTGTTTGCTGTTGAGCCAGATGGCGGTAGCACACGCCTTTAATCCCAACACTTGGGAGGCAGAGGCAGGTGGATCTCTGAGTTAAAGTCCAGCCTGGTCTGCGTAGTGAGTTTCAGGACAGCCAAGGCCACACAGAGAAACCCTGTCTCAAAAAAACAAAACAAAACAACAAAACAAAACAAAACAAAAAAAACAACCACACACACAAGAAAAGTTGTTGTTTTAATAAATTGTATTAGGTCAAATGAATTACCATATGGCAATTGTTTGTTTGTTTACTTCTTTTATTCCATTTTTGTTTGTTTGTTTGCTTGCCTGCTTCAGACAGGGTTTCTCAGTGTAGCCCTACAGCCCTACATAGGCTGTCCAGGAACTCCAGTTGTAGTTTGAGGCTGGCCTCAAACTCACAGAGACCCATCTGCCTCTGACTCCTTAATGCTGGAATTAAAGGTGTGCCATCACTGCCTGGTTCTTTTATTTTTATTTTTAAACTATTCTTAATTTTTCTTTTTTTCATTTTTTGGGGGGAAATCACTTATGTATCTGTTTATTTGAACTTAGAAGCTTTATTCTACAACATAAGAGACAATAATTTTGCCTCTCAACAAACTTTAAAATTGTTATCTGGATGGTTAAGTGTTTAAGAGCACTGGCTACGCTTCCAGAGGACCTGGGGGTTCAATTCCCAGCACCCACATGGCAGTCACAACTGTCTGTAACTCCAGTTTCAGGGGCTATGATACCCTCACACAGACATACACACAAGTAAAACACCAATGCTCATAAAACAAATCATTAAACTGTTAACACCCCAAGATTCCCAGCAACTCTATAATTTTCTCTGTTTTATTTTTTGTTCTCTCTCTCTCTCTCTCTCTCTCTCTCTCTCTCTCTCTCTCTCTCTCTCTCTCTCTCTCTCTCTGTGTGTGTGTGTGTGTGTGTGTGTGTGTGTGTGTGTGTGCACATTTGTTTGCTCTAGCTGTCCTGGAACTCACTCTGTAGACCTGGCTAGCCTCTGCCTCTGCATCCTGAGTGATGGGATTAAAGGTGTGCACTACTATACTCAGTCTTGGGTGGACTTTTAAAGACAATATATTCTGGAAAAGTCTAAGTTTTCTTCCCTTAAACTCACAGACACCATCACTTACAGGATTTACTTCTACACTGATGGTGATAATTATATTGGTATTTGTTCATCAAACTTTTTTTTCATTAAATTTCTTCACTGTCTTGGTGACTTCTTTTTAATTTCCTGTTGCACTCAAACACACTGTTAACTCAAATACACTGTCCAAAATGTTTGCCTTAGGCTACACTCTTGTCTTTCCAGGTCTCAAGCACCTAACATCTAAATATTCAGCCTCTTTCCTCTTCTGATCTGCCATCAGGATTTCTACATTTTTCTTCTTTATTTCCTCCTTTACTTTTATCTTATTTTAGTCACCTAGATGGACATTTTTTTTTAAGATTTATTTATTATGTATACAGTGTTCTGCCTGCAGGTGTGCCTGCAGGGCAGAAGAGGGCACCAGATCTCATTATAGATGGTTGTGAGCCACCATGTGGTTGCTGGGATTTGAACTCAGGACCTTTGGTAGAACAGCCAGTGTTCTTAACCTCTGAGCCATCTCTCCAGCCCTAGATGGACATTTTTTAAAAAAGATTTTGAATCATAACTGGATATAATAGTTCACTCTTGTAATCCCAGTACTTAAAAGGCTGAAACAGGATAGCTATGGGTTGAAGGTCAGACTGGGCTACCGTGAGTTCCATGGCCCAGAAGCAACCTCTTGACAACCTATCTCAAAAACAAAGAACAATAACAAACACTTCCTCTGACCTTTGTGGGACTCAGGCACACCACATGGCACACATATATACATGTAGGCCAAACAGTCATACATATAAAATAAATACTTTTATTAAAATATACAAAAATCTGTCACTGTCACTAAAAACTCGTTAGCTCTCACAGTGATGAAGGCAAAGGTCTCCAATCCTATCTTAACCAGGGTTTAGGCGAATGCGTGAGAAGGAAGAGATTCAGTTTCTACCCTGGAAAACTTTAGTTTTCAGCTCCTCAGGCCCCGCCCCGCCAGGCCCCGCCCCGCCAGGCCCCGCCCCGCCAGGCCCCGCCCCCAGGCTGTCGCCGGGTAAACCAAGACTCAACTCTCCCTGCGTGTTGATGTCAACGGTCCTGGCCGACCCGGAAGCAGAATTCCCAACAAGTCGAAGATGGCGCGTCTGGGCGCGCACTGCCGCCAGGGGGTGCAGAAGGCGCCGTAATGTCGTGCGGTTTCTCTTAAGCCGTCCTGCGCCTCCGGAAATAAAGGCTTGTCACTTTCGTTCTGGCTTTCCGCTTTGCTTCTGGGCAAGAGCAGAGATTTCACCGACGGAGCTACCACGCGGAGGGCGCCCCAAGGCCCGAGGGAGAGAAGCCTGGTCTTCCAGCCAGGGTCTGCGTTCCTCCTCGCACCGACGTGAGAGTTTCCAGAACAGCCGTCGTTTCCCGTGTTCAGCCACAAACGAAACACAGCACAGCGAACCCTTTAAAGCGGAAATGTGTAATTTCTAACAGTGAAGAACAGTGATTTGTTTGCCGACTTGGAGCCGAGGCGGTTTAGAAAGCCGAGGAAAATTGAAGGGGCCATGGCAGAGAAAGGGAACCCTTTACCTGGAGTCCCATAAGGGTCAAAAAATTGTGATACAGTATTTTCTGCCAACATTGCCTTCATAGATAATTTTTGTTTAATAGGACTATTTCAAAAATATGTTATAATAGCTGGGTTGGTGGCGCACCCGTAATCCCAAGAATGGGAGATGCTGAAGCAGGAGGGCTGCAGTGAGCTTGAGACTAGCCTGAGCTTCAGCGGGTGGCCTTGTTTCAGTCCAAAAACAGAAATTCAAGATCTTTGACTGTTTAGCCTTGAAGCATGATTCGCTGCCGCTTTATTTCTTTTGAGAGGTTAACATGTAACACAGGCTGGCCCCCCAGTCTATATAGCTAATGATCTTGAATTCATGACCCCCTACCTCCTGAGTGCTGGGAATCGGGGGCACTGTCACATCTAGCTTTATTTGATTTTACTTTTTGAGACAGGGTCTCACACTAGCTCAAGCTGGCCCAGGCTGGCCTGTGTCAAGCCTCAACCATCCCAGTTCTAGGATTATAGGTGTGGTCCACACCTTTGAGTTTAACCACTAAGTATCTATCTTAGCTGTAACGTTTAACTTTCCAAGACTTAAAGGATTACTAGCCTTATTTACCAGTCAAAACATTTACTTCATTGTAACCATTACAGTAAAGGTGCCTTTGACACTTCAACCTGTGTTCTCATGTCAGCCTATAATCCTGTCCAACCACTCAGAAAACGCCTTATGACCACATTTACAAAACACACAAAAAAAGCTCTTCAGGACATTTTGAATTAACACACCTTCAAAAGTTACACCAACTGTGTATGCCCAATATTAAGACCCTTAAATGCAACCCTGCATTGAGAAACCCATACCTACAATTTGGGTGTGTAATTGTATACTGTTCTCCAAAGCACCTTTCTCCTTAATGTCCAAGTTTAAATGTACATTCAAAACCTTTTGGGGGGGCCTGGAGAGGTGGCTCAGAGGTTAAGAGCACTGTCTTCCAAAGGCCCTGAGTTCAAGTCCCCACAACCACCTGGTGGCTCACACCCATCTATAATGAGATCTGGTGCCCTCTTCTAGAGTGCAGGTGTACATGCAAGCAGAACACTGTATACATAATAAATAAATAAATCTAAAAAACAAGAACTTTGGTGGGGGGGCTTGAGAGATGGCTCAGTAGATAAGAACATTGGCTGCTCTTCCAGAGGACAAGGGTTCAATTCCTAGAACCCACATGGAAGTTCACAACTGTCTATAACTCCAGTTCCAGGGGCTCTGACACCCTCACATAGAACACCAATGCACATAAAGTAAGATAAAAATTATTTTAAAAAACTACTTTTTTCCCAGGACATTACATACCCTTGGTTGTCCTAGAACTCATTATGTGGACCAGATTGGCCTCCAACTCACATAGATCCACCTGCCTCTGCCGCCCACCACCATGCCCCATCTAAAACATTTTCATTGTAAATTCCACCTCTGCTTCATACCAAATCATCCTGAAGTTTTTTCTACAGCAAGCCAAGAATCGTGCCTTTTGGGTGGCTGGCAAGCGGATGCCTGTAATGAACAAAGCCCCATCCGACTCCAGCACAGCACAGAGCAGGAGTTGGGGTGCACACTTGTAGTCCCAGCACTCAGGAGGATCAGGAGTTCAGCGTCAGCCGCATAGCAAGTCCAAGCCAACCTGGGCTACAAAAGACTCTTGTCTCAAAAACAAAATTTTATCATTAGGGTCTAGAGATGTAGTTCAGATGGTGGAATGCTTGCCTAGTCCATGAAACCGGGAGCTTTAGCCCCAGAAAAACAGAGTGGAGGCAAGTAGCAAGTTTGAGATCAACCTGAAATACATGAGACTATTTCAAAAATTTAAAAAATAAAATAAAATTCTGGCCTGGAATGGGGGCTCATGACTTTAATCCCAGTACTCTGGAGCCAGAAGCAGGTTTACCTCTGTGAGGCCAGCCTGGTCTACTTAGTGAGTTCCAGGCCAGTCTAAGGTATATTGTGAGGCCCTGACTCCAAAACCAAAGATCAATAAAGAATCCTGGCCCCACATGAGTAGAAGTCTCTGAAAAGAGTTAGTTACATCTCAGTTTGGAATAGGGCTGAGCTGTATTTCCCCCTATTCTCTGCTGCTGACCGACCCATCTCCAAAGTGTATGAGAGCAAAGCACAGGAAAGTGTCCACAGATAGGCCATTGTTTTCAGAGAGATCTACACAGGTGAGCTCATGTGGTGGTGACTATCCAAGAAAAAAAAAAAAAACTGGTAACTGTCCAACAAAAGGACAGCTGAAGGGACAGCAAAAAAATAGTTTTCATCTAAGATCAAGTCTTCTGAAGTTCATAAATTATGGTTTTAAGCATCTCGCTCATACACACACACACACACACACACTCCTGAAGGCACACACCCATGAGTGGACAGCTTGTCAGAATTGGTTCTCAGAGTTAATGTCAAGGGCCTTTACCTACTGAAACCTGTCTATAAATCACAATTTAGGGGACACAAGTTATTTTATGAGAGTACAACTGGCAGATAGTGCACAGGGCCAAGCAGGACTGCCATAAATTTTCACCTGGAACTGAAGAAGATCCAGTTCTTAACACTGGGTGCTTTTGCCTCTCTCTGAACTGTCCCTTTGTGAGTTGCTGGCCTCCTTAAATTTCAGGATCACAGATGGGACAGATAAACATCCTGTGAGGCAAATGGACATTGCCCCCTGAGCCAGCACTTCCTTTAACAGCAAAAGGAAAATTTCCTCAGTCCCAGGATGGTGGCTGCAGACACACATTATGCCCCGACCCCCAGCAACAGCAACTTGTTTGCGCTTTGCAAAATCCTTCAACTCTGTCCTTTGTTCTTCCTGGGTTGCCCCAAGATACAAGCTCACTGAAGATAAAGTTCCTGTTCCTGTTTCATCACCTTTCCTGCCTGTTCTTTCTTCTTTCAGGATGAGTAGCAAAACTAGTCAGTTAGGATTCCCCGAGTCTATCTTTTCTTCTGGGGTTCTAGACATAGACCCAACACACCTGAGAAGATTAATAAGATACAGTTTGCAAGGATAAAGCATTGAGGGTTAGTAGGGAGTACTTCCTGCCAGGAACACAAATTCAAATGGCAAACTTGGAAATGGCCCTCTTGGAAGTTACATGTAGTTATTTTGGGGGAGATGGAGAGTAAGCAGGGCCATGAAGATCTACCTGTCTTCCACACTCATGCCTTTCTATTGTCAACACCGCAGCGGCTTTTCAGTTGACATCCCCTTTGGGATTAGTATTACAAAAAGCCGGTAGCCTTATGTCAAAGTTGGAGCCCAGTTCAGACTTAAAATCATTTGGAAAGTTGTTTTCAGTGCTTAAAAAAATAAAGGATCTCTGGGTGATAGTGGCACATGCCTTTAGTCCCAGAAGTGGGCCTCTGTGAGTTCAAGGCTGAATCAAGATAAACGCCTTTTTCGACAAAGAAAAAATCTAAATAAATATAATCACCCAAGCCTCTTACCTACACTGAGTGCTTGATAAACATTAGCTATATATTGTCCAAAGCAACACTTCACGGTGTAGCTGAAACAGTACAGGTTAGCCTTTGAGTTTCTTGGCGGCTTTAGGAACATGTTAGCTCAGCCAGGTACTCTTGTGCATGCCTATAATTCCAGCATTCCCAAGGCAGAGGCAGGAGGGTCTCTGTGAGCTTGAGGCCAGCCTGGTCTACAAAGCGAGTCCAGGACAGCCAAGAGTACACAGAGAATCCCTGTCCCAAAAAAACAAAAACAAAGACAGCAATAAGAAATATGTTGGGAGCTGGAGAGATGGCTCAGAGGTTAAGCGCACAGGCTGTTCTTCCGAAGGTCCTGAGTTCAATTCCCAGCAACCACATGGTGGCTCACACCATCTATAATTAGATCTAGTGCCCTCTTGCCTGCAGGCACAAATACAGGTAGAATACTATATAAATAATAAATAAATAAATCTTTTTTTAAAAAAAAAAAAGAAAGGAAGAAATATATTAGCTCTGCAGGCATCTTAGAGGTCACATGGACACTGGAAAGAACTGAGCTTCAACTTATGCATCCTTTAATAAGTTGCTTAACATTTTCAGGCTTCAGTACCATCCTAAGGTGAAAATTGCAAAATTCTTTCAAGGCTAACAGTGAAAATTATTAGAAGTAATTTATGTAAAGCCAGGCATGTTGTTCGCATTTGTAATCCCAGCCCTAGGCAGCATAAGTCAGGAAGAGCTTAAAGCCAGCCAGGGCTACTTAAAGAGATGCTGCCTCAGCGAAACAACAAAACAAGAAACAGAAACTCCCTTTGCCAAGTTCACAGTCCACTATGAGCCCTTGTGTTTCTGAGGCTTATCTCTATCCCCGGAGACTACCCTAACTGTTCTGAAAACTCAAACCCACTTGATTAGCCAAGGATGACTTTAAACTATTTATTTATTTGTTTGTTTTGAGACAGGGTTTCTCTGTGTAGCCAAGGATGACTTTAAACACTTTAAACACTTTTTTCATTTGGTTGGTTGGTTGGTTGGTTGGTTTTTTGAGACAGGGTTTCTCTGTGTAGCTCTGGCCATCCTGGAACTTGCTCTATTGACCTGGCTGGACTCAAACTTCGAATTCTTGATCTTCCTGACCCTGCAGAGCTGAGTATACAGTCATACACCACCACATCTGGCTCTCGTCATCATACTTCAATGTAAATTAGTCTTGGATAAATTTTTAAATGTAATTATTGCAAAATACACATAACAGAAAACTTAGCATCTTGCCCTTCTTAGTGTGTAGACCAAACGAAGCACACTCACAGTATTTCATCAGTAACCACTGGGACTCTTTTCATCTTACATAACTGAACTGAAAGTCTACAATGAAGCAACGATTCCTCATTTTGCTCCAACCCCAAGCTCTGGCAAGCAAGACTCCACTTAACTCTCTCCATACTTTACTATTCTATATAGCTCATACAATATTTATCCTGGTGTATCTGGTTTATTTAATTCAGCCCAGTGTTTTCAACATTTCAAGCATTCTTTCAGGTCATAGCAGAACTTCATTGCTCTTTATTACTGAATAACCTATTGTAGTTTTATAGCATATTTATCCACTCACCTGTTAATGAATACTTAAATTATTTCCACTATTCAGCTATTAGCATTAAAGATGCTATAAATATGGGTTGTATACATACTTAATATGAGAAAATGTCTGATAGGACCAGAGACAGTAGATTACATTTTATATTTGACCAAGTAATTCTGTCATTATAAAAAGCTGCTATGTGCCTGGTGGTGGCACACACCTTCAGTTCCAGTAATTGGGAGACTGAGGCAGGTAGATCTCTGTGATTTTGAGGCCAACCTGATCTACAGAGTGAGTTACAAGACATCCAGGGCAACACAGAGAAATCTTGTTTCAAAAAGCAAGCAAACAAAAAAGGAATGTAATTAAACTGGGCGAGGAGTCAGATTGACATACCAGTGATCACAGTTATGCAGGAAGCTGAGGCAGGAGGATGCTGTTAAAAGCCAACCTGGGCAACATAATGGGACTCTGCTTCAAAACAAAGTGAAAAGGAAGTGGAGGGGGAGCTTCGGTTCTAAGGGAGTTCAGCAGTAGAGCACTGCCTAGAACAAGGCCCTTGGTTTAATCCCTAGTGCCACCACCAAAATCTGAAAAAGGCAAGAAGCAGGAAAGAGCTGGGAATGGTGGACCACACCTCTGACTCCACTGCCGAGGAGAATCCGTAGTTCAAGGGCAGTCTGAGCTATGTGGTGAGCTAGAGGCTTGGCTGGCCTGTCGAGAAAGAAAAAGAAAGGAAGGAAGGAAAAGAGAGAGCGAAATAAAGACAGAGAGAGAAAGAAAGAAAGGCAGAAAAGAAAGAAAGGCCTACAGGTTTAGATTTGTAAATGCTTGACCTCCAGTTGGTGAAACTGTTTGGAAAGGATTAGGAGGTGTGGCCTTTTGGGAGGAGATGTGTCACAGGGGTCAGGCTTTGAGGTTTCAAAAGACTCATGCCATTTGCTAGTGTTTTTCTCTCTCTGCCTCCCATTTGTAGATCAAGATGTGAGCTCCCCGCTGTCTCTGTTGCGATGCCTTTGATCTGCAGTCATAGACTCTAACCATCTGCCGTAAACTAACTGTTCTCTTCCATCAGCTGTCTCGGTCATGGCGTTTTACCCCAGCAACAGAAAAGCAATTCAGACAGTGAGACCCTGTCTCAAAAATAAAAAGGATGACAGTGCACACCTTTAATCCCAGCACTTGGGAGGCAGAGGCAGGAGTTCCAGACTAGCCAGTGCTACATATGGAGACGCTGTCTCAAATAAAATAAAATAAAAGTAGTGTGGACTGGTGGGAAGAGGAGGTGCTGGGATATAACTTAGGGGTAGAACACTTGACTAG
This sequence comes from Pachyuromys duprasi, assembly GCA_028658305.1. Lineage (NCBI taxonomy): Eukaryota > Metazoa > Chordata > Mammalia > Rodentia > Muridae > Pachyuromys > Pachyuromys duprasi. The sequence continues at coordinate 51,804,978 of CM053761.1, forward strand.
CACATGTGGGGCCCTGGGCTCAATCCTCACAGTCCCCAATATCACTAATTAAATTAATCAAACACATAAATATCTTCATCCCAGTAAGTACCCAGAAAGGCATATGATGACTTCTTCGTTGACTCTCTCTAAATGACCCTGGTCTCATGAAAGAGAATGGCATCTGAGGAAGGTTGGTTCATTGCAGGGAAGGCTGTCACCTCAACCTCAAACGGATCCTCTGGCAAAGTTGCTAAAATCCCACTTTAGAATGAAGCTATATGCTTAAAACACTAGTTCACAGTGGCAAGTTCCTCAGCAGTCATGGAACCCAAACCTCCACGTTCCCTGGATGTCAGATGACCTGGAAGTCTCCTGACCTGCTCGAGGTGGTGTGTGCTCACTCACTCACAGAAGCCTGACATACTTCTGTAGTGCTCTGAGAAAGTCTTCCCTCAGCTGGAACCCCAATCTGATCCTCCTCCTTTTCCTTTCTCGGAGTGATGCTGACATTTCTACCCAGCCCCAGGCAGGTGTTGAGGGACTTTCCAACTCCCACCAGGAAGCTGTCCCCACACACCTGTCCTTTCAGACCGCTTCCTAAGTCCTTGACAGGAACATCACCCTCTCCCCAGTCTGTTTGGCTGTCCCATCATTCAGACCCACCACTTCCATTGTGTGCTCATAAACTACTCTTTATCCAGGATCCAAGTATAGTGTAGATGTTAAAACAACAAACAGGGGCTGGAGAGGGAGAGAGTTCAGTAGTCAGAGTGCTGGCTGTTCTTGCAATGGACCTGGATTCAGTTCTCAGCACCTGTGATCATCCATAACTGACTCAGAACTGGTTCCAGGGAACAGGACAGCCTCTTCAGATCTCCATGGGTGCAAGACATATATATACATAGAGGCAGCACTCATACAGATAAATTAAAACACACACACACACCAAACAAGTTAGGGCTTGGTCATTCTGTTTTATGAAAACAACTTGGATTTATTCTTATATCATTTGCTAGAAAGTTCAGCACATGAAGAGGGCATGCTCTCCACAGAGCACTTGGCAAGTACACACAAGGCCCTGGGTATATGTCCAGCATCACAAACCCATGCCACAGTGCCTCAGCCAGACACACATTTCATCTTTCTCATTAACAGAGAGGTCACCTGGGGCCACGAGGGGCCACATCACTTTTATGCTCAGTCTACCTTACCCTGTGGCTTTCGTCTTCAAGCTGTCCCCTCGGGACCAAAGATGACCATGACAGTTCCCCTTCGCTGCCTGTTTTCAGACAGGATAAAGGGTGACACAAAGCCACCAACTGTACTTTCTAGTTTAGTCAGTTCTTCCGTGGTGAACGTTTCAGGGAAGCACACCCAGCAACTTCTGCTTCCACCTCCTTGCCTACAACCCTGTCACCTGGCCACTTGCTCCCTGCAGGGATCACGGACAGACATACTTTTTATTTTATTATTGCTATTTTGTGTGTGCATGTGTGTGCGTTTCGCCTCTACGTATGTCTGTGCACAGTGCCCATGCTGGTGCCCACTTTGGCAGAAAGAGGACATCAGAGGACAATAATTGCAAGCTGCCCTGAGTCCAGTCTTTAACCAATCCACTTCTCTCCAGCCACAGAGGTACTTATTTATTTTTGGTTTCTCAAGAGACAGGGCTTCTCTGTATAGCAGTGGCTGCCCTGGACTGGCTTTGTAGACCAGGCTTGGCCTCCTCAAACTCACAGAGATTCAATTGCCTCTTTCTCCCGAGTGCTGGGAGCAAGGTGGGTACCACCTCTGCCCAGCTCATAGTTCTTCTGTTGAGACGTGATCTCACACATCCCAGAACGTCTCTACCTCCAGAGTGCTGGCAGTGGGTGCCCTTTCTCAGCTTTAACCACCTTTTCTAACTTCAGGGTTCCTCTCGGCCTTTAAAATCCCAGTGTACAAGCTGGGAGTTATGGGGCACGCCTTTAATCCCAGCACTCAGGAGACAGGGGCAGGCAGATCTCTGTGAGTTCGAGGCCAGCCTGGTCTACAAAGAAAGTCCAGGTCAGCCAGAGCTTGATACACAGAAAAACCTTGTCTTGAAAAACAAAGCAAAACAAAACAAAACAAAATTCCAGTATACAGATTGGGTGTCGTAGAATAGCCCTGGAGTTCCAACATTCTCAGAGCTGAGGCAGAGAAATT
>CM053761.1:51807646-51829593 GCA_028658305.1 Pachyuromys duprasi
ATAGGTCTATATAAGTGAGTATATACCATATGTTTCTTTCTGCTTTTGGGATACCTCACTCAGGATGATCATTTCCAGGTCCCACCATTCTTTTAAAATTTTTAATTAACTTTATTTTATATGTATGAGTGTTCTGCGTGCATGCATGTCTGTGTACCACTTGCATTCTGGGTGCACTCCAAGGCCAGAAGAGGATATGAGATTCCCCTGGAACTGGAGCTGCAGATGGTTATGAGCCACCAGCTGGATGCTGGGAATGAAACCTGGATCCTCTAGAAGAGCAGTCAATGCTCTTAAGCACTGAGCCATCTTTTGAGGCAACAAGGTGACTCAGACTTTAAATAGTCCAAGAAAAGTATCAGCTGAATCTGAAAAGGGATTGGCTTTTGTAGAAAAGAAATTACAGGATGCACATGCAGATTGCTTGAATACAAAACTTGATTGTATTTTAGTTATTTTGCTTTCTACTCATTTTCCCACAGGAATTCTTATGTGGAAGGAAGATAATATCTTAGGATGGATATTTTTAGCATACAAACAGAGTAAAAAATTAAAGACCTATGTAGAAAAGGTTTCTGAATTGATTCTGAAAGGCAAAATGAAACTTTATCAATGAGCAGAAATTGTCCCAGCAGAAATTGTTGTGCCTTTTACTAATGCTAAAACTGCTTCAATATGGGCAGAAAATGAACACTGGAAAGGAGCTTGCAGTAATTTTGGGGGAGAGATTAACAACAAATATCCCAAAAGACTTTAGTTTATTAAAAAAAAAAAACTAATTGGATTCTCCCTGACATAACAAAAGGGACACCAATTTCTGGAGCCCCTACATGTTATACTGATGCAATAAATCAGGAAAGACAGGCTGTAAGTCAGAAATAAATAAGTAAAGTGGCTCAGAGCCCATAAGATTCAGCTGGAAAATCAGACCTGGATGCCATTCTTTTAGAAATGCTGGGAAAGAATCAGGTGAGGGTATTGTGGATGTTCTGGTTTATGATATGTAAACATGTTTTCTTGAAAATTCCAAGTTGGGGGTTTTAGTTTAAGTATCTTGTGCGGATCGTGGTCTTTGCCAGGTGAAATTAGTTAAATTCTGAGGACTTTGAGGGGTGTAAATATGTCAGCCCAGCGGAAGAAGACACAGCTGCTAAATTAGGACTGCTTGCTGCTGGTTCGTCCTGCTACTGCATTTGCTGTTTGCTGATTTGCTGGATACCTGGGCTTCTAGATTTCTGAGTGAATGATATTGGTATTGTCCCCAAAAAGAATCCTATGACCCTACCCAGCGGGAAGTAACAGAGAGAACCCCAACTCCTGTCCCCTCTAACCTTCTTTCCCTCGTACCCAGTGTTGGGGGTTGGAAGGGAGGTAGAAGCATTTAACCCTAAATAAAGTAGGTTTGTCAAAAAAATCAAGGACAACAGTGAGGAGGATTCACCAGCCAGACTCTGAGGGAGAAACAGGTGCTGTTAACGGGCCACTTAGCAGAACATAAATTAGAATAAACAGGTTAATTTATGTTATACGAGTTAGTTGGAAACAAGCTAAGGCCAAGCTTTCATATAAATAAAATGTCTTTGTGTCATTTACTTTTGCCGCTGGTGGGTTGAGACAGCCACGTGATAAAGTGATCAGGTGGCTGGAACGCAGCAGATGTGGAAAGAGCCAAGGACCAGACAGTCCCTTCCACAGCACACAAGAAGCACTCTCTCCAAACAGGCCTTACCCTTAAAAGCCCATTCACTATGAGCCCATCAGTGGGTTAATCCAGACGGAATTAACACTTTCAGGATCCATCACCCCTCCACAGTGCCAGCAGCTGGGGACCAAGCTCCTGTAAGTGAGCCTTTTAGGGCCTTTTAGGGCCTTAATGCACAGCTCATGACATTGAGCAAAGAACTGAAATAAGAATCTCTACTTTGGAGCACCAACAAACACAGAAAACGATATTCAGTATTGATAGAATGAGAGCAATGAAAACCAAAACCACGATAGGACCACAGCAGAGTCACTTGATTAGTCATTACTAAAGCAAACAAAAGCAATAACAAAAAACAAACAAACAATTGGAAACTAAGTGTTGGAAGGATGATAGTGTGAAGGAAAAACAGTGTAGCTAGTATGGAAAACAAGTGCAACACAAAAGCAGCAAGAATCTAAGTAGAATTATCGTAAACTGAAAAGCTATTGACGTGGTGACTTCTCAGGGAGGGTTTTCTTCAAGCGTGTGACCCCTATGTGGGATAACCCCACATGTGTGCACATGTGGTAGCACAAACTGGACTTAGCAGATTATTTAAAAGATGGCCCCGTGGCTAAAGCACTTGCGGTTTGGATTCCCAGGGCCCACAATAGTCCTAGGGCTCTCCTCTCCACTGGTGGACCAGAAACGTTCCCAGCACACATACAGACATGTAGGCCAAACACTCATACACATAAAGTCAATAAATCTAAATAAGTAAATCAATAAATGAAAATATTGGAGATCATTTTAACAAGAAAACCCAAACCGTACCAAAGAACGATGTACTTGGGAGCATTGCCTGTAGCTCAGTGATGAGCTTTACCCAGCATGCACAAGGCCCTGAGTCTAACCCGGTCTCACGCTTTTCCTGTTTTGTTTTGTTTTTCAAGACAGGGTTTCTCTGTGTAGCCTTAGCTGGCCCGAACTCGCTTTTGTAGACCAAGCTGGCCTCGAATTCACAGAGATTCATATGCCTCTGGCTCCCTGGATGCTGGGATCACAGGTGTGTGCCATCTTGCCCTGCTTAGTACCACACACTTTTTTTTTAAGTACAACTATGACTTGAAAAGATATTTGTAAGGGCCTATTCATGAAGCATTATTCATAGTAGCGAAATGTCCATCGGTAGATGAAGAACTAAACAGAGCAGCATATTTATGGAACATGAGAAAGTCGTGGTTGAGAGTAGTAAAAGCTGCTCATAACCCAGCACACAGGAGGCCAGGTGGTACAGGGAGACCACCACAACTTGGAGACCAGCCTGGTCTATCTTAGTGAATTGAGTCCAGCCGACACTACGAGAGGTTCTGTCTCATTTTCCAGCCTCAACTCCTGCTCAAAACAAAGCAACACAAAATTCAATTTGTAGGGTGCCTACATAGCATGCACTAGGCCTGAGTTCAGTCCCTAGGATCGCATGAACTGTCGTGGTGACAAACCTGCCAGTTTATGTAGCAGAGAGATGAAGGCTGGAAGGGCAGGAGTTCAGGGTCACTTTTGATTACAGATTGCATTCAACACCATCATGGACTGACTACTTGAGACCTTGTGTGTGTGTGTGGGGGGGGGGGGGGAACAGGAACGTAAAGCCAGGCATGGTAGCACATGTGTTTTGTTTGTTTGCTTATTGTTTGTTTTGGGTTTGGGGGTTTTGTTTGTTTGTTTGTTTGTTTGTTTGAAACAGGGTTTCTCTGTGTAGCCTTGGCTGTCCTGGACTTCTTTGTGTACCAGGCTGACCTCAAACTCACCTTCCTCTGCCTCCCTGAGTGCTGGGATTAAAGGTGTGTGCCATTGGACAGCTATGTATCAATTAGGTTTTCTATTTCTATGCAGAATAATCAAATATCCTGCAAGAGAGTAGTTTATTCTCTTTTTTTTTCCTTTCTCTCTCTCTCTCTCTCTTTTTTTGAGACAGGGTTTTCCTGTGTAGCTCTGGCTGTCCTGGAACTCACTTTGTAGACCAGGCTGGCCTAGAACTCATAGCGATCTGCCTGCCTCTGCCTCCCTAGTGCTTGGATTAAAGACCTGAGCCACCACCACCTGGCTACCAGCCAGCACCAAGTATTCACATACACGAGCCTACAGAGGATGTTTCTTATTCAAAACACCGACATCTACTTACATTAGAGACTGGTGAAGTAAGGAGAGGTCGGGTGAGCTCATGTTTTGTCATGTTTTGAAGCTTCAGAGTACAAGATCAAATGGCGCCATTGGTTTTGCTTCTGGCAAGAGATGAATCATGGTGGAAGTGGCACAAGCTGAGGCAGAGGAGAAAAAGAGAGGGACCAGGGCCTCAGACTCTCCTTCACAGGCATGACTCCAGTGATCCATACCACCCACATCTTACAATCGGGGGAAGGAGCTTTCAACTCCTGGCCCCGGCTGTGAGAACACACTGGGAAGTGAAATCTAGGGGTTCTGGGTTTTTTTTTGTTTTTTTTGTTTTTGCCTTGGAGGAGAAAAAGAAAAACAGCAGGAAAGGGGAGAGAGGGTCAGGAAGAGACTTTGTGTCTAAGGCCCTTCCTAGGTTGTTCAGTTAACACTGATCTAACAACCTCCTCCCTAAGTCCCTCAGTTCACATTAACCAAGCACACCAAAGATCACCCCTCCACACACACACACACACACACACACACACACACACAGAAAGGAAAGGGAAAGTGGGATCTGGAATAGCCATGCTTACAAAACTGGGGGACTCATGCTATCCGAAGCTGACTGACGTCAAATGGAAAGACTCAAATTACAAGGGCGAAAGCTGGCTAGAGAACGGGAGGACAAGCTGAAGGTGAATTCAACTCGCACACACCACACAGAGCAGGAAGCCGATCTTAATTTGGTGCTGTCCAGAAATAGCAAGAAATGCACATTGTTCAGAGCTGGAGAAGCAACTACTGGGCTGACCAACTGCAGGAACCAAACAGCCATAAGAGCACTGGCTGCAGTGAGGCGTGGTGCTGTGTGTCCGATGCCCAACGCTTGGAAAGTACCAGGAGTTCAAGAGCATCCTTGGCTGCCTAGCAAGTCTGAAGCCAGCCTAAGCCACTAGAGATAAAATAACAAAAACAAAGCAGAGAGATTGACTGCTGCTAATAGCAATCCTGGGACAGGAAGAGGTGGGACAGACATCCACACGAAAACTACTTAGTGCTGTTTAGGTTTTTTTGGTAACCATATGCACGTACCTTGACTTTTAAAAGTGAATAAGGTTCTGGGGAGATGGCTCAGCAGTTAAGAGCAGGTACCGCTCTTCTCTTCCAGAGGACCTGAGAACCCCCTGGAACTCCAGCTCTTGGGGACCCATCGCTTCTGGCCTTCATGGATATCCACGCTCACTTGCACATTCCCATACGTGGACACACACCTACACACATTATTTCAAAAGAGAAGTCTTCTTTAAAAAGTAATTAATCCTGTTGTGATGGTGCATACCACTGAGACAGACTGAAGAGGTTGAGGCGGGAGGATCAAGGAGTGACTCTGAGCTGTCAAGATGGCTCAGTAGGTGCAGTGCACAGGCCTGGAATCCCAGCGCTCAGGGAGGCAGAGGCAGGTGGATCTCCATGAGTTTCAGGCCAGCCTGGTCTACAAAGTGAGTCCGTGACAGCCAAGGCTACACAGAGAAACCCTGTCTTGAAAACAAAAACAGCAACAAAAGATGGCTCAGTAGGTAAGCCTGGTGACTGGTGACCTGAGCTGGATTGCTAGGAGCCGACGGTGACAGAGATGACCTGACTCCTGCAAGTTGCCCTCTGACCTCCTCATGCACTCGCTGACACTCACACCCACCCCTCCCACACTAAATATGACTTTACATGAAAAAAAAAAACAAGTAAATAAAACTTGCAGAAACAATAGCACTTGCCTAGCATGCACAAAGCTCTGAATTGGAGCCTTAGCAACACAGATTAAAGTAGACTAAACTTTTAAAACTTTTAAAGTTATTTAAAAATCAAATTGTGTCAGTTGGGTGTGGTGGTGTACACCAGGATGTCCTGGTAAATCATAGGAAGACAAGACTTTCCTCTTCCTTGATATGCTGGGATGGGATAAGAATTAGGCAGTTAAGGAATTGTTCAACTGGCAGTAGACCTTTCGTTTGTTTGTTTTGAGACAGGGTTTCTCTGTGTAGCCTTGGCTGTCCTGGAATTCACTCTGTTTCAGGCTGGCCTCAAATTTATAGAGATCTGCCTGCCTCTGCCTACCAAGTGCTGGGATTAAAGGTGGTAGGCCTTTTTTATAAGCACCACTTTCAGGTTTATTTTTATGTCTGTGTGTGCATACGTGTGTGCATGTGAAGGTCAGAGGAACACCTCAGTTCAACTCTTCAGGCGCCACTTTCTCTGTAAAACAGTGTCTGTAAATAGCCAGGAAATCTCCAAGTAAGCTAAGCTGTCTGCCCAGTGAACCCCAGGCACCCATCTGTCCCTGACTGCTGAGGGGAGAGGTCACGAGAGGTGCAAACCACCGAGCTTTACTTTAAAAAAAACCGAAGTAAGGGTCTCACTTTATTGTAGTGGTTGTTATGAGGTTATTGAGACAGTCTCTCTATGTACTCTGGGGTGTCCTGGAACCTGCTATGTAGAACAGGCTGGTCTCAAACTCATAGAGATTCTCCTGTCCCTGCCTCCCAGATGCTGGGATTAAGGGCGTGTGCCAACATGCCTGGTGAGAGCCTGGATTTATGACCCAGATAATGCTGGGATTACAGGCATGATCTACCACACACAGCCTGGTTTGAGTTCCTCCTCCTCCTCTTTTTCTTTCTTTCTTTTTTTTTTCTTCTTCTTCTCCCCACCCCCTCTGTTCCCAAGGGAGCACGTGCCTGTGGAGGACAGAGGTTGATGTCCAGAGTGCTCCTCAGTCTCTCTCTACTTTATTTACCGAGGGAGGGCCTCTCACTGAATCCAGAGCCTTCTGACTTGGCTAATCTAACCAGCCATCATGCTGGGCTGTGGGCTGTGGCATTAAGCATTCAGGGGTTTTTGTTTTGCAGCAATAGGTGACTGATACAAAGATTTGGCCCATTGTCTGCCTGGACCAATGGTCTCAAAGTCTGGTACTCTATTTCCCAAAGGTGCCTAGCAGGCAACACTTACTGAAGTCTCCATCCCTTTCCAGCTCTTGGAAGACAGAGGACTGATGTGCTGCCTTGTTATAGGCTGCCTCAGGAAAGGAGGCATTTGTGATCCTGGCCGTGTTATGTCTTGAAAGCACACCTCTTAAGACTCTTTTTGGCAATGGTGGGGAAGGATACCCCATAAGCCAAAACCCCACAGAAGGCAGTGATTTGTGTGGACTCCTTCACCTACCTGCTTTCCTAGGATGTGTTGAGGGAGGCGACTGTGGTGGTCCGGCTCGGCCACTTGCTAGTGAACTCCCAGAACCTACCTTTCTCCATTCTTAACAGACTTCCTGAATTCCCCTTCACATGTGAGGCCCACTTCACTCTGCCTTCAATTATGGCTCTCCATTGTCAATACCAGGAAAATGGGAAAAGTCTCACACCCACATCTAAGCCAGGGACCCATCACAGTCGGCTCTCTGCTTGGGTTCCCATGTCCAGTTTCCTTCTCTCTGCCAATGTAGCTGAGCAACGAACCCATCAGCAGTTCCCAGGATGAGTTACAACACCTGCCTTCTCTCCATACCTGTCATCTGCTTGTTCCTCTGCTGACAACAAACTTCCTGTTCCTTTACTGGAAAAAATAGGTTTTGCTTTTCTGAGTCACCTGACAGCTGTGTCCTCAGGGAAGTCCTCCTTGAGTGTCCTACCTTCTTGGTGACATTAAGTACCCTACCTGGGTCAATCCATCACCTTGGCTTTCTTCAGATAGCATTTACTCTGCTGACTAATGGCAGAGACAAAAAAGCTGTCCAGCAATGATTACTTCCTTCCACTGCATCTGTCTGTTGCTAGAAAGCAGGTGGCCTAGCTGAAACCCAAGTCACTGCTCCCCGGGATCGAGGGAGTGGTCAAACAAGTTGCTCCTGCCACAGGTATGTGAGCAGAAGCGATGTGTCACCACCGCACTGAGGCTTTTAAGAGGGTGTGCCTCTTGACACACTTGTTGTCCTGTGGTCAGCTGTATTCAGACAATGACAAGCCCCTTCGGAATGGTGCTGTGAAATGGTCCTGGCATGGTATCTTGGCCCCGTTGATGGAGGGAAGACACCTGCTTTTATTTTGTGTGACATGGAATTTCTACGGAGACATATTTGTCTCACATCCAAGTATTAAGCAGCCTGAAATCCTTAGTTTCCAAGATTAGATGAGGGTGGGTGCGTCACGGTGGTATGCCATAGTCAAGACACCTATTGTTGTAGCATCCAGTGTGTTATCTAACTTAGAACATGGCTTAATGTTTTGTTTACTCCTTGCCTGACTGCCTCTTTGCTAGACCGATCTTAAAGGAAAATGGGGATTTTTTTTTTTCTTTTTAAGCAAAGGGAAGGGGGACAAAGGAGCACGGAACGTACAAGCAATGCTGTGAATCTCACTGAGGGCGAGGGAGATCCCAGACACTGCTCCAAGCCTGTCCACTGAACGAGACAGAGAAAGGCATGGGTTTTGTGGGGGAGAATCATTGGCCAAGCGAACCCTTCATTGTGGAATGATTTCTGAGTGGTGATGGGGAAGGAGCAGCATCATGAAAAGGGTGGAGAGTGAGGCCGAGCGAGGCAGGCGGCACCTTTCTGCTTTCTCCTTTGACTTATTCTATCACGCTCACCACTGTCTCTCATACACATTTCCCTCATCCACCTGTTTTCAGTTTGACTTTTAGACTGTTTGTGCAGAGATAGTCTGGGACTCAGCTGCCGGCTTCCAGATAGAGAACAGAGAGACCCCCGAGATTTCAGGCTGCGTTTCTCTCAGGAATGGCCAGGAGGTGTCCATGAGCGAGGTGAGGCTCCTGGTTTCACGAGGGGTGCTAGAAATGAGTTTTCTACCTGGTGTTACAGTTAGCTCTTTTAAGTGAGATGGTCTGAATCACATGATCCTGAAGTGTTGCAGCCCTTTGGCTAAGCCAATGTATTAACGACAGGCAAAAGCCCATGTCTGATCGGGTTGCAGCTGAAACACAGGCCTGGCAAGGTTCAGGCCCAGAGGCAGGAAAGCAGATCCCTGCCAGAAGGTGGGTCCAGACCTGGCAGGTGCTTTGCTGGAGGTTCAGCCTCAAATTTCCAGGGAAGAGGGGAGCCCTCCTCCCCCAGAATAAATGACAAACCTCAGGCAGCCATGGTGGAAAGCTGACAGGTATCACGAAGCATGTTTATTTTGTGTGAAATCAGGGATTTATAAACCTTGAGCAGTGGGAGGTGTTTCAAGAGTGAAATGTGTTTAATTCACTGGGGCTAGAGGTATTAGGGATACTTGATTTACATGTAGTGGCTCAGTGCCTCATTTACATGCAGTAGAATGGTACTAATACAAGAAGGAGAACACAGCACTTTTTTTTTTTTAAGTTTAAGTTGTTTTTTCTTTTCTTTTTTTTTTTTTTTAAGTCTACACAAGGTTTCTCTGTGTAGCCTTGACTGACCTGGACTCACTTTGTAGACCAGGCTGTCCTTGAACTCACAGAGATCCATCTGCCTCTGTCCCTCCCACAACCCAGCAGTGCTGGGATTATGGGTATTTGACACCACACCAGGTGAGAGTATAGTACTTAATTAGCCTGGGCTGGGGGAAATCTCCAGGTACAACTGAAGGTCATTTGTTTAAAGCTAAGATCTTAGCATAGGGTTGGGTATTTCCAGGAATCCCCATGTGTTTGCTGAGCAGGTTTCTTTAAAATTTTTTTTATTTAATTTTATTTTATGTGCATCATTGTGAAGGTGTCAGATCCCTTGGAAATGGAGTTACAGACAGTTGTGAGCTACCATGTGGAATTGAACTGGGAATTGAACCCTGCCAGGTCCTTTGGAAGAGCAGACAGTGCTCTTAACCACTTAGCCATCTCTCCAGCCCTGAGCAGGTTTCTTATCAGGAAAGGCACAGCCCCATAATTTTCCCTGAGGGCTATACGTCACTCTTTGGAGGTCTGAAGGTTCAGGTAGAGAGGGCACCCTATTGGGGAAGGGAGGCTATAGTTATTGACCTGCACTCAGAAGCTACCCAGAAACGTTAGACTTCGACCTTAACAAGCAGAGTCCCACAAATATTATTTCACATTCCTGGAAATTGAACTCTGGGCCTCCTCCATGTTAGGTAGAGCTATATATGCACACTTCACCTGCTATGTTTTCTGCTTCTTCCACAAAAACATAGATCCCAATAGAGAGGGGATTTTTTTTAATGTTCTTATTCACTGAGGCCTCCTAACAGGTACTACCTTGAGCTGTCTGTGCCTGCCAGGCAGTAATGTTCAAACTAGGCTTGCTGAATGGATAAATGGATGATGCGCACAAACTAGATTTGAATAGAACCTTCAAGGCTCCAGGGTCTTTCTAGGCAAAGGATGTCTGAGATGCTCACAGAGAGAACAAGACAGGCAATCCTCAGTCTGGTGAGGATGCAGCCGGAGCAGGGATTCAGCCCACAGTGTAGACATGATGGATAAATGGAAGCAACTCTGTTATTTATGAATCAGAAGTGAAAGGCTGGAAGCAGGTAGGTGCAGAAGTCAGGTGGAGCAGAGTTAAGGGGATATGGGCTGTGCGAAATGCTGAAAGCAACCCACAGTCAAGGTGTTCTTCAAACCCATTAGCTCAGTGCCGCAGAGGCAGCTCTGGGGCTCATGCTCCTGCCTCTGGGGTGTTGGGTACTGGGTGCTGAAGGTTTTGTCCCCAGCTGGTGAATCAGAAGAGGTGGTTAGATAACAGCTGGATTCAATGGGTTGCTCCTTTGGGCAGTTCATTTTCAGGGGGGTGTAGGGAATGAACACAAATGTCACGTTGGTAGGAAGTGCTGCCTGGTTGGAGGGACCACTGGGTGTGCGTGTTCGGAGGGTCACCTTGCCTATGGTCTCTTCTGCTTCCTGTCAATCGTTAGGTGAGCAACCTTCTCCCACCCTACCCTTCTGTCATAATGTTCCAGCAGACTGTGGACTGAAACCTCCCAGGCTGTCGGCCAAATTTTATTCTTCTCCCTTCATTATATTTACCTCAGGTACTTAGTTGAAGGTACTGGAAAGTGACTAACACGTAGGAATACAGTAGCCTAGTGACTCTGGAGTTGACCCCATGCCTATGGGGGCAGGAATTGCTAACCTAAGCCCATAAAAGAAGGAGTTGAGGTTAAGGGTCATGTTGAGGACTCTCAGAGGCAAGAGGTGGAAATCCTGTTTGAATTAGCATGTGTTTCTTGGAAGCCCAGGACAGAGCCCGAGAGCAAAGCTCACTCTAATGTTGCTGACTGTGGCCTTCAGTCCCGGGCAGCAAGATCTTTACAGGAAAAGAGAAGAGAAGGAAGAGGTGTTCATAAACTGCTCATAGCGGCGTTGAACTCCATCCATCCCAAAGAGGACTGCCAGATCAAACACGGGACGCCCAGTTAAGCATGAATTACAGATGGCTATGGATGTGTTAGCACAAGCATTCACATTTGCTAATTCTCACAGCCCTGGACCCAGGAGCTACCTCTAGAAAAGCTGGTCATAGGAAAGCTTTACCTCTCAGCCTTTCTCCGAATTCTGTGTAGTGGAAGTTTTGGTTTCTTTAAAAACTCAGTTCTATTATATAAATACATTTTTGTTTTAGTCTCAAGTGTGGGATCTAGGACTGCCTTAGTTTGTCCACAGCTGATAATTGTCTTGTACAGGGGTGTGGTCTTTAGTTTCATTCTGAGGGTATAAATATGAGAGCCCAGAGAGAGAAGGCAGAGACTTGGAGGAAACAGAGAGAACACTTTGATAATGCTTGGAAGAAAGAAGAAACTGCTCGCTGAGTTTTCTGGTTCACTGGACTGCTAGATATTATGACAACTGAGATTGGCATTGCCCAAAAAAGAACCCAACGACCCTACCCAGCTGGAAGAAGTAAAGAGGTCTACGTCCTCTTTCTCTTCTAACCTTCTTTCTCTCCTACCTAGGGTTGGGGGGTTGCAAGGGAGGTAGAGGTTTTAGTGACCTCAAATAAAGCAGAGTGTAAAAGCAGGGCCTACATGCCAGGGGTGGTGGTACCTCACGCCTGTGATCCCAGCACTTTGGGAGGCCGAGGCAGGTGGATTTCTGTGAGTTTGAGGCCAGACTAGTCTATCAAGTGAGTCCAGAACAGCCAAGGCTACACAAAGAAACCCTGTCTCAACAAAACAAAACAAAACAAAACAAAACAAAACAAAACAAAAACCAGTGTAGTTCTTCAGTTTTCCCTGGGGAATTGTGTTAGTTTAGAACACTGTAATAAATACCTTGCAAAATTTACGAAGAAAATAGGATCATCTTCTGGCCTAAGATCATCTTTTGGCTAAGATTATCTGCAGTTTCAAGAAAAAAAGGCTTATTTTGGCTTGTGGTTTGGGAGGTTCCTGTACACACATACACACTCCACAGGGACAGCACCCCACTCCAGACACTTGCACCTGCAGGTGTATATGTACATATACACACTAGTAAATTAAACAAACCACCCCCTCATGCACACACAAACGGGTTGGAGGTTCCTGTCTGTGCTAATTAAGTTTTTGTCAACTTGACACAATCTAGGGCCATCTGAGAAGAAGGCACTTCATGCCTTCGTCAGATTGGCCGGTAGGCAAGTCTGTGGGCCCATTTTCTTGATTAATAATTGATATGGGAGGGCCCAGCCTACTGTGGGCATTCCGCCCTGGGAAGTTGGTCCTGGGAAGTATAAGAAAGTTGAATGTGAGCTTGAAGCACACCAGAGGACCAGAGTTAGATTCCCAGCACCCACATCACTGTTCACAACCATCTCTAACTCCCATCTTAGGGCATCTGATGTCCTCTTCTGGCCTCCAAGAGTACCAGGCATGAAAATGGTGCACAGACATGCATGCGGGGGCCGGGGTGGTGGTGGACATCCATACACATAAAATAAAAATTTAATTTAAAAAGAGCCCCAGGGCAGCTGTGGTGCACGCCTTTAATCCCAGAACCAAGGTGGCTGAGGCAGGCAGATCTCTGAGTTTGAGGACAACCTGGTCTAGAGAGGGAGCTTCAGGACAGGTTTTAAATGCTGGGTCCTTGGGAGGTGATTAATTTGTTTATGAGGGCCCTACGTCATGAACGGGGTTAGTGGCCTTAGATAATTGCTCAGGGAGCCTGATCATTCTTTTTGCCTGCTTCTGCCAAGTGAGGATACAGCAAGAAGGCTCCATGTTGGAAGCAGAAAGCAACAGTCCCCATTAGACTCTGACTATGTGAGGCCTCGAATTTGGACTTCCCAACCTCCAGAGTTTTAAGAAATAAACCTCTATTGATATACATTTCCATACATAAGGTGTTTTGTTTTGTGTGTGCAGCTTTGTCTGTTTGTTGCTATTTTAAGGACAGGGTCTTCTGTAGCACAGGCTTATCTTTGAACCCTCTATATAGCTGAGGATGAGGATGTCCTTGAACTCTGATCCTCCTGCCCCCCCACTCCTGGACTGCAGGTGTGTGACACCACACTTGGTTACAGTTGAAATATCAAAACCAGGGGCTGGCTATTAACTCAGTCTCTGCGGTGCTAAGGATCAAATCCTACACCCCATTTCCTCAACAACTTAACATACCCTTTCACTGGTTTGTTGTTGAATTCTTAACCCAATGTGTCCAATTAGTGTTGCCCTCTATAAGCAGGAGAATAGTGGTCATGACCACTGGGCCATGGTCCAATTAGTAGCTTCTGAATAAATGGATGAGCAAACCTTCATTTCCTTAGATCCCAGCAGACAATAGCCGTAAGTCATTGCTCATGCTTTGCCTTACCTAGGAACTGACAAACTTCAGTCACTCTATGTTGTGGATGAAGTGTGCTCATCATTTTTATACACAGACTCCCGCCATGCTGGGTGGTAAATGAGTGCACAGAGCCAGAGAGCTCAAAATTGCAGCAAGACACAGCATGGGAGCTGGAGGAGGTGGCCAAGGATGGAAGAGCAGGGTGCAGTTAGGCACGAGGACACAGCCTGCCAGAGAGTCAGGGCCGATAACTATCTGTCTAGGGAAGAATCCTGGTCAAAAATAGCTATGGTGTTATAGTAATTCTCTCTCTCCTCTGATTTTTCATTATTGTTTGTTGTTTGTTTAGAGACAGACCAGCTTGCTCTACAAAGAGAATTCCAGGACAATGAGGAGTGAGGACTGCACACAGAGACCTTGTCTCCAAAAAAAGAATTTCAAAATCAGGGGCTAGGGTGTAGCTCAGTTGATAGAGCGATTGCCTGGATGCAATCCCAGCTCTGTATAAAACAGAGATGGTGGTGCATGGAAGGAAGTGGAAGCAGGAGGAGCCCCAGCCCAGACAAAACCAAACATTAGAGGAAAAAGGAGGAAAGGGCGATGGTGAAGACAGGCTCTGCTGTGCAAGTGACCTATGCAGACACCTCTCTCTGTCTTCTCTCTTTCTCTCTTTCACACACACACACACACACACACACCCCTCATCTATACCTTCAGGGCTTCTTTCACACGTGGCATGAAGGCCACTACTGAGAACCTACTGTAGAATCTGGCTCTGCCCCTGTCTCCCAATTTCTTCTCATCACTCACCTGCTCTGCTTCAATCACAGTGGCTCCGTTGTTCCCTGGACAATGATGCTCTCTCCACACAGAACTTTTGCTCTGTTGTTCTGGCTGCATGCAGCACTTTCTGCTCACATTGGCTGGCTGTGTCAGTTTGTCTTCCTCAAATGTTACCTTCTCAGAGAGGACTTTTGGGACACCCAGGCCTGGTATTACCTATCCTCCATCTGTTCCTTAGCATTTGATTTGTTTATTGAGATAGGTTTTCTATATGTAGCCCAGACTGGCCTCCAACTTTTGGTGATACTCTGGTGCCTGTTTCCTGATTTTTAGGATTGTAGGCTATGCCTACCATTAAATGGCATAACCCCATTTAATCACCTGCATCTCGCTAATCATTTAATGGATTTGTTTACATTCTTCATACTAACGTAGGGGTGGGTGAGTGGGTGTGTATGTGCATAGAGAGAGAGGTCAAGGTCAATGTATCTTCTTTAATTATTTCCACCTATTTTTTTAGACAGGGTTTCTGTGTGTATTCATGAGTGCTGGGGTTAAAGGCATGTGCCATCACTTGCAAGCATTGTTTGTATTGTTTTTTGAGATTGGGTCTCTCTATTTTGTAAGCTCTGGATGACCAGACAGGCCTTGAACTCACAGAGATCTACCAGCCCCTGCCTCCCAAGCACTAGGATTAAAGGTGTGTGCCATCATACCCGGACACTGTCTACCTAATTTTTTAAAAATAATAATTATTTTCCGTGTATGAATGTTTTATTTGCACATACGTAGGCAAGTGTACCGTGTGCATGCAGTGCCCACGGAGGTTAGAAGAGAGCCTTGGCCCCTCTGTAACTTACTCCAGAGGAACTAAGGTCCAAGGAGATGAAAAACAAATACTTGGTTCCCTCCTGCCATCCTCATGTTAAGTACGTCACTGTTCTTAGCCACATCCAACTTTGCTTCCTGGCTGCTGGTCCTACTGCTGTGTGGAGGCTGATGTTACACCCAACACTCGGTGCAGAGGCAGAGGCCTGCACCAACATCCCACATCCCTGCCAGTGTGGAAAGTCTAATTCTATAATAGACAAGTCAGGTAACCACTTTTACTAGTTGCTGAAACATGTGTTCATTCTTTTTTTTTCTCCCCACAAGGTCACACACACACACACACACACATACACAGTTGCACTCTGCTCTATCACTTAATATCTCTTGAAGGTTTCAGTTTGCATATGAGTATAGAGGCTTCCTTTGCTCTTTTTCTTAGTTTCAAAATATTCAGTTGAGTGACCAAATAATTCTTAATCAATGATTGAAATCTGAGCAAAATTCTCACTGAGTGTGCTTATTTAAACATTGTCTATTATATCAAGTGTTGAGTATCTTGGCAGCAAGGTCTTGTTTTTCCCTTTTCCTTGGGGCCTACAAAGGTCTAGCATGTACTAGTGTTTTGGGGTATTCACCAGAGAAGATTGCTCAGACATGGGTTTAACTAATAGAAAATCTTTAACTTAATAGAAAATCTAGCTGACTGGTGACTACACAGGGTGTTAAGGATCCCAGTGTAGTGTGGAGCCTTTTTCAAGGTGTGCTTTTAAGCACAAAAACCATGTGAGATTTTAGTTTGTCCACAGCTGATAATTGCCTCCTTGTTGAGCATGGTCTTTGCCAGCTGGTAACAGCCTGCCTCATGTATCACAGAGAGGGGCGTGGTCTAGGAATCTGAGGGATATAAATACTAGAGCCCAGAAGGAGAGATCAGTAGGGCTTGGAGGTTTAGAGAGATGCCTTTGAAGGAGATAGACAGAGGCGACTGTTGGCTGCCTTTGATGTTGATGGAAATTGGTATAGCCCCAAAAGAACCCACAGACCCTAAGCAGACAGGAGAAGTAAAGGGGCCTGTACTTCCTCTTTCCACCAATCTTCTCTCTCTTACCTAGGGTTGGAGGGTTGGTGGAAGGGAGGTAAGGCTTAAATTCTCCAAATAAAATAAAGTCTAAAAACAAGTGCAACAGGTCTTTGTTTTAGTTTTGTTCTCTATATGCTGAGTTTCATAGCCTACATGGCACTTCGATCGTGAAGTCAGTTGTACTAAGGTCTCAGGGACAGTAAAGTCTGGGGCTGTGTTCCACAAGGTTCTCAACAGTTTGCTGGAAGGACACACTTCTATACATTCTCTGTGAGTGATTGCTTTCATCAAAGGCACTCCAATCCATCTACCCCATCTGTACCTCAGTCCAAACCATCTCATGGGGATGTTCCATCTCAGCATTTCTATACTATTTCTGGTCTTCAACCTCTTTTTCTCTCTGGATTCTCCAGTTCCTTTAGTGGCATTCCAGAGAGCAGAATCAGAACCCACCCCTGTGACAAGCTTTTTATTTTTTTCTCTGCTCCCCTCCCCTTTTGGCAGTGCTGTGGATAGAACCTAGAGCTTGGCATATATATGATAAGTGCTCTACTAGTGAGCCACATTCCATAGCAAACTTTCTTAAATGGGTTGCATGCATGGATCAGTGTCATACTGCTACTTGTCTCTCCCTTTCCAAATTCCTCACCTGACTCACTGGGTTTCTGAGACTTCAGATTTACCTCTTGCAGGATATCTAGTCACCAGAGATTATAACATATCATATTATATTTGTCTACTTTTTGAGAATCTCATTATGTAATCTTGGCTGGCCTAGTTATGCAGACCAGGCTGGCCCTGAACTCATACAGATTCACTTGCCTCTGCCTCCCAACTGTTGGGATTAGAGGAGTGTGCCACAATGGTCAGCCTCTTTTTATTTTTAGACAGGCTCTCTACTTGGTAGCCTGGGATGACCTTGAGTTCAAGGTAATACTCCTGCTTCGTCCTCCTAACTGCTGGACTATAGGCAAGAGCCACTGCACCACCTGGAAATGTAAACGGTATTGAGTATGTGCTAGGGTTCAAAACCGGGTCCTCAGCAATGCCAGGTAAGTGGGTTGTATCACTGAACCACGTTCAGCTCTTAATAGAGAACTTCTAAAGTCGCTGTGATTACTGTTATTCCCCAATACCTATGAGGTATAGTCCTAGCTCAACCTGTTCTAGGAATTTTTATACAACTCTTCCCTTCCAGTATATAAGTCCTGTCCTGTTTGTCTGCTGGCAGACAAATCAGGCAGCTGATGTGGTTTGGATATGGCTTGAGTGAATCCACCTAGAATCCTATGTTGGTGTCTCTTTCCTCAGCCTAGAGGTGCTAGAAAATGACAGAACCTTTGAGGGGTTATCTTAGCACAAATATGTGGAGAGCTGCTTATTTGTCGAGATGCTTTGTTATTGAGAATTCAGGGAAAAACATGTTTCCACCCTGGCATTCACCCTGAGACAGACATAAGAGGTTGTTTCACCAAGTTCCTTAAAACTTGTTTGTGTGAACTTGGACCATATCTGCTACAGAGGGATAGTTTAAGAAAACAAGTTTGGCGGTTCCATGAACTTCTTCCTTGTATTGATGTGACTTGTTTTTGTTTTGCCTATAAGAAGGATTTGTGGTATAAACTGGCGGCTGCAGTCTTACTGATGGCCTTCTCAAGCTGATCCTGTGTGTAGTATGACTGGCTTTAATTATTTCAGTCCTCACTCCCCACTCAGGTATGGTTTGACTCTGCCATCTGAACCAGGGACCTGAGATGTGGGGAAACAGTGAAGTACACTGCAGTGTTGGTGAGCTTGGATCATAAACTAAAGAGAAAAGGGGCATGGTGAGTGAAACTGGAAAGTTAAAATAGGACAAGGCAGTAGTGTCATGTCTTTTTTTTGGTATGGTCTTTAATTAGAGACAGTATCTGTGGCACAAGACAAAGAAAGTGAAACTTTCAGGGTTAGAGAGAAAGAGGAAAGACAAACAGGAGGCCTCTGGACAAAATAAGAGAAAACCATTGGCTCCTCCTGAAGAGTTCTGTGTCTCCTAATGGCAATAAATCCTAGTTAGGACTTAGATCCTGATGAGGCTGCCGAGCTGGAGGATTCTGAGAGAGATCCCTCTGATTCAGGCTATGAATGTTAAAAAACTTGAGCCTTGGCAAAAAGTAGTAAAAAAAAAAGTTGGAATGGGGCTTGGAGGAAATAAACAGAGAAATTGGAGAATTAAATGAGGCTCAATGTCCCACTCCAACTCCCTCATTGATTACAGGTTGGACCCTCCTCATGAGATGGCTACAGTTGCTTTAGCTCAAAAGACAGGTGGGATTTTTCATTTGTCCACTGTGGGAGCAAGCTTCTTTAAAACAAGCTAGGCAGAACAGAGAAGATATAACTGAGTTTTATGGTTTTCCAGTTCTAGAGCAACCTGATAAACAGGGTAATATGGTGAGAGTTCACACTCTTACACCTTTTAAACAAATAATTAAAAGAATTGAAAACTGCATGGTCCTACAACACCTTTTACTCAAGCTCTTGATAGAGTCCTTGCCTACTGAGGCCCTCTGCCCAGGGGACTAGAAGCAATTAGCAAGAACATGTTTATCAGGAGGAGATCATTTATTATGGAAGTCAGAATTTATGGAGCACTGTCAAATTACAGCTGAGCTCAAGGAGTTCCCATAAATTAAGACATGCTTGCTGTGGAAGGAATTTACAGGGAAACAGGACAGCAATCGGATTTTGATGTGGTCATTTATGCTCAAGTAAATGCTGCTGCCCGAAAGGTCTGGAATAAGCTTCCAAAAACAGGTAGACAGGTGGAGGTTTTGTCTAAAATCTGTCAGGGACCTGATTATTATTTCAAGATCTTGTAGCAAGATTAATGCACTCGGCAAGCAGACTTATAGGCAATGCAGATTCTGGATTATTATTAGTAAAACAGTTAGCTTATGAAAATGCTAACAGTGTCTTCCAAGCAACTTTGAGACCCTTTAGGAAGAAAGGAAATATTTATGACTTATGTTATGTTCTGACATTGGGCTAAAGAATGGAGTATCTGGAAGTTGTTATGGTTGTGGGCAAATGGGACATCAAAGAAAAAATTGTCCTAATGCTAGTAAGAAAGAAGGGTGTCAAAAGGAGCCTGGTCTCTGCCCAAGATGTAAAAGAGGAAAGCATTGGGCTAATGACTGTAAGTCTAAAAGAGATGCTGCAGGAAACCCTTTAATGCAGGGAAGCAGGAAAAGGGGCCAGCCCCAGGCCCCCTACAATGTTATGGGTCACTACAGAACTTCATCCCTCAGCAAGGAAATCCATTTAGGACCTCTGTAGAGCAATCACAGGTAACACAGGACTGGACCTCAGTTCCTCCATCTACACAGTATTAACTCCTGAAATGGGGATGCAATCCCCACCTCCAGGAGTTTATAGTCCATTACCTAGGGGGACTGGAGGATTATTACTAAGAAGTAATACTACTGCGCAAGGAATTTTAGTAGCTCCTGGGATGATTGATGCTGATTTTGAAGGGAGATAAAAATTATGACACACTCTCTAAATGGAATTTCTGTAATAAAACAAGGTCAAAGATGAGCCCAATTAATATTGCTTCCCCAAGTTCAGAAAAAAAGATGCAAGTAAGAAGGAGAGGAGAGGAGATGCAGGTTTTGGATCCTCTGATACCTTTTGGATATAAGTTATTGGTCCCAATCGACCTCATCTGTGTTACAAATTAATGGAAAAAATTTACAGGGTTATTAGATACAGGAGCTGATGTCTCTGTCTTAACTGCTGATCCGTGGCCTATGCATTGGCCTAAGAATCCTCTAGTAAACAATTACAAGGGATATGACAAAGCCAATGTCCTGAAGAAAGTAGTGATGAATTAACTTGGAAAGATGAGGAAGGACATGAGGGAACTTTTAAAGCATATCTTGTTCCTGGCCTTCCTGTTAATCTGTGGGGCAGAGATGTGATGAGCAACATGGGAGTGTATCTTCACAGTCCCAGCAATGTGGTTACCAATCAATGTTTAATCAAGGATATATGCCAAATTCACGATTAGGAAAATTCAGACAAGGCATAGCTCAGCCATTAATGCCTACCCCCCAAGAGATTTTAAAAAGGGACTGGGTTATTTCTAGGAGAGGTCACTGAACGGCCTGTGCTCCATGCAGATCTGATCATGTGCAAAGCAGATATTCCCGTGTTGGTGAGAAAATCAAAGCCGCCAAGCAGTTAGTACAGGAACAGCTGGATAGTGGCCATATTGCTCCATTAAACTCACCTTGGAACTCCCCTATATTTGTTATAAAAAAGAAAGCAGGAAAATGGAGACTTTTACAAGATCTCGGAAAAGTAAATGAGACCATGGAGTTGATGGGAGCCTTTCAACCTGGACTACCTACCCCTTCTGTTATCCTCAAAGCTACTGTTAAGATTATACTAGATTTAAAAGATTGTTTTTATAGTATTCCTCTTGCTCCTCAACATTGTAAAACATTTGTTTTTAGCATACCATCAGTAAATTTTAAAGAACCTATGAAGAGGTATCTTTGGCTTGTATTACCTCAAGGTATGGCAAACAGTCCAACGTTATTTAAAAATTTTGTGGCTCAAGCTGTTATTAAAGCAAGACAGGCATACTCTTCTGTATATATTATTCATTATATGAATGATATTTTATTGGCTCATAAGAATGAAGGAATTTTATTGAATGCTTTCACACACTTACAACAAGCCTTGAAGGATCAAGGTTTAGTAGTTGCACCAGAAAATGTGCAGACAGAGCCACCTTATTTGTATTTAGGACATAAATTATACCCTCAGACTATTATGCCTCAGAAAATTCAATTAAGGAAAGACAACCTAAAAACTTTAAATGATTTTCAAAAGTTGTCAGGTGATATTAATTGGCTTAGACCTCATTTGAAGTTAACTGCCAGAGAGCTGAAACTACTTTTTGACATTTTATAAGGAGAGGTTGATCCTTGTCAAAAAAGGAACTTACCAAAGAAGCTTGTGATGCTTTACAAAAGATAGAATTAGCTATTGAGAACCAACATATTTAATATATATATAACTCAAAAGAATGGGGTGCATATATTTTGGCTACTGTTCATACTCCCACTACTGTATTGTGGCAAGAAGGATCATTATTATGGTTGCACTTGCCTGTTTCTCCTGTGAGAGTTCTAACACTGAATTATGAAGCAGTGGCTAGTTTAGTTCAAATGGTTCACATAGACTCTCTTGTTAAGTATTTTGGTAGAGAGCCCACCTTAATTGGAGTTCCTTTTAACAAATGATAAGTAGGCAAGGACAGACTTTCGTTTGCAATCATTGCCAGCCTCAGCTCAAATTGTAGAATTACAAGCTGTAGCTGCAGTCTTTAAAAATATGGCTTCCACCTCTTTCAACTTGTACACTGATAGCTATTATATTGCCAAGGCTTTGCAAGTCCTAGAGACTGTAACATATGTTGATACAGCTAATAAACAAATATAAGATCTATTTAGACAGACACAACAAAGTATCCAGAGTTGTGTGCAGCCTTGTTATATAGGGCATATTAGAGCTCATTCAGGACTTCCCGGACCTCGAACTTTAGAGAAAGGTTTAGCAGATCAAGCCACACCCTTGGTTAGATTAACTCAACAAAAATTAGTTCAATAATCT
>CM053761.1:51829693-52061328 GCA_028658305.1 Pachyuromys duprasi
CTACCCTCCCACTCCCTCCCTCATCTCCTTCTTCCCCGCCCCCTCCAAGTCCACCAACAGGGGAGGACCTCCTTCCCTTCCATCCAACCCCAGCTTATCCTGTCTCCTCAGGGCTGGATGCAAAGTCCTCCCCTGGGATCTAGCCAGTCTGTCACTCCCCGGCTTATATGGGGGAGGGTCAAAGAGTCAGCTATCAAGATCATGACTGAAACAGTCCCTGTTTCCCTGAATAGGGTCTTCAGCCCTACACCAAGTTATCATGGGCCCCATCTGTGCGGAGGTTCCAGTCCACATCCACACATTGTCCTGAACATTTTTAATATACCTCAATACAGAGTCAATCCTAAAAGTTTGCCTCCCAATCATTTGTGGCAAATGGATGTAACTTATATTCCAGAATCTGGAAAACTAAAATATGTTCATGTAACAATTGATATGTTTTCAGGATTTATCAGGGCAACTCCCTTAGCAGGAGAAGCCACCAAACATGTTATAAGTCATTGCTTAAAACATTTTGCTATCATTGGTACTCCTTCCCTTATAAATACTGATAATGGTAATGGTTCTGGACATACGAATCAAGCTTTCCAGGATTTTTGCGTTCAAATGAATATGTCATAAAACAGGTATTCCTTATAATCCTCAAGGTCAAGGAACTGTGGAGCATGCCCACGGATCTCTTAAGAGCCAATTACAAAAAATGAAAGGGGGGAGTTTTATCCCCAAACACCATAGAATTACTTAATCATGCTCTCTTTACTGTAAGTTTTTTGAACGTGGATATACAAGGCTGTTCTGCGACTGATTGATTGTGGCACCATAATACCAAAGATAATTATGCTCAAGTGAAATGGAAAGATCTGATTACTGGAATATGGCAGGGCCCCCACTCTGTATTAATATGGGGAAGAGGGCATGTTTGTTTGTTTTTCCACAGGATGCTTAAGGAGCCGGGTGGATCCCAGAAAGGTTGGTTGGATTTACGAGAGATGTTCCCGGGAAGGAGGATGTTCCTGCTGCTGACCGTGGTGAATTCTTTCTTGATGGTGAATGGAGAGCTGTATTGGGCTTATGCTCATGACTCACCTTTGTTTCATTCTGTGCCAAGAGAAAATGTTGTTCAGGGAAACCTTTTAGATACAATGTGACTGGACTTGATTGGTCTGGTAATCAGGACAATTCTCAACAAAATTGGGTAGAATGGGAAAGAGGAAGGACTATGAGACTTTGTTGGTCTGATTCTGGTTTTCAGCAGAGCTATATTTGGAAGCTTGCTGCAGAAACTCAGGAGGCCCTGTTGTTATGCGAGGATCATGAGACCCTCAGAGACCACCAGGAGACGACTCGATGCAAGAGCTAGAGAGCTTTCTTACGAGAGAGATGGAACTCAGGACCCAAGTCTCACTGATGCAGCAGTAGAGAAGTGGAACCCAGAGCCCTGAGCAAGCAGGGTTTTTAAAGGGAAAAACTGCAAGCAGGGGGTTTCCATGACAGCAAGCGGGGGCGGGGGGGGGGTTCATGCTTTGGCATTACAGGATTGGGGCAAGACAACCTTCTAGCTGAAGTCTAACTTACAATGGGTATTCTTCTAAACTACATCTGGAACATTGGGAAGAATTTTCCCAACCGATTCTCATTGATTTTTGCCAGGGAGATTGTCTCCATTTTCTATCAAGTGTTTATTCTATGATATTTCCTGGAGGCTGTTGCTAGGAGAGTTAACTTTGTTTTCTGCTAAGTGCACATTCTGTGATATTTCCTGGTACCTGAGTTCAGCTCCCGGTCAATGGCTCCTCACTTCAAAACGGAGTCACCCAGGCTAACTGAAACTCTTCACTGTAACTGCCTTGTAAATCCTCCTTATGCTTTGTTGTTCAGAAATGTTAACATTTTATGTGAAATTTAATATTTCCTGCCATCAGCATAAACTAACACACTGTATTTCTAAGCTTTCAAATGGACAACAGGTTCTGGTTGTTCCACAGCCTTCTTTTACTATGGTTTTTGTGGATGTTTCTCAGGCTTGGTATTCTGATCAGGGATTATAAATGCTAGAAGCAGACCTAAAAGAATGGTTAATAATTGCAGGTACTATGACCCTCAGGGTCATCTTTCACGTCACGTTTCTGGAGTGTTATTGGACTTGGCTTATTACTAATTGTTAGGAACATCTCTCCTATCAGTGATAATTAAAATCTTCATGAAGGCCTTCTGGAATGTTAAAGCCGATCTGTGTAAGATTAAACTCCAGCAGCTACCCTAGCCCAGCTCTCTAGTCAAAGACAGGTAAGATCTCTCTGAGGAATATTCAACCAAAGACAGGGCATGAATGATGGAAT
Source organism: Pachyuromys duprasi (assembly GCA_028658305.1). Classification (NCBI taxonomy): domain Eukaryota; kingdom Metazoa; phylum Chordata; class Mammalia; order Rodentia; family Muridae; genus Pachyuromys; species Pachyuromys duprasi. The sequence continues at coordinate 51,832,033 of CM053761.1, forward strand.
TCAAGTACCAATGACCAGTAAAAATATAACTTTCAAGAGAGACAACATAAGACAGGCACACTCTTCTTAAGCTGTGGTCTTTAAAAATATAAAAAAGGGAGACCTGTGGAGAGCTGCTTGTTTGTCAAGCTGCTTTGTTATTGAGTATTCAGGGAAAAACATGTTTTCACCCTGGACTTCATCTTGAGACAGACATAAGAGGATGTTTCACCAAGTTCCTTAAAACTTGTTTGTGTGAACTTGGACCATATCTGCTACAGAGGGATAGTTTAAGAAAACAAGTTTGGCAAGTCCATGAACTTCTTTCTTGTATTGATATGACTTGTTTTTGCTTTGCCTATAAAAAGGAATTGTGGTATAAACTGGTGACTGCAGTCTCACTGACAGTCCTCTCGAGCTGATCCTGTGGGGATATGGAGCTGCTTCACGCTGTCTGCAGCAGCTGACTATTATTTGTCTCTTACTCTAGCAGAGGTGTGGTTTTGCCAACTGCAGAGAGTTTCTGCAATTGTGTGAGTTCTGGAAACTTTTTATAGGGTATATGTGTGAAAGAAACTTTTATTTGCCTGCTTCAATTGTTTCCGAGGCTTACTGCCTCTGTCTGCTAACCTAGGCCTAGTCCTGGAAACTTCTAGTCTCTGTACTATCTAACTGGCCTAGGATGTTTTCAACCTCTGAGATTTACTGCTTAATAAGCTCAACCCTTAGTTGTTCTTTCAAGCTCATATCTGGCTGGTTCAACTCAGCTGTTCTGTCTCAAACTCCGTTCCCAGCTAACTTATTCAATCTGGCTTCTCTCTCAGCCTCTGAATTGCTCTGCTTGGCCTCAAGCTAACTTCAGCAATCTACCCTAATCTTCTGGCACATTCTCATTCTCCGGCTTATTCTGTCTTCACCTGTGTCTAGCTTGTTCTCTTGTTCAACCTCTCTGTAAGACACTCCCAGGAATATTGCCTCCTCTCATTCTCTGTGTTGCACCCTTAATTATCTTTCCTTTCCTCTCTGTTCTCATGAGTGTTGGGCACATCCTATTATTTTTCAAATCTTCCTCTGATTCATCACTTCTGCCACTCAGTTAAACATCACTTTCACAAATGGGTGTGTCCTTCTACAAACTTTACCTTCATTGTTGGTTGTAGTTTGTTGGTGGTCCTGCTCTAAAATTGTAAGGACTTTCTATGTCCACCTCAGTTCTGAACAGTGACTTAGAGACTTTCTATGTCCACCTCAGCTCTGGACAGTGACTTAGAGACTTTCTATGTCCACCTCAGTTCTGAACAGTGACTTAGAGAATTTCTATGTCCATCTCAGTTCTGAACAGTTACAGAGACTTACATTTACTTATGGTAGCTCTAGACCTTAACTTTCTTTTGTTCTCAATTAGCTCTTTTTTGTTGTTGTTGTTTGTTTGGTTCTAGTTTTCTTGTTTTTTGAGACCAGAGCCCTGGCTGTCCTGGACTCTTTGTAGACCAGGCTGGCCTGGAAGTCACAGAGCTCCACCAGCCTCTACCTAACAAGTGGTGGGATTAAAGGTATATGCCACCATGCCCAGCCCCAATTAGCTCTTATAACCTATGTTAACCCATTTATATTAATCTAAGTTCTGACACATGGTTTGTTACCTATTCTTCATTTTCATATGTCCAACTTCCTCTATGTCTCATAGGCGAATCTTCTGGCGCCTAGTTCTTTTCCAGAGTTTCTATCTCTCTGGAAGTCTTGCCTAGTCTCTCCTGTCTTTTCTATAGGCTGTTCAGCTCTTTATTAAACCAATTAGAAGGTGTTGGAGAACAATGTTTACAAAATACTAAGGCAGGAGACGCTTAATAAAAACAACAATACCAAAGTTGGGCCTATATCCAGGTACAGAAACCAACAATTGAATAATACAAGGACAATCTTTACACAGTGCACAAAAACATCACTCCAACTAGAAACAAGGAGAATTTAGATTCAAGGATCCTTTCTCTCCCATCTAGGGTTAAGGGGTGAAACCGATGGGATAAAGGGTGGGGAAAAAGAGTAACCCACAAATAGCTAAGACAAGCTACAAGCAATGACGACACAGGAAGAAAGAAATTAGATTCAAGGATCACCCCCTCTATCTAGTGATAGGGGATGAAATCCGGAGTTTGGAGTTGGGAGTGGATAAAGGGTGGGAAAAAGAACCACAACATATCGAAGGTTGGCTACAGGATCCATTGATACTGGTCCTGAAGAATGAGTTAGCAGTCCCTTAGAAAGCAAATTATTAGAAAGGTTACTAGAAAAATTCAGTGGCAGAGGCTATAATCCTAGAATTCTGAAGGCTGGAGGCTAATTGGAGTTCAGGAATTTTTGTTGTTGTCGTGGTTTCAGTTTTTCTTTGTTTAGCCTTGTCTGTCCTGGACTGGCTTTGTAGATCAGGCCTCGAACTCATAGCAATCTGTCTGCTTCTGCCTCTCCGAGTACTGGGATTACAGGCATGCACCACCATACCAGGCTGAGTATAGGAATTTTAGTTAAAGTCCAATCTCCAAAAAAGAAAACCAAAGAAAAAGTAGGGCTGGTCCTTTGCTCTTAGGAGTATATTTGGTATTGAGGACAGAACTCTCTGGTTCGTCTTTATGGGCTTTTTAAATTAACTGATTTTTAGACCTAGCTTTATCATCCTCTTGCCTCGACATCCTTAGGCTGAGTTTCATGCCTGTATCACCACAACCAGCCTTTTGTGTCTCTCTTTTCAGTTCAGTAATCCTTTACTTCTTTTCCGGTTTTCCTGGATCATGAACACTGCTCAGGTATTCAGTAGTTTAGTTTACCTCTGGGTCTCCATCACTGAGGACACTGTAACTGATTATTTCTATCCACTTTAGATATTGCACCGAATGGTATCAGAAGACTCTCTATCACGCCCTGCCTGCACTCTCAGAAAGGCCAAGTGACTATCTCTCTTTCAGGGTTCTTTATGTGAACGGGCTTGGGATGTAATCGGGGACGACTGTGTTATCAGTTCTCGGGCCAATATGGCGCGCTCCATCTTCTGCACAACCGTCAAAGATGGCAGCCCCTATTGGAGACCGCCATATTTACCCCGCTAGCGGCCGGGCAAGGGCCTGACGCGGCCGGAACGTGACGCAAGGTGGAGGCGGGGCTCCTCCCACCCTAACCAAGGCGTCGAGAGTCTCGTGACAGGCACTTCCGCTCGGGGCGGCGGCGGTGGCGGAAGTAGGAGCAAGGCCGGAGCTTTGGCCATAAAGCCCGAGGCAGCGACGTTGGCTACGGGGTTTGGGGCTGGGCAGCTGCGAGGAGCTTGCTGGAGCCGGAGTCTGATCTCTCTGTCGCGGCCTGCGTTGTGTCTCCTCCTCGGCTGACCCCGCGGTGAGTGTTGGGCCCCGGCCGCCCTTCCTCCGCCCTAGCCGGGGCCTCCCGGCCTGGTGTCCTCGGCGAGCGCCGGGCCGGGCCAGGCGGGGCGGCGCCCAGCGGGCGGAGGTCGGAGGGCGCGGGGTGACCCGGTGGGTGGCGGGTACGGGGATCCTCGGGTTGGGCGCGTTCCCGGCGGCAGCCTGCGGGGTGGGAAGAGGTAGTAGCCGGCCACCGAGGCAGCGCTGCCGGGCGCGTCATACGCCCCGGCCCGTCGCGGACACTGGGAGACCAGAGCGTTCAGGGTCTTGCAAGGTAAATCCTAGTTCCGAAGTTCCAGGAGGAAGGTCCCCCTGACTGCCTTTCAGATGGCCTGGTGTCCTCCCTGCTCATAGTCGTGCGCGTGTTGAGAGTAACGTTGTGAAGGTTTGAGATTTCTCGTTTGCTGGGTTGCGTGGCAAGACCGCACAGTTTGCCCTGTTCCAACAGCAACCCTCCGAAGCACTGAAGCAGTGCCCACTTACAGAGAAATCGCAGAACAGAGAGGTTAAGTCACTCGACCAAGGTCACACCGCTGATAAGTTTTAGGAGAGATTGAAGCAGTCTGAATCAGGCACTCAGACTACTTAGCACGCCACTGGCCTCTGGCCTCTTCTGCTCTACATGCTCCCAAAACTTGCCACCTGTTAACAGCCCATCAGCAATCCCCTCCACCTCCTGTCTAGTGATGTCATTTGAGAGCCTCTTGGCCCTACCTGAAAGCCAAGTTGCATTTGCAGTTGTGCCTTACAAGGCATTTTAGGGGTGGTGTAGTGTCACCGAATCAGAAGATCTTGAATTCTGGCAAGATATGTATTGGAGTTGAATAGTTTTCCTATCCAGCTCTTTTCTTTGAGTCAGGTCTCGGAATATCTACCATGTGCACCTTCCTTTTTACAAGAGCTGATAGGTGCCGAGGTTGTTGGTTCTTCACTGTTGAAAATGCTGTCTTTGGCTTCCCAAAGAATAAACTCTTGTTTCCTCCTTATGACTTCAGCAGCTGATTACCCGCATGATTGGGTTAATAAAATCTCCTGTTGGTATGTGTCTCTTCGAGCTTGACAAGATTGGTTCAGAATTGAGTGTAAGAGCTGGAAAGCGAGTTACAGCTACTGTCCAATCTAAAGTTTGGTGTTCAGAGCCCTGTGGTATCCTGGATTGTCTGTTGTTTACTTTGCTACCTAGCCTGATACACTTATGAGCTGTAACCTTATGTAGGACAGCAGTGACAGCAACTTCATTCATATCTGTGTCAGGCATTACTGAGTCCTGACTCAGGGAGACAAGCATGGATCCTGAATTGTAAAATGATGACCGTGACAGCCAGGAACTCTGTTTTGGAATGACTGGGCTATAGAAATAATGTGGGACTTCTGCAAAAAGTAGTGTTGTTTTTTTTTGGGGGGGGGTGGTTGTTTGTTTTTGTTTTTTAATCTCCTTGGATGAATCAGCTGTCCAGATGTGTAGTGTTCCGGCTAACAACTTGCAGTATTTGCTAACTTTTTGAGCGTGGTGAATGCACATGTACATGTGTGTAGGCTGGAGTGGGTATTGTGCTTGTCCTCATTGCCTAACTTTTTTTTGAGACAGCTCATCCACGCCAAGCAGGAGAGCCAGTGAGCTCCGCCCACCCACTCCCAGGCTGGCGTTACAGAGGCCTCTGCACCCAGTCTTTCCTTTCTCTTGATTTAAAGTGGTTCCTAGGGATCTGAACTCAAGTTTTCATACTTGCCCAGCAACTGAGCCGTCCTAGGCTCCCATTTTTTGTCAGCTTTAGGAACAGTTTTTAATATGGTTTGCTCCTAAAAGAGGATCATGTTACAGTTATTACTGATTACTTCTTTTGAAGAGTAGCCAATCTACACTAAACTTGGTTCTTTCCCCCTATCCCCCTTTGAGACAGAGTTTCTCTTTGTAACAGCCCTGGCTAGGACTCTCTTTGTAGATCAGGCTGGCCTCAAACTCACAGAGATCCACCTGCCTCTGCTTGGGATTAAACCTGATCCCCTTTTTGTTATATTTTTGTCCTGCCTGCAGGGGAAATGGATGCCACTTGGTACAGTATACTGTGATGTGTGAGCAGAGGCACATTGGACATGTTGGATTTTCCTTTTATAGCTGACAAGAAAGCTTTACTGTTGCTCCGCCTAGACTTAGTGATGCATTCTTGATTTAAAAAACCTGTGCCCTCTGTTTCCCAGGGCTTTTGGTTCTCTGCTTTAAAGTTCCCAGGTTTTACGCTGAAGGTAGACCTACACCAGTAAACACAGGAGGGTGGAACTGAGAAGGCACTCTAAAAATAGTTTTATTAGTGTAATCTTCCAGGTGGTTGCTGAAACCACATGGGTGACTTTTCTGATTTTCTTTTTTGGTGTCAGCTGTGCCTCATAGTCAGAGGCCCTAACCCTATAAGAGAGCCGTCCTTGTAGGAAAGGGTTTGTGAATCAGTTTCTGGCTCCACCACCAAGTGTGCCCAGAAAGTCTTGTCATTGGATTTGCTGTTACCCTGTCTTTAAAGAGCTCTGCCCTAATAATACTTCTACTGTACATTTGTCAGTAACCATTCAGTGAAAATATGGTACAGACCCAGACCCAAGATTCAGTAGTTGCCTTTTACATCTATCCTCCTTGGGGTCTGACATCAATCTTTCATTTTTTTTCAATGATGAATTATCTTAACTTTGCATCCAGGTTGGCAAATGTGACTGAGATAGATGATAGCTTCTGGGAAGTAACTAGGAGGTGGCCTCCCAATCTGGGCTGTGAACAGCAGCTCCTCTTGCAGCTGGGGTCCTCTTCAGAAGGGTCCTGAAATGCCCTTATGTTTTGGCTCTTGCTTTCTGTTGCATTTGGGCTTGCTATTGTATTCTCATTGTGTTACCAAGATCCTGTGCTGGCCTGTGTTCTTGCTCCTTGATCTGAGTGCTGCTCTGCCTGCAGTTGCTGCAGAGATGTTTTGTAGAGTGTTTTCTTGCTTGTTGTCCTCACATTTTTCACCTTATAGGGGACATTAACGACTGGAGACAATTTGCGTTTGTCTTAAAGTTTAAATATAAAAACAAGCGCAAAACCAGGATTTAAATAGTGGTTGTGGGCAGTGATTTGTAAACCAAAGGTAAAACTGACATGATGGGTAAAATCAAAACAGGCTTTAGAAGTCTCCTGACCAGTTTCAGTTTTAGTAATGCAGACTCTGATTCCAAAACCAAATTTAAGAATAGCTACTTGCAAAGTGTTCCCTTAGGGAAGGAAGAGAGCTTGGGATTTGGCTCCATTGGTGACATGACATGCAGTATTAGCCGTATTCATTTGCTTAAAAATGCAGTAATTAATGCACAGGGTGGGAGTCCAGCCAGAGCTCTGTTTTGGTGATGTCATCACTGCTTTGGAGATCTGTTTGATCATGTTGTCCGTCCTGGTCTCCTAGGATTGCCTGTGTTGGCATAGAGCAGATTTGAGGCTGCCTGAGGACCTGAATGATCTTTAGGGACTGCACAGCCTGCCCTGCTTTCTTGTCAGTCTTACTGATGCTGATGCTAGGCAGAGTGAAGAAGATTCTTGATACTCCCCAGCATAAAGATGACTTGATGTAAAGATGGCTTCTGCTAGGAGTTAACTTACTATAACAGTTACTGTACATGAGCAAAGTGCACTATATACATATATGAAAATGTCATAAAAATATGTGCTAATAAAAATTAAAATAGTTAATACCATTTGTTCTGTTCTTGTATCAGTGTAATTTTAAAAATTGATTTCAGTTTAGTAAACTTTAGTTTGAGTTGAGCACATAGTGACAAAGCTACTATAACTTCATCTTTAAAAACCTCAGCCTGGACTTTATGAAAAATAGTGGACCCTTGCCTGTGCACACACTGCCTTCTTTTTGAAATAGGGTCTTCTGTAGTCCAGCCTGCCAAAAATTCTCCATATAATTGCAGATCTTGAGACCTTGAAGTAGCTCTAGGTCATCTTTTTTGCAGCTCCTAGTAGAACTGTTTCTAGGGTGTGGTAGCATACACCTTTTGAAAGGCAGAGACACATGGAGCTCTGAGTTTTGAGGCAAGCCTGGGCTATATAAGTGAGTTACAGGCAGGCCAGAACAACATAGTAAGACCCTGCCTTTACAAAGAAAAAAAAAGCAGGCCAGATGTGTTGGCACATACCTCTAATCCCAGCACGTGGATCTCTGTGAGTGAGGCCAGCCTGTTGTGATGTATGACGTTAGGGCACCACACAACATGTGTGGTATAAAAGGGGCAGGGAAAGAAAACAGCGGGTAAGGAGGAGGGGGTGTCTCCAAGGAGAGAGAGAGGGAAGCTGACAAAGTGATGGAGAGTGAAAGGGCAAGTTATATCTCTCACACCTGATGCAGGAGATGGCATAGGTCGCAGGTTATTAGGACGCTGAAGGTTCCTGAGGGCAGACCAGTTGAATTGCCCACACACATACCATTCTTCCCTTTTTGTTTAATTAAAAAATGAGATATTTTAAAATTCCACACACTCACACAGATCTTGTATGAAGAGATTTACTGTATGGAGGTGGAGAGAGACAGTAGGAGAAGAGAGAAAGGGGGATGGGTAGGCTCACTGAGAAAATCAGAGGGGTAGAGAAAGGGAGGCAGAGAGGGCAAGAGAAGAGTAAGAGAGGGGCAGGTCCTTCATCCAGGGCACCTGGCAGGCACATGATGGCATCACAGGTTGCTAAGCAACCTAGAGGCAGGCTGCCTGTATGCTAGCAGCCTGGTCTACATAGTTCTAGGACAGCCAGAGTTACATAGACCCTGTCTAAGAAACAGCAAGAACTTTGGCCTGTATTCCATGATTGCAGAAAAAACATTGTTGTCTTGTAGAAACCCTCCAACCCAGAATTTCCTACAGGTGCCTTCTACTATTTGTTATTTTCAGTTCCAGGGAATGTAATTTTATGCTCACAGCCTGTTTCTTGAGATGGTTGTGACTAGTTATTGTGGCCCAGCTGGAATGGTGTGCCTGCTGCCTTTTCCATCAGGCATGTGTTCCCTGAAGGCCTCAGTAGTTAATTCCTTATGCAACTACGTCTTTCTTCCACTAACTTAAAGTTACCTATTTGTCTTTTTTGCTGAGTATTAAAATAATTAGCCTTTTTAAAAAAAAGGTAGGAAGTAGAAAGAATTAAAGTGATTTGATACCTAATAGTTTTTTTTTTCCCTTCAAGTATGTAACTTATTTTGTTTTTATTTTTCGAGACAGGGTTTCTCTGTGTGGCCTTGGCTGTCCTTGATAGAGATCCACCTGCCTCTGCCTCCTGAGTACCGGGATTAAAGATGTGTCCAGTTACTGCCTGCCCTGCATTATGCCCCGCTTTTAAATAGACACATATCTATATGGAAATAAACACACACATAGATGAGTAGTTCAAAGAATTTTCACAAACTTAAAAGACTCCCTATGCCTCTTTCAAGCCATTATCTTTTTAACTGCTGCTGTTAACTCAAGAGTAGACTAAAAAAAAAAGTCTACTCTTGAGTTAACTTTTCATCTTTGTAAAGCTATTTATTGAACATCTCCTCCAGCCCTAGTCCCATCCCACTCCCACGCTCAGGACATGAAGCCAGCGGCAGCTGATTTCTAACACAGTGACTAATTTTGCTTGGTTTGGATTTCCTTGTATAAATGGAATGATCCAGTATATAGTCATTCCTCTGTATCTGGTTTCCTTGACGTTTCGGAAAGCCTTGTGTAATGTGTGGTTTTAATTCCATTGTCGTTGCACTATAATATTCCATTTTGTGACTATAATGTTTAAAATTAAGTAGAGGTGTTGGTGTGGTGTGCATCTGTAGTCCCTGTTAATCCGGAAGCTGATGCACGACAATCTCTTGAGCCCAGGAATTCAAGATCAGCCTGGATAACATAGGAAGACCTCTGTTTCAAAATATGAATGAATAAAGAGTATAAAGGCTGGGTTTTAGGTTATGTGGCTTCTTGTATGCTGTGAACCCAGTAGTTTAAATAGCTGCAGTATATTCCCTTATGGTTCTGGAGGTTATGCACCTGAGCTGCGGATAAACAGAAACCCCTTCCTGCCCTTCACATTATTGTTCTCATTTGTGTGATGTCCTGATCGCCTCCTTTTAGTCATGCTGAATAAGGACCAACTCCAATGACCTCATCTAACCTGTGACCCCATTAACGATCCTACCCTGCAGAAAGTCCCATGCTTGCAGTGCATGAATGGGCAGGGATGGGGAGAGTCGGGGTGGGTCACGACTAGGCTATCTGTTTGACTTTAATGGACAGGGACTCTGCCCACAGAACCTTACTCTTTTGGCCGCCTTTTCCCTTAGCAGTGCAGAGAGACCTGTAGTGGGCAAGAGGTAGTTCTAGAGCCAAGTGTGCCCTCATTTGAGACTGCTGACATGCTACCTAACTGTGAGAGAGCTGACATCGGAGGAGGGCTTGATCCTGTTGCTCCTCAGAAAGGAAAACAAGTAATGTTCTGAGCTTAGAAAGCAGGATGAGTTCAGTGTGGGGAGTGAAGAGAAGCCTTTCTTGGCCCATCTCTGATAGGTTTAGCCCAAAGAGTCATCTGTGGAGCCCACAGCTCACCATAGCAGAGGGTGTTTGCATTCAGAGTTGGTGATCGGACATTGCTTCCTTAAAGTGCTGGAGTTCCTCATGCACATATTGGAAGCTGGACTCTTGCTGTTCCCATTGGTGTTCAGTAGGTATTCGCGGGCATCAGACTATCATCAGCTTTTTGGCTGAATGACCTTGAGCTTTGAACATCAGATCTTAATCTGAAGTATTATATTGCTTTGCTTCTTTCCACATCTTAGCCCCCTTTAGAGCTTTAAAACTCTGTACCTGTAAGGCTACTGTAAAACTTTCTTTTGAGAGCCTGTGAATAGTTTCTGGACCAGTAGTTAATTTGCTAGATTTTATTGTCTACTATAAGAAAAAGCTGCCAGCAGCTGTGGGGAGATTCAGGAACAGTTGTAGACTCCAGGAAGGTGAGAGTCCTACATATAGCTTAAAGAAAATGTTAAAGTTCTTTGATGACTAAAGTAGGGAGAGGGGTCCTGAGTGGATTTTTGGATAACTTTGACATGGAAGTGTAACTTCAGTGGGAAGGCAGGCATTGCAGCTCGGGGTGGCAGTATTGTGAATGCCACCTTGTTAAATGCTGTACTAGGTAGATGTTTCTCTGTTAAACCATAGACTGTTGAAGAAGCTGGGAGAGGAATGACTTTGTTGTGCTAATTGATTATCACAGTGGAACTTACAGTCTCACGTGAGCTAGGCAAGCACACTGCTACTGAACTATAATCTTGCTTCAGAATTGCCTTTAATAGGTTAAAAATGGGAAGAATAGAGATGATAGAAGAGACTTTATTTAATTGTGCTCTTCAACAAGCAGGCCATGTAGGTTCCTCTGAGGAGCTTATGGCCAGGCTGTCATTCATTGACGTATCTATTATATCTGGAGCTAGACTCAGCTTACTAGCTATCTGCTTTTCAGCCTGCCCACCTAACCAAAAAGTAAAACAAGGTACTGTCACCCTCGGCTTTTTCTTAGCCCTAGGTTTAAAAAGCTTAGAATAGCTTTGGAGGTACAGCTACGTGTTAGAGATCAGCCGACTCCTCCCTTCCCACTCACCCCACTACCACCACCACCACCACCACCACAACAACAAAAAAGGTTGAATTGCTTTTCAAGGAACTGCTTTTTGAAAGTTGCCTTCCCCACTTTCTGGGAATATGTTAACCTGGAACAGAGTGTGAATAGTCTGTACAGTGCATCTTTCAAGCTTCACAAATTCAAGTGAAACTTTTGACATGTCACTTTCTTCTTCCAGTGAGGAAGCAAGGAGCCCCTAAGTATTGTGAGCTACCACATAGAGGGGCTAGGACTGGCACCTAGTCTCTAAATTGCAGAGTTTGCAGAGAGAATAGCATCTTCAGTGAAGGTATGCCTTCCTTAATGCTTTGTGTTTCAGCATTATTTAGAAGTCAGATACAAGCTGTTCTGTATCTGCGGTGTGTAAATTTCCAGTTAGTGACCTTTGAAGCATTATCATACTTAACAGATGAAGCTGTGCTTGATAACAGCCTCTGAATGGGCACAATAGCATGGATGTTCTTGGCTTGCCTCTAGGCTTTCTGTTGTTTTATTTTGTTTTGGGAGATGTTTGCCATGTTAGCCCAAGACTGGCCTTGAACTTGGGATATAGGCCCACCCTTTCCTGTACTTCCCTTCCCCATTTTGTTCTTCAGGTAGAACCCAGAGCCTTGGACGTACTCAGCAAGTGGATGGGCCCACATCTGCCTTATTTCTGAAGGAGTATTCATGTTATGGAAAAGAAGAAACAAACTGCTAAAGGCTCTTGAACCTTGAGGGAATTGTTCCAGGCCAGAAATGACACATCAGTTATGCTTATGGCTCATTGGCTAGAATAAGTCACATCACAGAAGGCACCCTGAGGTGTGATCCTACTGTGTTATCCAGGAAGCACAGGACTTGAAGCACTAGTGTCAGCCGAAGCGGCTGAGGGAAACAAGTCCTCTTTAGAGATTCTTGTTCCAGGCAGCTAGTTAGCTTAAAAGCTGTAGTCTATATTTGTTCATTGTTTGAACCCAGGTTTCCCTGTGTGTCCCAAGCTTAGCAGTCCTCATGCTTCACCTTCCTGAGTGTTAGGATTGCAGGTGCCCCCAGGCTTGGTTTGGGCATTTAGCTCTGTTTGTGAGGTGGCCTATAACTCCAGTTCCAGGGGATCTGACACCCTCTCTGGCCTCTGCATGCACCAGGCATGATGTGGTACATGTATATCCATGTAGACAAACACCCATACACATAAATAATTCAGTGTTTATCTTTTGCCATTTATCCAATCATTTTCTTAAGATATAGTGGCTACACAACACTTAAAATTTCATTTTCATATGGGTAGTAGTGGCACATGCCTTTAATCCCAGCACTTGAGAAGCAGAGGCAGGCAGATCTCTGAATTCAAAGCCAGTCTGGTCTACAGAGCAAGTTCTAGTACAGCCAGGGTTATAGAGAGAAACCTTGTCTCGAAATACAAAACAAACAAATTTGTTTTTAAGCTGGGCAGTGGTGGCACACACCTTTGATCCCAGCACTTGAGAGTTGGATCTCTGAGTTTGAGTTCAGCCTGGTCTACAAGTAAGTTCCAGGACAGCCAGGGCTACACAGAGAAACCCTGTCTCAAAAAAAAAAAAAAAAAAAAAAAGTTTTCAAAGGGCTTCAGGAAGGTATGTACTTAACATTTATAGTTTGAGAATTGTATTTAGATAGGTGACAGCTGTCAATGTAAAAATTTTTGCCCACTTAACAAATAGGAAAAATGTTAAATGATATATAAGCTTTGGGTTTTGATGGATTAAATGTAGTTTGAGATGTCAAGTTGGTGCTGTTTGGGGAGACTTAGAGGTGTGGCCTTGCTGGAGGAAATACGGCCACTAGGATCTGGCTTTGAAAGTTAAAGACTTCTGCTCTCTGTTTCCTATTTGTGAGCTCTGTTGCTCCAGTTGCTTTGCCTGCCTGATGCCAAGCTTCCCTGCTGTGATGGTGATGGGATTTTATCCCTCTGCAACTGTAAGCCCAAACAAACCCTTAGATTAGATGCCTTGGTAAAATTTACCTGGTCATGTGTTTTTGTAGAACTAAGCTTTTCTGTGTCAGATCTACCAGTTTGTTTTCTTCTCTGGGTTTTATGTCATACTTAGCCCCTCTGTCTCTCTCTGTATGTCTGCCTATCTATCTATAAAGACAAGGGTTTTTGTTTTGTTTTGTTTTGTTTTTCTCAAGATGGGGTTCCTCTGTGTAGCCTTGGCGGTCCTGGACCAGGCTGGCCTCACAGTGATTTGCCTGCCTCTGCCTCCCTGAGTGCTGAGATTAAAGGCATGTACCACTGTGCCCAGGTAAAACAGGGTTTCTTTGTGTAGTCCTGGCTGTCCTGGAACTCAGTCTGTAGACTAGGCTGCCCTTGAACTCTAGAGATCTACCTGCCTCTGCCTTCCAAGTGCTGGGATTAAAGGCATACACTACCTCTGCCCAGTTCCTTGGCCCATGGTTGATTTGGGAGCAGGGGGCCAGAGGGGAGATGACCAGGATCTTCCTCCAGATCTTTGTTCAGCGCTTAACTGTATTGTCTGTTCCATCACAAGAATTATCACATGAATTCCCACCTACACACGGCTTCCCCCCTTCTTCCCTCCTCTCCTCTCTGCTCACATGCCTTTTTCTCTGTCTTCGGGGCAATTTTCTTCTGCTTTATGTAAGCCAGGCAGTTTTTTTTGTTGTTGTTCTTCACAGAACTCCATTGAAGTTGTTTCAAATACTTGTCATTTGTTTTAGTCCTTTAATCAGTTCGAGCAGCAGACTCAGTCATCTAGATATTGAGAGGAAGCTTTTTCTAAGGTGTCCTGAAAGAGTGAAGGAGCTAAATATTTTCCCTGTTAATGTATCTGGGACAGATGCTGTGTAGTTGTCCTTTAGTTACAGCTGTACAGTATTAGAAGACCTGTTTTTAACCACCAGGAGCCCAGGGTTTGCATGGGCAGAAGTAATGGACTAATGGACTACCGTTGAAGTGTTAGATTTAAATTATGCTCATGAAGCTCCTAAGCATTTCCTGCTCTGTCTTTTTACCTGTGGCATTTGAAAACAGTCTCAGGAGATGGCTCAGTAAAGTGCTTACTGTGCAAGCTGGAGGACCTGAGTTTGGATCCAAGGTACCTACAGAAAAGCTGGGTATGGTGCCACACTCCTGTGACTCCAGCACAGGTAGGGAGGTATGGAGTTGAGGAGGCATAGGTAGATAGATCCCAGGGACTTGCTGGCCAGCAAGTGTAGCTGAAATGATGAGCTACAGGCTCAGGGAGAGGCTGTTTGAAATATAAGTTGGAGAGCAATGGAGAAGACACCTCCGTCAACCTCTGGCTTACACATCTACTTAATTGGCAGCATGCACTCAACAACAAATTCAAAAGTAGTTCATAATCTATATTGTAGGTGAATTAGTTTCTGTTTGCTAATTGTCTTTGAACTGAATTTCTTTATCACTCCTCTGGGGAGTTCTTAATGGTGGATTTCTGTTTTATTAATGAAAATTTTAAAAATTTTATATGTATGGATATTTTACCTGTATGTCTGTGCAGCATGCCTGTTCCTGGTTCCTGGGGGAAGCCTGAAGAAGGTATACACTTCCCTGAAATGGAAGTTACAGGTGGCTGTGAGCCACCATGTAGGTACTAGGATTCAAACTCAGGTCCTTTGGAAGAGCAGTCAGTCCCCTTAACTGCTGAGCCACCTCTTGTTTGACAGATTGAGAGACAGTTAATTAGTCTACACAGAGTAGACCATTGGTCCAGTTTTTCTTTTGAGAACTTTTAAAGGAATATTAGCTATCTAAATTGAGGAAAATGATTACCTTCTAAACAGGAAGACAGAGTTCATGGGTCAGGTGGGTCTTCAATTTTTCATTGCTGTCCTTTGGAGGCTAAGCTGATCATCTGTACCTCTTATGTGTGCGCTGCACCTACTCAGCTGTCCCTGCCAAATGGAACAGCTTTGTGCCTTGCAGTGAACTCGAAAAGTTGTCTGAAGTTGAAGAGGACCCACAATCTGCTTGTTGTCTCTGAAGGATGGAGCCTTTTGGTCAAGGTTTTTTTGCTTGTTTGTTTTGTTTATTTGAGACAGGGTTTCTCTGGGTAGCCTTGGCTGTCTTGGACTTGCTTTGTAGACCAGGCTGGCCTCGATCTGCCTGCCTCTGCCTCTCAGGGAGTGATTGGATTACAGGCATACATCACCACTCCCAGCCTGGTCAAGGTTTTTAAAAGCCAAGTAAGGTTTTAAAGTAGGCCAGGTTAGAATGATTTCACTTACTCTTCTTAGAATGAGAGAGAGAGGAGAGAGAGAACGCTGGGCAGATGGCAGGTATAGTTAATTAGTAACTTGTTCAAACAGTACTGGTCAGAAACTGAGCAGTGAGTTGGGTTTTTTTTTCTGTTTCTCATTGCTGCTGTAGAGAACACTCACGGGAAGTGAAAGTGTAGTCAACATGCAGGCAACCTCAGGGTGCATGATGCTGAGTACTGTGCTAGTGAAAGGCCTGTAGAGGTCAGTTTTTCTGCACCAAAGAATTTTTGTGAATGACGACCTTAATAAAGAAGGCCCGTCAACAAAAGGATGGTCTGAAGATGTTATATGCTGTGCTAAAAGTTGTCAGTAGCACTAGTGTTACTAGTGGCTTTTTGTATCACTTTATAAGTTGGGCAGCTGAACCCACAGCTGTGTTCAAGGTAGACAAGCACTTAATCACCAAGCTACAACCTCAGCCTCACCTTTGTGAACAGACAATTGCAGCATTCATTTTTTTAACTTTTATTTGGTGTTACTTAAAGCTTCTTCCATTAACCCCTCAACTCTAGGTTGGGGAGAAAAAGTTTGTAGGGAGATGGGTCACAGACCCCTTTACCTCTGGCTATTTAGGGTCGATAGGTTTTTTTTTTTTTTTTAAGGGTTATACCAATCTCTGTCAACAGCAAATGTAGCCAGCAGTCTCTTCTAAGCCGTTGCTTCCTGAAGCATCTTTCTCCATCTGCTTGCTCCAAATCGCCATATCAATTGTCTGTGGTCTCTACAAACTGCTACATGCCATATGCCATCATTGCATGCCATACTTTCTCTTCTTTCTGGGTTCTCATATTTATATCCTCAGAGCCCTAGACCACGCCCCTCTCCATGCTGCAGGAGAAAGGCCATTACCAGCTGACAAAAGCCATACCCTGCACGAGACAATTAACAGCTGTGGACAAACTAAAGCCCAACTAAAATTCCATATTTGGGATTAAAACAAAAACATATATACATAATATAACTGAGTTTACAAAAAAACCCAAAACCTTCATTACAGACAATAATGTTATTATTGTTTTGTGACAGGGTCTCTGTATAGTCCTGGATGTTCTGACACTCGCTGTGTAGACCAGGCTGGTCCCAAAGTTACATAGATCCTCCTGCCTCTGCCTCCTGAGGCTTGTGTTACAATGCTTGGACAAGGACAACAATGATTATTTTTATAGCTGTAGCCGTACAAAAAGAATTCTCCCACTGCACAGACTACAAGGGATTTATTCAGAAGTGAAATTTCAGGGTAGATACAGTACAGGTGAGCAGTGGGTGCAGACAAAATTGCTTAGACATCTTGGTTTGTTTGAGGTCTTTAATTGTGTGCGTGTGTGTGTGTGTGTGTGTGTGGTTTTTTGAGTGTTACAGAGCTCTGGCTGTCCTTGACTCTGTTTGTAGACCAGGCTGGCCTTGAACTCACAGAGGTCTGCATGCCTCTGCCTTCTGAGTGCTGGGATTAAAGGCATGTACCACCACCTCCCAGCTTTAAAATTTTTTAAATTAATTAATTTTTTTTTTTGAGACAGGGTTTCTCTGTGTAGCCTTGGATGTCCTGGGCTTGATTTGTAGACCAGGCTGGCCTTGAACTCACAGAGATCCACCTGCTTCTGCCTCCCCAAGTGCTGGGATTATAGGCATATGCCACATGCCCGGCAATTTTTTTTAAAAAGCTTTATGTACATGGGTGTTTTGACTGTATGTATGTCTGTACACATATGTGCAGTACATGCAAAGGCCAGAAGAGGGTATTGGACTCCCTGAAACCAGAGTTACAGATGGTTATTATCTGCCATGTTGGTGCTAGGACTTGAACCTGGTTCCTTTGGAAAAGCAGTTAGTGCTCTTAAATGCTACGCAATCTCTCCAGCCTCTTTTTGGTTTTATAGAGATAAGCTGGCCTGGCCCTTACTTTATATTTCACTTTGACAACTAACTTCCAGCAATTCTGCCTCAACTTCTGAAATGCTGGTATTACAGGTTTGAGCTGCCATGCCACAAAGGAAATCTTGAAAATGAACTCTTTGTCCCACTTCAGCTGAGATTCTATTAAGAGACACTGTTGAGCCAGGTATAGTGGCACAGACCTTTAATCCCAGCACTGGGCTAGCAGAGAGGCAGGGGGATCTCTACATTTGAGGGCAGCCTTGTCTACAGAGTGAGCTCCAGGACAATACAATATAGAGAGACTGTGTCTCAAAGAGAAAAAGGGAAAGAAAGAAAAGAAATTGTAGAGCTGTATATAGTTATGGGTTTTTTTAACATGCAAAATGAGGGCTTTATAGTGTAATCACAGAGAGTACTGTACTGAATTAATACGTATTACATTTCTTCACATATTATTTACATATGTGCATGCGCACATTCAAATTAGAGTGTTGGCTAGTAATGCATTTAAGTTTACCTTATCTGAACTAGATATTGAGGTAGGTTGGACATTTCTTTCCCATCTGGATTCTCTTGACTGGGCAAGTATATCCAGGGAAGGAGGAAGTGTTGGCCTCACTCTCTACTTTTGTTAGTGGAAGAGCCCAGAGATGCCATGTAGCTAGGCAGCCACCACCCGGCAGAAGTTTATTCCTGAGTCTTTCCAGTTCTAAGAAAATACGGGATCTTATATATTCTGAATGTTACCTGCTCTTACAGCTCTACAGAGCCTGTCCAACATGGGCATTCATCATGGGGCACTCCTGCTTCGAGGATATTACTACTAACTGCAGAAATCAAAGAACTTATAAGGCATTACTGTGAACAGTTGTATACCTGTTAACCAGATAACCTAGATGACTGGACAGATTCCTAGAACTACCAAACCTACGGCTGAATTACAAAGAAACAGGACGTCTGAATAGTGAAGAAATTGAATCAGTTGTCTCCAGTCTCTTTACAGCGAAAAGCCTTGGGCCTGGGAACTTAATTGGAGAATTCCAGTGAAGTAAAGAATTTTCCACGGTCAGGGCGCTTGTGCTTGTGTCCCAGCACTCTGGAGGCTGAGACAGGTGGATCTTTTTGAGTTAGAGGACAGCAAGAGCTGCAAGGAAAACCAAAAAGAATTTATACCAATCCTTCCCAAACTCTTAAAAGTCTTAAACACTTATAACAGGAGGCAGTGCTTTCTAGCTTACTCTGTGAGGCTAGCCTCACAAGGAAACTACAGATGCAGAAGTCCTTAGCACAGTACTAGCAGCCTTGATTCAGCAGTGGGCTACAGGGTTATAATGACCACGTGGGATTTAGGCCTGTGATGTAAAGGTGGCTCAGAATTCAGAATTATTCAGCCTAATGAATTAATAACATTGGCAGAATCATCTTTAAAAGTTTTAAAGGATTTATTTTATTTTATGCACATTTGTGTTTTGCCTGCATGTATCTCTCTGTGAGGGTGTCAGATGCCCCCAGAACCTGAGTTATGACAGTTGTGAACTACCGTGTGGATGCTAGGAATTGAACCTGGGTCCTCAGGAAGAACAACCAGTATTATTAACTGCTGAGCTATCTCTGAGTGTCGGGGAATAATCTTAATTGACATATAAAATGTATTTGATAAAATTTATAATAAAGCTGGGCATGGTGGCACGATCCTTTGATCCCAGCACTTGGGAGGCAGAGGCCGGTGGTCTCTGAGTTCAAGGCTGGCCTGGGCTACAGAGAGTTCCAGGACAGAAAAATACCCTGTCTCAAAAAACTAAAAAATATAATTAAAAATGTTTAGCTTTAATGTCTTTAGAATAATAAAGACTACATATGAAAAACCCTTAGCATACTATTCATTGGCAAAGGACTTCCTCTAAGATGAACAAGACAAGGGTGTCTAGGCTTTCATAAACTTCTTTTATTCAGAAGAACCTACTACTAGAAATCATAGCCACGGGGGACCACAGGCACTCGCACTTAAAAAGGCAGAACCATGTGTCCAGCTGACATGATCTTATTTGTAAATAATCTAAGGATTTCTTTTTTCTTCTTTCTTTCTTTTTTTGGGGGGGAGGGTGGTTTCTCTGCATAGCCTTGGCTATCCTGGAACTCCCTCTATATGTAGACCAGGCTGGCCTGGAACTCAGAGATCTGATGCCACTGGCCACTGCCTGTAATGGAAGTTTCGGTTTCTTTGTACGTTATGTGAATATGCGTTTGTTTTCATCCTAAGTGTGGGATTTTAGTTGGGCTATAGTTTGTCCACACTTGTTGTATGGAGCATGGCTTTTGCCAGATGGTAAGGTCCTTCCATGTGCCACATGGAGAGGGGCGTGGTCTAGGACTCTGTAAATGTGAGAGCTGAGAATAAGAAGGTGTAGCATTCTGTGCTGGCATGTGGCATGGAGTAGTTTGGAGAGACCAGAGACGGTTTGGAACAGACAGACGGAAACTCTTCAGGGTGCAGCCCCGTGGAGGAGACTTGCTAGCTGCGCCTGGTTGACAGAGATTGGTATAGAGCCTGAAAGAACCCCTTGACCCTAACTAGCAGAGAGAAGTAAAGGGGTCTGGGCCCCTTCTCCCCACTAACCTTTCCTGTCTCCTACTTACGGTTTGGGGGTTGGTGGAAGGGAGGTAGCGGCCTAAGCACCCCAAATAAAGACTGCTACAGGTGGCTTCCTGCTACAGCTGCCGCCACTACCTCCACCTGGCTGGAATCATAAGGATTTCAATAACAAGCAAAACTCAGGGAGCAGAATCTACCAGCTAAAGTCACAACTGCATACACTACTCATCTCAAAATGATAAATTTAACCAGGTTAGATGAGACAAACCCACAAAATATTGATGAAAGTAATTGAAGTGCCGGGGAGATGGCTAAATGAGTAAAAGTGGTAGCTAGACAAGTGTCTTAGTCACTGTTCCAATGCTGTGAAGAGACACCGTGACCATGACAACTCTTACGAGAGAAAGCATTTAATTGGGGTTTGCTTACAGTTTGAGAGGCTTAGTCCATTAGCATCATGGCAGAGAATATGGTAAGCATGGTGCTGGAGAAGTAGTTGAGAGCTACATGCTGATCCACAGGCAGATTAAGACACTGAGGCCTGGTATGGGCTTTCGAAACCGCAAAGCCCACCTCCTGCGAGCTACACCCTTCATCAGCCTAGGCCACACCTGTGGGGAATTCTTATTCAAACCAGCAGGAGTTTGACCTTCCTCAATCATTAGAACCTACATAAAAAGCCAGTTGCAGTGGTGGGCATCTGTAACCCCAACACTCCCAGGGTGGCCAGAGAAGCAGAACTTGCTCAGAAGCTTGTGGGCTACCTAGTCTGGATTATGCCATGTGGTGCAGTACGGGCGCGCACGCACGCACATACACACACACTATTTTTTAAAATAATTTTTAGAATGTGTTTAAGTGTTTGCTGTATGTATATGTAATGTGTATGTGCCTGATGCTTGAGGTCAGAAGAGGGTGTTTAATCACCAGAAAATGGAGTATCAGGGGGTTATGAGCCACCTTTGGTGTGCTAGGAACCAAACCCTGCCCTCTGCAAGAGCAGTGAGTGCTGTTACCTCTGTTAACCATTCTTCACAAAAAAGAAATTGAAGAGGGTTGTGGTCAACTGCTTCAGATAATCAACCTAAAGGAAGGAGTGTTTGTTTGGTGTGCAGTTTGAGAGTGGACAACTTACCATAGTGGGGAAACAAGGCAGCAGGAGGGTAGAAAGTAGTCACTGTGTATCTGTGACATTGGGAAGCAAAGAGAGAAGCATACTGGCAGTCAACTCTGTTCTTTTTGCTTCAGACCTGGCCTGACTCCAGCCTGAGTTTGCTCTCATTTAAGGTGGGACTTCGCAGTTTGGTTAAAAGGCAGAAAACACTAAGCCCAGCACTAGCCTGGCATAGTGACATGTGCCTTTAATTCTAGCACTGAGGAGGCAGAGTCAGGCAGATCTCTGTGTACCAGACAACCAGGGCCATCTCAAAAACAAACAAACAAACACATAAATAAACCAAAACCAAAAAAGTTCTCAGCAAACAGCCTCATAGACCCATCCATAGGCATGATTCTATGGTGATTCTAGACTCTTCTTTTTTGGATAGTGTCTCACTGTGTAGCCCTGGCTAGTTTGGAACTTGCTATGTAGACTTGGCCGGCATTGAACAAACAAAGATTCTCGACTTTTGTCTCTTGAGTGCTCTGTTGATTTGTTTGCTTTGTTCTGTTTTAATCAGTAGTCTCGGAGTAGTAGCCCTGGCTGGCCTAGAACTACTCTAGAACAGGCTGGGCTCAAGCTCAAGAGAACCCTCCTGCCTCTGCCCCTGTGCCCCCTGTCTCTGCCTCTGCCTCAAGGCTTGTGTTAATAGGCCCAGCTTAAAGGTAATTGTAGATCCCATTAAATTGATAAGATTAATCACTGCAATCAGAATGAAAACTCACTGGAAGAGCATGTGGGACCCATCACTAGACTGCAAAAAGGGAAGGGAGGAAGGCTGAAGGAAGGAAGACAACTTGTGTTCATTGATTAGTAAATTTACTGTTTTAGGGAATCACAGTACTACCCAAAATAGCAGAATCATTGCAGTCCTTACAACAGCCCCGATTTTTTTGTTTGTTTGTTTGTTTGTTTAACTTCTATGTAGCCCTGACTGTCCTAGAATTCACTCTGTAGACCTGGCTGACCTCAAACTCACAGAGATCCACCTGCCTCTGCCTCCTGAATCCTGGGATTAGAGGAGCGTGGTACCACCACCTGGCAGAACATTCCCAATTTCAATTATCTACCTTTTTTGGGTATTGTGTACACCTATAACCTCAGCATTCAGCTAGCAGAGGCATAGGGGTCTAGAATTCAAGGCCAGCCTGGGACTACAACATAGTAAATTTCTGTTAAAAAAAAAAAAGGAATTATGACCTATCCAAAATTTATGTGGGAATTCATGAAGTTCTGAATGTCCAAGCTGTCTTGACTGTTCAGAGTTAGGTTGTGATGGGGTCACAGTTTGTGATTTTAAATTTTACATCAGAGTAAGCCAGACATCATAGAAAACCACATGTGAAATCCCAGTCCTCTGGAAGCTGAGGCAGGCAGATGACAAGTTCTAGACCAAGCCCTCCCTGCTTTCCCTAAACACAGTGAGACTTCCTCTCTGTGGAGCTGTTCTAGTCACAGCAGTCCAGTGTTGGCACAAATTCAGATTTTGAGGTCTTCCCCCTCTTTTTTTTTTTAGTAAATTGATAATAGCAATAACAGGGTAACAAACATATAATTGACATAGTTTTAAAATTAATTTTTATTGTGGTACAATGTGTGTGGTATAAAATTTGCCATTATATTTTTTTTGGCTTATTTTGTGTCATTAAAGACACATTTTTGGCTTGTGTATTCTGTATGCTGTGTGTGTGTCCAGCTGGTATTTACATGAGTATTGGAGACCCAGACTCACTTAGTCCTCATGCTTGCTTGGCACATGCTTATCTACCTAGCCAATTCTCTAGCAGAGTACACTTTATTTATTTTTGGGTTAGCTCTGGCTAACTTTGAACTTAAACTCTTTCTGCCTCAGGTTCCCTGCCTTGACCTTCCATGGCTATGGGGTTGGTATGACTGGGAATGAGAGAATGAAGAAAAGACAAAGAGATAAACAAAAGCTAGGATCAGGGTGGAGGTGAACAATGAACTCTGATAGAACCACACCAACAATAGCCCGGAAGCTCAGTATTTATACTTTTGAGTGAGGTTTAGCTAATCTTGATAGTTGCTCTGTAAGGAAGCAACTTTATACTGTAAAACATCTGGGAGAAGGAAACTTTTGGTCTAAACTTTTTACACATACTGTCAACATCCATACATGGACCAGGAGAAGGCTTTGCTATTTTCGTGGGTCTAGGGCACTGGGGTCCTTGATGTGGCTGTGCTTGTGTCAGTACATTCATTCAGGACTTGGGCCACTCCTTACACATTCACACAAGGGGTCCTGTGATCCCCACAGTCCCCTCGTGTTGAAATGACAGGTGTATGCCACCACACCTGTTGACTGTATTCCATCTTAAGTGAACACATTCAGCACTGTTAGGAACAGTTCCATTGTTGTGTGGCCATCACAACTACCTATGTATGAAACCTGTCCATCATTAGCCAGGGCTTGTGCATGGCTGTGTTTCCAACAGTTAGGCCAAGACAGGAGAAAGGGAAATTGAGGCAACCTTGGGGTACATGAGGACCTTGTCTCAGAAAAGAAGAGCAGAGCTCAGATTCCAAGAAGCCCAATAAAATATCAGATGGGTGTAGCAGCCTGCCTGCAAATCCAGCCTTGAAGGAGTGAGTCAGGATTCCCAAAGCAAAGCTGGCTCACAAGACTAGACATATCTGAGAGCTCTGGGTTTGATTGAGAAGCCCTGCTTCATTGAATAAGGTAGAAGAAGTGTAATCAGGATGATTCTTGGCACCACCTTTAGGCTTCCACACGAAAAGGTGCACACACCATACACAAAAAAGAAAAAGATCTTGAGCATCGCAGCACCCCATATTACTTGAAACCTCAAAAGGGTGCTTGATTAGGTTTCATATCTATCCAGGTATGATAGCTGATTGCTGTGTCAACTTGATTAGACCTTGGATGCCCAGGCACTTAACTCAGAATTGTTTTGACATTTGAATGGGACAAAAGGCTGAGGGAGAAAATAAACATGCATCTGTCTGTCTGTCTCTTGGACTGCAGCTCTAGTTAAGCTAGTAGAGTACCTGTCTAGAATGAACAAGGCCCCAAGGTTCTACTTAGCACCACACCAACTGGGCTTGGTGGTGCATGTATTTGTGATCCACTGTTGAAGTAAAGATCAGAAATTCAGTGTTACTCTTGGCAGTGGGGTACCTTTGAGGCCAGCCTGGGATACATGAGGCACTATCCCTAAAACAAAGCAACCCTCTTTATGTCATCTCTTGATCCGTTGTTTTGTCTGGGAGAATCCTACATACTTGGCATTGATAAAGTCCCTTTTTCTCAGAGGCCAGTTTTGTCTGGAACATCCTTACACGGATCTTTTCTGTACTCTGTCCAAAAGCTGTGTTCATTCTCCAAACAGGAGGAAATTCATTCAGCAGCCACACCACATCTTCTGTCTCCCTGGTGCTTCTGCCTTTTGTTTGTTTTCACTGTGGCACCCTGGCTGGCCTAGAACTCACAGAGATCTACCCCTCACTGCCTTTGCCTCCCAAGTGCATCACAGAGTGTAATAGTCGACCTCACAGTTAAACTCTGTTAAAAACAGACTGGATTAGTTTCTCGATACTTTCTAGTTTAGTCCTTTTGCTTAGAAAAGCACCTCTATCCATTTGAGAGTTCAACATGTAGATCTTTATTTTCCTAATTTATATGTTTTGTTTATTTTTATTGTATGAATGTTTGCCTGCATGTATGTCTGTTTGCCTCATGTGTACCTGGTCCCTGTGGAAATCAGAAAAGGGCACAAAGCCCCTGGAACAGGAGTTATGTAGGCAGCTGTAAGCCACTCTATGGGTGCTGAGAATCAAACCCAGGTCCTCTGCAAGAGCAGCCAATGCTTCTAACCTCTGAGCAATCTCTCCAGCCCTAATAGATAACTTGGTCGCTTGCAGCCCTTGTTTTATGTAGAGGGTCTCTTGATTGTACCTGTTCATTATTTTGAAATGTGTGCCTGTGTGTCCATGCTTGTGGAGATCGGGGGTCAACTTTTTGGATTTTAGGACTGGAACTCAGAGCCACAGGTTTGCACAGAAAACTTGATTATCTCTTGAGCCACCTTACTGGCCATGCTTGTTATCTTAGAACTTTAACTGTGCTGAGATGGGTAATCTTAATTCTCAATTTAATCAGTTAGAATCATGTAGGAATGTGTCAGAGAGGGTGTTTCCAGAGGCTCCACTGAGGAGTGAAGTCCTTCCCTGAATGTGGACAGCACTATCCTATGAACTAGAGTCCTAGACTAAAGAGGAGAAGATGGGGAGCCCTAGCATTCATCTCTCATTCCCAACTGTATGCATTCTGGCCAGCTGCCCTATATTCCTGCTGCCATCATGGACTGGCTGTACTCTCAACCCATGAGCCAAAATAGCAATTCCTCCTTTAGGCTGCTGCTTGTTCTGTATTTGTGTGATTAAGTGATGGGAAAAGTAGGTAATACAGCAGCTGGTGTTTAGAAACACCCTCTCACACACATTCAAGGGTGTGTTTCTTAGGTGCTTCTAACTGGCTAAATTGAGAATCAAGATTAACTATCTCAGCACAGTTGAACTTCTGAAACTTTAAAGACACCCATTCTCTATAGTTTGGACATCTCACTCCTAGGAAGAAGCCTTGGCTATATTCCTTCAAACTGCAGAGGTCCCCAGTTGCATAGGCTGTGTCTCATTAAAGAGCTAAAGAGGTGGTCGTCCTGGCACGCCTTTAATCCCACTGCTGGGGAAGCAGAGGAAGACAGCTCTCTGTGACTTCAAGGCTAGCCTGGTCTACATAGGGAGTTCCAGCTCAGCCTGAGCTATGTAGAGAGCCTGTGTCAAGAAACAAAAAATAAATTAATGAAATAAACTGAGCATACAGAGGGAATCTCTGCATGCTGAGGTTACCAGCCCCAAAGCAGGCTTTGTGTGCTGGCCTGTTTCTTCAGGTTAGCATGGCCTCTGGGTGGGCAGTCTTTTAATAGTTCAAAAAGGGAGATTCTTCTGCACAAATGAGGCATACCAGTGTAGAAAGAGCTGCTGGTGGTGGCTACTGTAAAAGGCAAATTTTAGTAGCATTGCTGAGAGGCACTTGAGTATTTAATACTCCCATTTATGTCTATGCCTCTCAGCCTGTGGCACCATACCCACCAGCAGACAGGTAGTAAGTATTTGGCTTATGCCCCAGGAGCACTGCCGTGGGGAGAGGCTGTGGGTTCCTCATCAGAACAAAGACCACAGGGCTGGACTACATGTGCCATGTGACTTTATCCTAGCTTCACGACTGTCAGGTCAGCTGCCAGGAAGGCTTCAGGATACAAATCAAAAGTTGAGGAGGTGGGAGAGATGACTGGTAGTTAGGAGTGCTTACTGCTCTACCAGAGGACCCAAGTAAGGATCCCAGTACCCACATCAAGTGGCTCACAAAATGCCTGGAACACCAAGGACAGCCCCTTTCTGGTATCTGAAAGTACACATACAAATAAAACAGTCTCAAGTCAAACTCTCTGTGTAGATGAGGGTGGCTTGAGGCTCCTGCTTCTCTTTAATTGTGACCTTAAGCTTCTACCTCCTAGCTGCTGGCATTTCAGGTGTGTTCTACCGTGCCTACTCTCAATCCCATTTAATCCATTTATTTCTTGGTGGACACCTTGGTGACACATGTTCCAGCTATAGTTGAACACGGGCGTGCAGGTGTCCCTCTGGTGTGCTGAAGTGGTGGGACCTTCTTTTGAGAAAGGTTTGTTAGATTCTCTGCTCACTTTTACAAATGTTTTAAAATCGTGTGTGTGTGTGTGTGTGTGTGTGCGCGCACAGTTGCACACAGGTGAGTTCAGTTGCTCGTGGAGACAAAAGGTCTTGGGTCCCTTGGACTGTAATTAGATGTGATTGTGAACTACCTGATGTGAGTGGTGGGTCCTGAGTCATCTTTCCAGCCCATCTTTGCCTACTTTTGATTGGGTTGTTTTTATTCTATGAGTTGTTTTTATGTTTTGGCTCTTAATTCTTTTATTGAATTATATAGGTTACATATCTAATTTTCTCATTCTTTAGGTTGATTCATTTTTCTGTTAATAGTTTCACATCTTGAGTTTTTTTTTACTTGATAATAAGCTATTTGTGAACCATGTGATTGCTTTACAAAATAGCATAAAATTCCTTAAGAGGCTATTCTCCCATTTGTCCAGACTGTGTGGACTGTAGTGACATTTTTAAGAATTCTGGAATTTTGGATTCCTTAAAATACTATAAGAATGTGCTTTCATCTTAATCCCAGGTTTGGGGATGTGGGGTTGCTTTGGACTGACCTCCAGAAGTGTGGTTTTGCCAGCTGCAGATAATTTCTGAGATTGTGTGACATTTGAAATTCTGGGAACTTTTCAAAAGATGCATAAATGCAAGGGCCCCGAAGGGCAACAGGGTTGGTTGATGTTGGTGTTTAGGGAGGTTGATTGTGGTTTGTTAGTAGCTGTGGTCAAAGAAATAACGGGAAAAAAGATGAGATTCAGAGATGTTCCTAATTCTCTTCTCTCCCCTCTATCCTTGCTTCTCTCCTATCTAGTGTTAGGGAGTGAAACGGGGAGGGGTGGGAAATAAAGTGTGGGAAAAAGAAGAACCACAAAGTAGCAAAGATGAGCTACACTGCACACCTAAGCAGGGTGAAACTGCTTGTACAGGTTGTAAAGATGCGTTGAGGCTTCTAGTCTGGCAATTGGTATTGCCCAGGCCTTGGTTGAATTTCCCTTTGCTCTGGTATTAGGGTTGTTAGGACTGTTAACTGAAGCTTAGTCTTGGTGGATTCCAGACTTTCCGATAGTGTTTGGGCACGTATGGTCTCCTGAGACAATGGTCAAAAAATTTTTTTTTCAAAGATTTAATTTATTTATTATATATACAGTGCTCTGCCTGCATGTATGCCTGCGTGCCAGGAGAGAGCATTAGATCACATTGTAGATGGTTGTGAGCCACCATGTGGTTGCTGTGAATTGAACTCAGGACCTCGGAAAGAGCAGTCATGGCTCTTAACCCCTTAGCCATCTCTGCAGCCCAGGCCACAAATATTTTGAAATGTACAGTGTATTGTTTTCATGAAGAACTCACATATCAGATATTACTAAGTGTTTGTCATTGAAAAGCAAGATTGATGCTGCGCCTTCAGGAGCAGGAGGAATGGGTTAGATACTGGGTGATGAAACAAGAAGTGATTATAGGTTGAGATTTGAGGTGGCAAGCTATATAGTAATCTTAGTAAAATGCCCTCAAATGTTTATTTCCACACTGTGCAGCAGAACTTTCTGACATGTTGAAACTGTCTATATCTGCCTTTTATTTTTATTTTTAAAAATGGGGCTAGTGTTGCTAAAGAGGTGTTTAATTTATTGAATTGATTTCATTAAATATAGCCAGCTGCGGCTAATATTGACTATTGTAGATTCAAATCTTGACCAGTGTTCCTCAAGCTTTTTCTGTTTTCTTCCCTCCTACTTTTATCTCTACACATTTTCCCACAGCCTCTTCCCAGGTCCAGCAATCTCCCTAGCAACATCCCCCAGCACCCAGTGAAGATGTTAATTCCATAGATGTACTAATGTGTGTACTGTGCCTATTAGATGTAAGGTCACTGGTTAACACTGATTAACATCCCTTTGGGGAGGGCTTGATCAAGACTAATTGTGGGTGGTAGCATAATGAAGGCTAACCAAGTAGCAGAGTGGTAGTTATTGTGACTGTTAAGGCTAATCATACTTGTGACTGGTATAGTTTAAACTTGAAAGATAAGTTTTGGAGGAGCTGTAAAATTCTCAGTCATCTTTTGTCTTTAAGAAACATTCTTATATCATCAATCTGGTTTTTGTTTGTTTGTTGTTGTTTGAAAAAGGGTCTCATTATGTACCCCTGGCTGGCTTGAAGCTCACTATGTGGACCAGACTATGCTCAAACTCACTGAGATCTGCCTGCCTCTGCCTCCTTGGTGCTGGGATTAAAGGCATGGGCTACCATGCCTAGCAGTCTGTTCTGTAGTGGAAAGCACTTGCATATAGAAACAGGTAATTGTGTGTACACACTTTTCATGAGACATAGTACTCCTTGGACACCATAGACATTGGAAGTCTAGAGTACCTTTCATGAAGAGTTGGAAGAACCAAGAGTGTTCCACTGGTTCTTGAGAGACTTTCTTGAAGGATGTCACGTGGTGAAAGGTGATCATGGTACCAAACTGCCTTACAAAAGAAGGGAGCAGAAGAATAATAGGTAGTTTCAGTTCGTTAGAAACTGCACAGGAGATGTTGGGCTGTTGTTGTGGATCTTAACTGATGACAAATTTAGATGAAATAATGAGTGTTTGTTGGGGGTTGCCAGAGTGTGTATATGAGGAGTGCACACACAGAGGCCAGAGGAGAACATTAGATGTCCTTAGATGTCTCTCACTCTTTACCTTACTTCCATGACGTGGGACCTCTCACTCCAGGAGCTAGGCTGATGTTCCCCACAGCACTGAGGTTATAGGCCTGAGTGTGCCCACTCCTAGCATTTTATGTGGGCGCTAGGATCTAAACTTGGGTTTCATGCTTACAGGACAAGTGTTCTTACCTACTGAACCATTTCTCCAACCTTGAGGTAAATGACTTTTAAGGACCCTTTATGGCTAAGTTTAAGGAACTTTGGCGTTGTCTTATAACTGGCCTGTTCATTTAGAATTGCATAGATTCCCTGATCCAGTAAGGAACTATGAAGTACCATTGAATTTGGCCTTTGAGGTTTCTACTTTATACTTAGACATTTGCAGAAGCCACAGAGCTACTCAGCACTGTGCTTACTGTCTGGTAGGAAATTCAAATGGCCTCTTTTGATGAATGTCAGGCCTGAACTTGGAGGTTTGTCTGAAACTAAACTAGGTTTACTGCTACTAAATCATGCTCAATGACTACTTCTCCAGAATTTATAACAGGGGCATGGGGTTAGTCATCTGGAAGTCTGATTAGTTGGGCCTAGAGGAAGAATGTCAGAGCATGGAATATTTTAGCCTGGGGTGACTAGGATCATGTGAGCAGTAGTAAACTTATTGTTAAGGAGCCAGAAGCATATAGCAAGGATTCACATTGGTCTGTGGGAGTGGGTCACTTGGAGACAAGGGTCCATGATTTTATATTGCTTTTTTTTTCTCCTGTTAATGTTAGCCAGTTAGATTCATAAAGATCTCTTTAGCTTTTAAGATGGACAAGAACCCTGTATGGAATGTGAGTATGCACTGAAGTGTTTGTTTAAAGCACATTATTACAGTGGGAAGTACACAGATGAATGTTTAATACATACTAGAATAAGATGCCAGTCGGCAGACACATGCAGTGAGTCTACATGTGGACAGAGCAAAAACCATAAAGTTGGTAGGGCACCCAACTCAAATCTCTTCATTTGAGTAAGGGTAAACAGCGTCACAGTCCCTAGGAAAGCTGGAAGCTCTGGGTTATAGAGGATAGAATAACACTTGTTGATTTTTTTTTAAAAGATGTCTTTATTATATATATATTTATATATATATTTTATATCTTTATTATATATATTCTTTATTATATATATTTATTATATATATTGTTATATATATGTATACATATAATATATATATATGTAGTGTTCTGCCTACACGTATGCCTATGTGCCAGAAGAGGTACCATATCTCATTGTAGATGGTTGTGAGCCACCATGTGGTTGTTGGGAATTGAACTCAGGACCTCTGGAAGAACAACCAGTGCTCTTAACCACTGAGCCAGCTCTCCAGCCCAAGAGATGTATTACGTATGTCAGGTGACATAATAGCAATTTTCTCTGTGTCATCTTACTTCTATCTTGTTCTCACGTGAAAGCACATATTTTTGAGCTCATGCAGGGCAGCGTGCTGAAGAGGGCAGGGTTTAACCTGGGTTTCCCATTGCTGTGGTCCTCCCGCAGGGCCGGACCCGAAATGGCCTTGTCTCTTGTCTCAGTCTCACTACTCCCTGGCTCATTTGTTGTTTGTTCTTTTGTTCTTTCTTTTTCTGTAAATGTTATTATTTGTATGTGTCTGCATGCAGGGCAGGGGTGTGTCCATGCATGTGCTTGCCATGACATGCATGTAGAAGTTAGAGGGGAACTGTAGTGGGATTGACTGTCTTTGCATCTGTCAGGCTGGTGCAGCAAGTCCTGACGGATCTGTTGAGCACTCTCACAGGTCCTAGTACTGGGCTTTCTCCAGTGATTCATCTAGACATTTAGTCATTTCTCTTAAAGAGGGTGGTAGTCTCTGGTTTTTGTCTGTACTATGGGTTATGATCTGACATTCTCTAAGAACTTTTCTTTGAATGGGGCAGTCAAAGACGACTGTAAAGTCAGGCATGGTGGAGCATGCCTCCCAGCATTTGGCAGAAGGAGGCAAAACAGGAAGAATTCAAGGCCTCTAGCCTGAAATCCATAAGGAATATAAGGTCAGCTTAGGATACACGAATATCCCAAATCAAAAAATACAAACATTTACATTAATGTGTAATGTAGAGCCTGGCCTGGTGTTGGGCATTTTGATACCCATGAAGATTGAATGTTTCTTCATTTCTTGAACAACCTGTGTTGTCTGAGGTCCCATGCTGGCTTTTCCTAGTGTCTAGCTGTGACCATTCAACCTTACTATTCTCTGTAGGCCTAAAGTTCTAAGCAACAAATTGCCGCTTATGCAGTAGTAGGGAGAATATGTACCATGTGCTTTCTTCTATAGTCAGTCCTTTGAGGATCACAGGTCACTGAGCGAAAGGAAATACTCTGTCTAACCGAGGGGTTTCATCAGTGGTGGAGCGCCTGCTTGGCATGTGTGAGGTCCTGCCACGTTTGATCGCCAGCAATTCCAGAAATAAAATTTGTTTCTACTTTTTAAGGGAGAGCACAGAGAACACTTATTAATATTATCTTGCTATTTCAGAGACCTTTTTTGTTTTCTTTTTTCTTTTTAATCTCATCACTTTACAGCCTGATAACCAGCACCCTCCCCCCAGACTTTTTTCTTCTTCAGACTTCTCAGCCTTTTCTCATGATGACTGATAGGCTTAATCTCTTCATTTGAGTAAGGGTAAACAGCGTCACAGTCCCTAGGAAAGCTGGAAGCACACAGGCAGGCACCTAAAAATGGGTGTCTACAGGAAGAAGGTTCTTTAAAGGAAGATAGTGCACAGGAGGCCTGTGTACTGTCGACAGTGTTTACCACACGTTCTTCCCTTTAGCATAGTGTGTGCCCATCCCCTGCTCCTCTCTCCTGGCAGAACAGGTAGTCATGAATCCAACATGCTAAAAGTGGAATGGCTTGGTGTCCAGAAGAACATGACCACTCTGAGGAGAGCAAGCTTACTCCAGGGCATGTAGTGGGTAGGGGTTAGGGAGGTGTTGCATGCCTTACCTGACAGTAAACACTTTGGGTTGGGAGTGAGGCTTAGTTGAGAAGGGGTTTTGACATGGTTGCTTTCCTGTGCCATGGCAAGAAGATGGACCTGCATCCTCAGGTCCTGTCTGCCAGGTCTCTCTTCTACTCTCCCGACAGCCAGCTGCTCTCAGGACTCGACCTGTTAATCTTGCTGGTTTTCATTACAGACCCCAGCAGACCCTCTTTCCACTTTCTGTCCTGCTTTCTGGGAACGTCCTAATGCTTGAGATGGATTAATGTCAAGTAGAATGTCTTGAAGCCACCAACCATTCCAAACAAAACAACAGACTATGATGCATGTATGGAAAAGCCAGAGGACACCTGGGGTGTTGGTTATATTCCCTGTTTGCATGGGTCGGGGCAGCCTGTCGGAAAGTGTTTGAGATTCTCCTGTCTCTGCCCCCATCTCACCATAGGAACACTGGAATCACAGATGCGCTTTGGCTTCACCTGGGTTTGGGGGACTTGTACTCAGGTCTCCACAGTTGCACAGCACTTACCCACTGAGCCTCTAAAACTCACTGCTGACAGTGTCAAGGAAGGAATGCCTCTTTTCAGGCATTGCGCATTCAGTGTTGAGTGTGTCTCTGCTGGCATGCCCCCGCCTTTGCAATGTTTTACTTCTACTGCCTGGCGTTGTGATGGCATCATTTGATTTTCCAGATAGCAAGCCTCTAGAAGGCTGCTCTTTCCATTTGTTTTCTTTCATATTGCATTGTATAATAATTGAGGAATGCTGGTGTTTCCATTTTAGCATAGAGTAGTAAAATCCCAGCACAAACAAGCATTTTCTTGGGTGAAATTTAAATCCCAAATAATCACATTGTTTTTATTTTATTTTGAGACACAATCTTAACACCACAGCCTAGGCAGCCTTGACCTTACCATGCACACAGGCTAGCCTCAAACTCATAATCCCATTGGTTCACTTTCTGTTTTTATATGCCAAGCTAGCTGCTCTGTTAGCCGGATCTTAAACTTCTTGTGCTCTTCCTGTCCAGCTCACAATAAAGGTACTGTCCAACTCTCTCTTGCCCCTGGATGCTGTTTTCTCCCAGACTCACCTCCATTCCAGTGTCGTCATCTCTTGCTTTCATAGCCGCAGCATTCCCCATCATTCGGTCTTCATATGGTATACCCGGCTTCTCTAGATTCTGGTTTCAGGACTTTCTCATGACCTGCAAGGGCCCCTGTGTTGTGCCTGGTATTTGAGGCCTATGCACATGCTGCGCTCTCTGCCTGAAACTCATTGTTACCTTTTTGTACTTTATACACAAGCTCAGCTGGCTTTTCTACAGGAATTGTTCCCAGTTCCCAGGCTGTCCTAATAGCCTTCAGTATAGCTTGATCTTAGTATTCTCCATATGAACACACAGTTAGCACACAAAGTAACAGGTTTCATTGTGACAACTTCCTATATTGTTTTATTTGGTGTCTTCTCCACCCCCAGTATTTTACTTGTATTTGGTATGATTTCTGCCTGTCGTCTGGTGCCAGTTTGTGCTTTTGATATTTGTTAGTGAATGTACTAAGATTATTATGTCACTGATTGATGGTCCTGGGCTGAAGAGGTCTGTGAGTAGCATGACTCAGAAGTCACATAGTAGAGCTTCTACACGGTGTGCATATACACGTACAAGCAGAACACTTATACACATAAAAACAAATATTAGAGTAGAGCTTCCAGGATCCATAGGAGAGAATGGAGTGAAAATATAAGACCTGGGGCTGCCGAGAAGGCTCAGGGGTTACAAGTGCTTGATGCTTTTGCAGAAGACCCAGGTTTGATTCCCAGCACCCACGTGGTAGCTCACAACTCTATAACTTTAGTTCCAGGGGGTCCAACAGCCTCTTTCACCTCTGCAGCTGTCTGACACACATTTGGCGCACACACATTCATGTGAATAAAAAATACTGTTAAGAATAAATCCAGGGTTGGGAGGAAGACATTTGAGCTACTCCTCATTGTTCCCATCCTAGATATTTTCGTCTTTATCTTTTCCTCCTAGACCCATTCAAGTTTCTTTTGAAGGTGTTTAGTAGCATTTCTCCTTCAATTTCCTCAAAGATGGTAGTTCTAAATTAAACTACAGATACATAAAATTCCCGGAACATGCAAATTAGGCATGAGCACTGTGCTGTGTATTTCAAGTCCTGATACATTCTAGCATCTCAAAAACAAGTGAAAAACAAAATCCTGTGTAGTTGGAGGCTACAGCTTCATTAGGAGGATCATGATTTGGTAACTGTTCCCATCAGGAGTGGCAACACAGCATGCTATCTTTCAGGGAGACTCTGGAGCTTTGGCAAGCTAGCAGAGTGTCACTGATCATATATGGAACCCCAGCTGTCCAGGTAGTGCAGGAAAAGTCATGGGCACTGGCTAGTTGGAGGCTAGCTTGGGCTTTTTAGACATCTCAGAATTGTCAGACATCTCAGGCACAATTTGACCTGAAGAAAAACTATGGACAGGCCCTAATGCCCTGGGAGTCCCCTGGGAACCTGGGTTTGGAGGTAAGTAGATAAATTGCCAAGACACGGCTACAATAAGAGAGAGGCACACAAACTCAGTGCAACCAATTGCTGAATTCTGCCTTCCACGCTCTCCTCACAACATGACTTCATTATTTTTACAGCAGTGACTTGGCCAGAGCTACTCACTCTTTCTCCTTCCTCACCTGGCTGGTGGTGTTTTATTCTTGCCCTCTTAGAACCAGCAGATATCAGTATGTCTTTCAATTTTTCTAGAAAGTATAGCTGAGTCACTAGTTGGTCTTTTTTTTAAAAAATATTTTATTTTATTTGGGTTTCCAAAACGGGGTTTCCCTGGATAGCCTTGGCTGTCCTGAATTGTTTTGTAGCCCAGGCTGGCCCTGAACTCACAGAGATCCACCTGCCTCTGCCTCCCTGAGTGCTGGGATCACAGGTGTGCGCCACTGTGCCCAGCTTGGGTGGTCTTTTTTGTTTTAACCAGAGAGTTTTCACTACCATTTCCAGTTCCTTAGCTTCCTGTTGTTTAATAATACTGTATTTCTGGGTTCTGTTTTAGAGACTTTATTTCATTTATGTTTACTGTCTGAAGTGTATTTGGGGACTGGGAGGCATTCCTGTGACTTGTACCTGCTGAGGTCAGTAGGTAGCTGGGTGGGGCTGCAGCTTCCCTGCACCAGGTTGGTCTCAGGCACTGAGCTTAGGCTGTCAGACTTGATGGCTAGCCTGAGTCTGCCATTCTGTTCCCTTTCCTTTTCTATGAGTAAGTTAATTTTACATAAGTGGCTAAACAATAAGAAATTAAAGAAAGTAAACAGAATTTAATGTGGTCTCACCTGCTCTGAGGGAGGTGTGCTTGATTTGGAATGGTGATTGCTAAGTCCAACAGTCATCTAGTCAGGACTTCTGTGACTTTGGGGTCAGTACCTTTTCTCCAGATACAATGTTTCTGGTCTCCTAACTCCACAGGCAGCTTCTTGCCCCCACTGTTCTGGACTCCTTTGTAGACCAGGCTGACTTTGAACTCACAGAGATCCACTTGCCTCTGCCTCCCAGAGTGCTGGGATTACACAGCCAGGCCTTTTAAGGTCCATAAAAACAAATTTCAGAATTGAAGTGTGCCCTTTCTTGCAGCCTCAGGATAGAGTTCTTTCACTATAGTTCTTTCAAGGTTGTATCCTTCTAAATATAGATCAGCAACTCTCTTGAGACCAGATATGTTTCGGAGGGAGAACTCAATATTTAGTGGCAGTGGTGACCATTACTGTGGTGAAGACACAGTAGCAGTGGGCATGTCTTCTCTGGATTGATTAGCTTCTTGGTTTCTTTCTTAATTTCCACTTATGGAATGCACTGACCATGCCACCATCATCCTCCTTTTCCTACCACTCCAACAAGCTGGTGTCGCCTGTGCCTCCTAAGCCGCATTGGTAAAAGCAAAACATACCCTGGTGAGTAAGTAAGTTATGTGGGATGTTGAAGCCCACCATGGGCCCCTTGGGGCATAGTAACTTGTTCTTCGTGGGGAGCCTGAGCAGCTGGAACTTTTTCCTTTGAAAAATAAGTGTGCTCTGCCAAGAGTGACTCTGATGTCCTCGCGCATATATTCTATGCTGAATGAACTCTTGCAAGAACTCCCACTGTTGATGCCCACTGCTGCTTGCTGGCCACGTGTGAATGCTGAGTCTGAATGGAACATCTCTCCATCCCTGAATCCTTCTTCAGCTCTTGCTGCCTCCCGAAGAAAATAGTCCCACAGACAGAAAGAATTCAGAGATATTTCTTTCTCTTTTCCTTCTTCCTCTCTCTTTTGTTCCCTCTATCCTCTCCTTGTGGTACTGCCATCAGACCTAGGGCTTTGTATGGGCTAGGCAGTTCCTCTTACCACAAAGCAGCATCCTTAGCCCCAGAGACATTTCTCACAACATTCCTCCCTCCATGTTTTTTATATATTAACAACATGGGGGAATGAAAGTAACCAAATTGTATGCTGGAAACACTGTCTGCTGTTGTGGGAATTTGATGGCATTGGAGCAGCATCCCTGTGTAGCTCCCGTAGTTTGCAGATGAAGAGAGGGACTTGGTGTCTCACTTCACTGCTGCAGATTGAGCACTTTAGGCTTTCTGAGGGAAGGAAACAGGTGTGGTCAGCATGCCTGAGTGTGGTGCTTCCCTTCTGATACTCAGAGAGGCTACTAAGCAATCAAGCTATGTGGTACCAGAGGCAGGAGGTGAGTCTCTTGAGTTTTAGGCCACCCTGGTCTACATAGTGAGACCCTATGTCTAGCCCCCTACCCACCCCAATCTCCATCTCAAAAGGTGATACTTAGACCTTAGATGACCTTGTTTAGTTGACATAGTTCCTCCAGGGACCAGGAGGAGTAAGGCTTCATATGTAATGTATGATGTAGGATATGAGGGAAATCTAGGTATGACAAGTGGCTAAAGGAAACAGTCTGAGGGTTCAGCTTCCTTGCACCGCCTATACCTCAGGTATTTTTCTGAGTAGTGCCACTGAGCTTGATAGGTGCTGTCGTCATAGACCACGATACAAACATGGCTTCGGGCAAGGAGAATAGCCAGACCTTCTCTGGTGGTTGATCTTGATTGAGAGACATTTAAATGTGTAAGGCTTGTCTTTGGTGTCTGTGGCATTTCCAGAAGTAGGTTTTTTTAAATTATATATTTATTTTATTGTGTGTATATGTGCCTGCATGTCCCAGCATACATGTGGGGGTCAGAGGACAACTTTTAGCAGTAGTGTCTCTCCTTCCAAGCCTGTAGGACCAGGGATTGGACTTGGGTCATTAGGCTTGGAGGCAAGTACCTGTACCTGCTGAGCCATCTCACTGACTCTAGAGACATTCTTTGATGGTAGTACCATCCTATACCTTGGGGGCCCGGTGGAATAAAAGGAAGAAGCCCAGTGGTACAGGCTTGCTTGTTGTATGCTTCCTGAGTATCATGAAGTCACAAATTTCATTCCACACTCTCCCCACTATAATGTTCTATGTCACTGCAGGCCCACAGTCCTTGCAGCTGCCCTGATGCCTTTGAAACTGGTCCAGAATAAATCCTGTCACGGGGCTCTTCATTTTTGTCACAGCAAATAGCTTGTCATCAGCTCACAAGACATCACTCCTATGTGCATACTGGCCTCATAGTCAGAAACAATGGAAAACAGTCACTTTGAGGGGTTTAGGAGTCCACTTCCTTCTGGGTCAGTACAGCATCTCCTGTGTGCTCTTGGGTACACTATCGCCTGTTGAGAAAGCATTTGACAGCAACTGGCCCTGACACTATGGCCTGCTGCTTTTTTCCTGGCCTGTTGAACTATATTTTGTTAGTCACCTGGTTTATGGGATATATGTCAAAATAATAGCAACCAGTATTTACCAATTTACATACAGTGCTCAGCTGGCAAGTAGTATTTTTCAAATCCACTCATCCTCTGGTAAGTTACTGACTCGGGGCCTTTGTTGTTGTTGTTAATAGATCTAAGGTGTGACAAGTGCTGAACAGTGATCTGAGTGAGGTTTGGCATTTTACATATTGTATAGTATAATTTTACATATTGCCTAGTTTTTTGGGGAAAAGGTTGTCCCTAGAGTTTCACTTTGAAGTATTGTTCATCTATACTAACCCCATGTTTAAAAATTCTTTACTTGGCACCAGGCACATAGAAAGTAAAACTGTCCACATGGAGACTGTTAGAAAAAGAATATAGATAGCATATATACAGATGAATATAAGTGTTTTCCTTTTTTAATTTATTTTTATTTTATGTACTTTTGTGTTTTGACCACATGTATGTCTGTGTGAGGGTGTCAGATCCCCAGCAACTGGAGCTACCGACAGTTGTGAGCTGCCATGTGGGTGCTGGGAACCGAACCCCGGTCCTCTGGAAGAGCAGCCAGTGCTCTTAACCACTGAGCCATCTCTCCAACCCCGAATATAAGTGTTTTAAAGCAGCAAACAGTAGTTGGGGAAGAGGGGTTGGTATGCCTTAGGTTATAATTGCTGTGATGAAGTGCTGTAACCAGAAACATCTTGGGGAGGAAAGGATTTATTTGGCCCACACATCCCAAGTCACAGTTCATTTAGAGAAGCTAAGGCAGGAACTCAGACTAGATGGGAACATGGAAGCAGGAGCTGATGCAGAAGCCATGGAAGATTATTATTTACCGGATTGCTCTTCATGGCTTGCTCAGCCTGCTTTCTTATAGAACCCAGGATCAACAGCTCAGGCAGGGATACCATCACAATGGGCTGGTGGCTGGGCCCTCCCTTTCCTGTTAATCACTAATTTAAAATGGCCTGTCCTGCCTACACCCTGATCTTATGGAGATATTTTCTCATTTGAGACTCCCTCCTCTCTGAATGACTCTTCTTGTGTCTGTCAAGTTAACATAAAACTAGCCAGCACAGGGTGCTGCTTTAATAAAGTGGTTCCTAGCCAGGCATGATGGCACATGCTTTTAATTACAGCATCCAGGAGGCAGAGGCAGAGGCAGAGGCAGATGGATTTCTAAGTTTGAGGCCAGCCTGGTCTGCAGAATGAGTTCAGGACAGCTAGAGCTACACAGAGAACCCTGTCTTAGAAAAACAAAAGAAAGAAGTATGGACGGGGTATTAAAAGGAAGGAAGGAAGGAAAGAATGAAAGGTTCTTTTACTGAGAAAGTAATGCTTAAGCAGTGAGGCACATCTTCACCTTTGGAACTCTTTTTGAGGCTGGAGTGTTAATCCCAACTGCTGATGCCAGTACTGGATCCAGCACTCCTGCAGTCTAGACCAGCTCAAGGGTTCACAGGTCTGCAAAGGTTGCTGTTCTTTTCATCAGGACCCAAGGGCAATCTGAGCTAAGGCTGCGGCTCTGTTCCTGATGGAGTAATGGCAGTGTAGGAGACAGGTTCTGCCTTGGTGATTCCTCAGCTCACTTGTGCCCCTCTCCTTCTTTCTACAGCTTAAAGGATGACCTCTAGGAAGAAAGTGTTGCTGAAAGTCATCATCCTGGGAGATTCTGGGTAAGTGTTTCTCATGAATTTGAGCTCCCAGATGGATTGGCTTGGAGCCTCATCATTTCTGATCCCAAGATCAACAGTTTCAAATTCTGCTCCCAGCCTGTCCTCTATCCTTTACTGTTGGAATGTAGTAGAAATTTGAATATTGCTTTGGTGTATATTTTTGTTCCTTGCCTTTAGCATGGGTGTGTGTATGTCCTGTATGAGCGTGTGTTTTCCTGGGAATATATAACCCAGGATCTTGAGCACATTAGGCATGGATTCTACTACAGCTGTATCACCATCTCTTTAGGGTGTGGGTTTTTGGGGGGGGGTAGGGGAATCTGAACCTAATAAATGATAATCATTTTTTATGGCTTCTCTTCTGTACCAATTGGCCAGACTAGAAAGTGCTCTTCTCATGATCTGTTGTTGCTGGTACCTTGCCAGTGCAGGTATGGCTTGTGCACACATGTGTGTTGCCTTCCTTCTGCTGTGCCTCAGTGTGTGTGTGTTAGGAAATTTAGGGGGAAGTCAAGACAGGGTTCTCACCATGTAGCCCTGTCTCTCCTGGAACTCATTGTGTAGACCAAGCTGGCCTTGAAATCACAGAGATCTGCTCGTCTCTGCCCCCTTCTTCTTTTTTTTTTTTTAAGCTATAGTTTTCAGACATGGTTTCTTAAGTGACTCATGACGGCCTTGCTTCACTGAGTGCTTGTGTATAAAAATAGTAACTTAGCACAGTGGCACATGCCTGTCATCCCAGCTACTTGAAAGGCTGAGGTGGGAAGATCAGTTAAGTCTGAAATGTTGAAGCTAGCCTGGACTGTCTAGACCTGCTTCTGAAAAAGAAGGCAAGAAGAACATTAATAAAAGTGGACATACCCTGTATTCCAAAGTTCTTTCCTTAAGAGTCAGTGATTTTTCTTTCTGTTTGGCCTATTTGAATTGCTTAAGGAACCCTCAAACAAGCATTTTCTTGTTTTTGAAACTGCATATATACCAGTGGGTTGGAGTCTAAGGTTAGTATCTCCTGCCCAGTGCTGTCAGAAACAACATACTGTCCGTAGATCTGTGCTGCCCAAACTTGTTTGAAAGGAGTCTCAAGGCCTTTGCTGCATTACCGAGCTCACTGCTCTTCTCCTGTAAATCCTAATTGAGCTGCCGTGGTGGGGATGGAGCCCAAGCCCTCACGCACTAGGCCAATGGTCAGTCATTGAGCTACACCCCAGCCAGCACTATTGCTGTTGGCTGTGTGTAGGTCCAAGTTCTCTGAATACGAATTTGATTCTTTGTGGAAAATCATGGACAAAAAAGGCTTTAGGTTGCGTTACCTTGACCCTACCCTTACTTTACTGGACATTTGGTTGGTGGGTGAGTTTCCTTGGTGAAAAACTTCCTTGGAGCAATGTTCTTTGAATTTTTAAAAATTACATCTTATTTATTATTATGTGTGTGCATATGTATGTGTATATGAAGGTCAGAAGACAATATGCAAGATGCAAGAGTTGTTTTTCCTTCTATTATGGAGTCCTGGAGATTGAATTTAGATTATCCGGTTGGCAACAGGTACCTTTATCTTTAGCTATATCACAGGCCCTGTTTTGTTTGCTTTGTTTAGGCTTTATTTTTGAAACAAACAAACAAAAAAATGTGGCTCAGATTGCCCTTGAACTCACTATGCAACCCAGTTTAGCCTCAAGCTCGAAATCTGCTGCCTCAGCCTCTCCAGTGTTGGGTGCCAGTGCTACACCAGTCTTGAAGGACTGTTCTCTTCTGGCTGCACACTGCTGCTTTCTTGTGTGCAGCTGAAGGCCTACTGAAGTCAGTGCCTTCCTCCTACTATCACTTGCTCACACTGAGTAATACACTGAACACCTAAGAGTACAGTGATGGTTTGGAATGGCAGAGTGAGCTTCTCACAAAATTCTTTTTAGGAGTATATATCTTTCTGCTTTCTAGAAGGAAAAATGTACTAAATAGTTCTACCACCGGAGTTGTCTGTACTGAAGCATATGGACTGTGTTCCGAATATGATAGCTATCTGCATTGTGGTTTCTCATTTTATAGGTTTTTGATGTTGTTTTCGGGGTGTGTGTGTGTGTGTGTGTATGCTGGAATCAAAGGGGTCTGCTACAGAGCTAATCCCTTTTTTCCCTGTATCATTTTAATTACATTTATTTATCTTGCATATTGTGGGGATATTTATTTTGTGTTTGTGTATGTGTGGGGGTTGCACATGCCTTGGTATATGTGTGGAGGTCAGAATATAATTTGCAAGAACCCTCCACCCCCAGTGAATCCTGGGATTGAACTCATTTTGCCGGGCTTGGTGGTGCTGTCTTAGTTAAGTTTCTACTGTTGGGATGAGACACAATGACACAGGCATTTACAGAAGAAAGAATTTATTGGGGTTTATAGTTTCAGCCGGTGAGTCCATGACCATCGTGGTGGGGAGCATGTGTCTTGATTCACAGACTGAGAGACTAGAGGGTGGGAGTATGCACTGTAAATGGGTAAGAATCTTCTGAAATCTTACAGCCCACCCCCAGTGACACACCTCCTCAACAAGAGATCAAGTTCAAATGCATGAACCTGTGGGGGCATGCTCATTCAAACCACCGCACCTGCCGAGCCGCCCTGTTGGGCTCCTCCTCCTGCACCATCCCAGGAGAACACAAGTCTTCTAGGATGTGGTGCTAGCTAGGGTGATTGTTGGTGCTATCTCAGGCAAGTTCCTTTGATAAAATGCTTTGTTTTGTTTTATTGAACTGTTGCAGTACTAGGGATTGAATCCAGGGTCTTGTGTGTGTCAGGCAAGTAC
Source organism: Pachyuromys duprasi (assembly GCA_028658305.1). NCBI lineage: Eukaryota > Metazoa > Chordata > Mammalia > Rodentia > Muridae > Pachyuromys > Pachyuromys duprasi. The sequence goes on from CM053761.1 coordinate 51,874,706, forward strand.
TCTACCAAGTAAAGTATCTCCCTAGCCCAGACAGACTGCTTTTAAAATTGTAGACACAAGTTGGTTTCAGTCCCTTATTTGACTTAGACTTATGGTTTTTCTCCAATTTCAGTGTTGGAAAAACATCTCTCATGAACCAATATGTGAATAAGAAGTTCAGTAATCAGTACAAAGCCACAATAGGAGCAGACTTTCTGACCAAGGAGGTGATGGTAGATGACAGACTTGTTACCATGCAGGTAAGCCACTGCTCAGCTGCCAGCCAGACTGCTATCCCCCCCTCTCCACCCTCAGTGTGTGTGTGTGTCTGTATGTCTGTGTATCTGTGTGTGTCTACTGTTTCATTTACCCTTTTGTGGGTCTGGGGGAACAACAGGGTGTCAGGCTAGGTTAGCCTCAAACTCTGTAACAGAGTTCCTCCTGCTTCTGCCTCCACACCTAGCACAAAGATGAGAACCTTTAATTGGCTCACATTTTAGGATGGAGCTAATTGATAAGTCAACCTTCCCTAGCCCACCTATACATACACACATACATCAGAAGATTTTCAAAATACCAGAAAGTTAGACACTAAATTTGAGAAAAGCAAATTTCCAGAACAAAGAGGAAAGTAAAATTGTGATACACTCAGAGGCTTCTGCCATGATATTGGATGATTTTTAAGTTTCAGCTGTAAAAGGACAGGAATTGTAAGCTACTGCCCATGTGGGGAGCTAAAACTGAAACATCTCCCTCAAACTCCCACTCCGCTCCCCATGTCCAGTCTCCAAAAAAAATGTAAAAGCAAGACAGGGAGATAGGCCAAAGATGTGGCAATGCTTGTGGGACTCATGAGCTTGAGGCAATGCCCCTCTGTCCCCGTCCCCATGAATGGTGGTTGCTTTGGTGTGTGTTTGGGAGATGCCGAACTTGAACCTGAACCTGTGAGTGCTAGTAGTCAGATGCTCTGCTGTCAGGCTTTGTCCCAGGTCTTTCAAAACTAGTGTCTGGAGCAAGGTATCACGCCACTGCCCAGGCACTGACCTTGAACTTGTAACTCTCCACTCAGCCTCGCCCAGGAGCTGAAGTTAAGGGCTATGTACCTAGAGCCCGCTTCATGTGTTTAATACCTAAGTTTATACTCCTCAGAGGACAGGAGTCTATCTTGAAGAATTTAACAGAAATTCCAAGATTAGTGCGGGGACACTTAAAATTGGAAGGAGAGAGTATGCTCCTGGCCATTTGAGGAAATCCTATATTACAAGTTATCTCACAATGACTTCCTTTAAAGGGGGTGGGGGAAAGGCTGCTATAAAAAAAAAAATGAGGATACGGAAAATTTAGAACTTCAAAAAAAAAAAACAAACATCAAAATAAATGAAAGGCATTCTTAAACTGTTATGCTGCAAGGGCTGGGCAGGGTTTCCAAAATAACCTGATACTGGCCAGGCTTAGTGGAGCCCGCCTTCAGTCCCAGTACTTGGAAGGAAGAAACAGGTGGACCTTTGTGAGTTCTGTGGACTTCTGTGAGGCCAGCCTGGCCTACACAGTAAAAGACATCTAGAGCTACATGAGACCCTGTCTTGGAAAAACAGCAAAAACAGACAAACAAAAAGGACCCTGAGACTACAGGAGACCAGAGAGAACAGGTGACTTCCAGGAAGGGCGGATAAGCTGGGATTGTCCACAGCAGCAGAAGTGGGAAGGAACAGGTGCTGGGCAAATATAGGAACTGGGCTGTGATTCTGGGCGTCACAGGGTGGAGAAGGAGGTCCCAAACACACTCACTGTTGTAGTCAGTCCCACCAGGTAGCATCAAATGAGCCACATTGAAAACCCACGGGCCAGAAGGGCATAGGAGAGAGTGGGATGAGCTTTTGAGTGATGAGGCAGAGTCTGGAGGGATCCCTACATATGCCTCAAGAGTTTTAGCAGCTTGGAGTAAAAGATACGTAAGAGAAGAAGGCATCACAGAAAGAGAAACCCATGCTGACCTCCTGGGTCCTTGCAAGTGCTTTTTACGAAGAAGTGGGGTCTGGTTTCACAGGCTGTAATCCCAGCTAGCTCAGTGCGTCCAGGATAAAGGGTTTCTTGTCACAGTTACTCAATATAGTCCAGGCTGCAGTTGTTTTGCCTTTGTTTTCCAAAGTGCTAAGAGTATAGGGATTAACTATTAGACCCAGTTAACATATTAGATCTCCTCCCCTCTCTGAGGGGTGGGTGGACAGTGTTAGGGACTGAGCCTGGAACCTCCTATATGATAAGGTGTTCTCAAACAGAGCTCTCACAACAGCTCTGTTCACTGATTTTAATTTAAAAGAAAAACATAATCTTACATCTACAGAGAAGAAAACAGGCAATATAGACTTGAGAAAAAAATTAATAGAGCTTGTAAAACTTTGGAAATTTGCGTTAACAGTAGAATGGGCATAGCAGAAAGGATCTGCAACAAAGAAACGGGGAAAAGCAGGCTCAGCAAGGTCATACTCACTTGCTTTTTATTTTTGTCCTAGGGTTTTACACATGCCCAGCAAGCACTTTTCCACTGAGCCATAGTCCAGCACAGACCTGCTTTTAATCAGTTACAGGAAGAATAATGAGAATAAATTAAAGTTAAAATTTGCCAAGAATTTCCCAGAACTGACATTGCACCAATTCAGAGATCCAGAAAGCTCAACTTCAGGAAGGATACATAAAAAATATACCTGAATGGCAATGATGGCCACCCTGAAGAGACTAAAGAGGAGCCAAGGAAGGGTGGACACGGCAGCCGAGAGAGGAGCATGAGGCTGCCGACTAACCACAGCACTACAGCAATGGCTGCAGTGGGCTGGTGCCCAACAGGCACAGCCAGCAGATTGTTTCTAGAAGTCGAACTCCGAGCCAGCCGTGCTGGAGTGTACCTTTAGTCCCAGCACTCAGGAGGCAGAGCCAGGCCGAGCTGCATTCAAGGACAGACTGGTCTCTAAGGCAAGTCCAGGACAGCCAGGGCTACACAGAGAAACCCTGTCTCAAAAAATCAAAATAAATAAATAAACCTAAGAACATAGAGCTAGAAGAGTCCTTCTACAATAGAATACTTGCTATGATGCCTCAGGCCCTGATTCCATCTCCAGAACGGTGGAGCAAAGAAAGCATGTGTGTTTACTCAGGGTTGGTCTGAGACACTCTCCTCACTGAGATGTAACCTTTATGTCGTGTCTCGGGTTTCAGGTTTGTGTAGTTGAGGTGGTCAAGCACTTGCATGGCATGCATGTAGTCCTGGATTCAGTCCCCAGCACAACCTAAAACCGAGTGTGGCAGTGTATACTTGCACCAGCTCGAGTGAGCTCAGGGTAGTGTGGGCTACTTTAGACCCTAGCTTTAAAAAGATGAACATACGGCCAAAGAGACAGCTCAGTGTGTAAGGACACTGGTACTCTTTTCCAGACTACCCTGGTTTGAATTCTAGCATGGTACTCACAACCATCTGTAACTATAGTCCCAGAGAATCTGACACCCTTGTCTGGCTTCCTTAAATACCAGGCATGCAGGTGGTGCACAGACATACATGCAGACGAACACTCATAGGATAAAATAATTAAAATTTTTAAATTAAAAACATTTTATAAATAAAATTGATTGGTCATGTCTTTGTAGAATGCAAGGACATTCCCCTACATAACTTAATCTTCCAAATTACTTAAATACCTACTCCTATGTGAACAGTTATTAGACTGTGTCTAGGAATAATGATAAGGAAAGAAATCGGTAAATGCCTACTAAGACTCAGTGTTAGTTGAGTCTTCAGGTGTGAATTCTACATTGGGTCCTGCTGTAAGGAAACAAGGATTGGAGTTACACATTGTAATGTCCAGTGGATTAGAGACGGCCATTCACATTTCTGATACTGTTGAAGAAGAAGTTAGAAGTCAGTATTCAGTGCTGGATTCAGCCAGGCGTGCATTAGCAGTCAGGAACATGGTAAACTGAAGTCACTGAAGCAGTAGACTCAGCACAGGCATGCCCATGGGACAGGACACAGGCATGGGTCCTTGCTGGGAACTCATACTTGGACAGCTGGAGCAGGACCTTCAAGAGAGGTAGCTAGAGGCTTCAGGACCTGAAGTGAAAGAAAAAAAAAGCACAAGTAAAAACATACAAACACATACCGTGGGCATTTAAAGTGGATCGAGAACAAGTCATAAGGTCAAGATTGTTGAGAGCACTTTAAATCTAACATCTAAACAGGTGATTTCCAAATAGCCAAAGTAGTCAATGAACAGGAGCACGTGCTGACAGGCAGCTCGGGGTTACAGGGGTAGAGTACAGCAGATGGCAGGTCCTGAAACCTTAATGGCCTCAAAGCCTGATTGCAGGGAGTTGGAGTAATACTGAGATGGATGCTCTTCTGCAGTGTGGACTCATGCGTACCTAACCAGCCTAGTAGATTCTTTATCTGTCTATGGTTTAAAACTAACCTTTGGCTTGAGGAAAGCAGTGTGAGAGTATTCATTGCAGCCCTGCATATAAGGATGGATGGCCAGGGGATAAAGTGCAGTATAACAAGGACTATTAGTTGTTAATTTTGGATATGAGAAAAGGCAAGTTGAAAGAAATTTACAGCAGAGCACTACTGGTATAAGACATTTCTCCAGGCACCATTTTTCTTCTGGAGTGTGGGGGAAAAGTGTCATGGGGGTAGTGTTTTATATGCATGTGTCTCTGCACCACATTCTTGCCTGGAGCCCACACGCACCAGAAGAAGGCATCAAATCTCCTGGAATTGGAATTAGAGCTGCCATGTAGGTGCTGGGATTCAAGCCCAGCTGCTGAACCATCTTCCTGGCTATAGGTTTATTCTTTTAGTATAGTGGCATAGTAATACTTACCAAGTGGTAGATTGTATACTTAGCATTTATGAGGCCATGTGTTCCACCGACCCGAATTATCAAGGGAGTGATAGACAAATATATGGGTATAATTTGGGATATAAAAAAATATTTGGGAAGTATATAGGTGAGCAGTAGAATTTACTCAGAGTTTATAATGCCCTGGGTTCTGTTCCCACCACTAACCCTCCAAAAAACTTCAGTTGGAAAATTTAAAAGTACCATTTAACATAGGGCTGTATTTTTGTTCTCGTTAATTGATAAATACGAATTGTACTTTTATAAGTTAGAAACTTTCTAGGAACAATGACTCAATTTTCCTGAGTTGTTTCTTATTTTTTATGTATTTGGATTACATATAACAGTTGCCACTCAGTTGAACATGGCCCCTAGGACATGTCTATGCCTAACCAGTGGAGCCTGCTGCAGATCTACTCCATATCAGGAGTTTTGTCAGGAGTTTTGGTTAATTTGGGTTTTGAGTTACAAACAAAACAAAAACTGCTTTTTCTTTAAAGAAATGACATTGTTAAAAATATATAGATATATTCATTTTAGTCCATAGTCTTTTATTTCAAAAACTTGTGGTAGTACATGTCTGTAATCTCAACACAGGAAGCTGAGGCAGAAGGACTGCAAGTTAAGGCCTGCCTATGCTACATCTAGCACTCAAATAAAGCACAATAAACAAGCCCTTTGAAAGTTCCTAGGATACGGAAGTCTTGAGGCTGCATATCTTCATGCTCTGTGTACACACTTGGGGGAAGACTGAGGAAACTCATGTACTCCCTCGTGTACATGTGCATACATACACACCAGCACCTTCTGAAGACCAGGTGTGGTTTTTCTTGCAGATCTGGGACACAGCCGGTCAAGAACGGTTCCAGTCTCTTGGTGTGGCCTTTTACAGAGGTGCAGATTGCTGTGTTCTGGTGTTTGATGTGACTGCCCCCAACACATTCAAAACCCTCGACAGCTGGAGAGATGAGTTTCTCATCCAGGCCAGCCCCCGGGATCCCGAGAACTTCCCTTTTGTTGTGTTGGGAAACAAGATTGACCTCGAGAACAGACAAGTAAGCACCAACAGTGGCAGTCGCCTTGCTCCTCTGCTGCCTGGGAGGAATGTGGGGGATGCTCGCTGCGGGCTCAGAATAACTTGGGAAGGTGCTGGTGGGAGGGCTTGTCACCCAGGACCCCAGCTGTCCCCAGCCAGCTTTGATGCAGGGCTGTCTTCGTTCCTAGAGCTTCTGTTCTCCTGATGCACTATAAGGGAAGGAACTGGTTTTCTCAGTTCAAGGGTGGAAGAATGCTTATGGGGCTTGAGTCATCTTGCTCTGCTGTAATTCTACACAGCGCTTCTCTTGGAGCACAGCTTTGTTAATTATAGCTCAGCTTATTTCTGACATCTTCCCCTTCCAGATTTTGTCTCTGTTTCTTGGCTGGGGTAGGGGAAGGAAAGAACTAACTGGGGGGGGGGGGCACTTCGAAATCTGTACCATGTGGCATTCTGCACAGGTGGCCCTAGATGAGTTAGGGAGAAGGGGTTCATACCAGAAATCAGCTGTGGACCCAGACCCCAGGAGAATTGCTGTCCATCTCCTGTGCTTGGTTCTTGGTCCATGGCACAAGGGCCACAAGGTCTGGCTGTGGATAGATGGACCTCCAGTTTGGACCCTTCGTGTGGGCAGCTGAGTGAGCTGACACTTGTCCTCATTCCCAGATTTCTGTTCTCACCAGTGTACTTGTCCTTGGGAGGACTGTGTCTTCTGTTCAAGTCACTAGTGTCCTCTTTCCTCCTGTAGGTGGCCACAAAGAGAGCACAAGCTTGGTGCTACAGCAAAAACAACATTCCCTACTTCGAGACCAGTGCCAAGGAGGCCATCAATGTGGAGCAGGCCTTCCAGACAATTGCTCGGAATGCCCTTAAACAGGTGGGTCTCCAGGGCCCTGAAGCTATATGGCGCCCTCTGGTGATATCTGCTGTCCCTTCCTTGATGCCTCTCTTCTCTAAGCTGTAGCTGGGAAAGCATAAAGTGCTTCTCCGGATGGGTAGATCATGACCGATTCTGCCTCCGTCCCTAGGGGATCCCGGCTTTATTAGTCATCTGAACTATACAGGGCAGAGCTGCAGTATGGTTTGGTGATAGAACACTTACCTAAAATACAGAGCATTGAGGGCGGCCTCATCCTTGAATAGTGAGTTCCAGACAAAACAGGGACAAAGCAGGGACATCTTTGTAAAGGAGGTATGGGCTCAATCATTCCTGAGTGTGTTGGTTGGTTGGTTTTCCTGTGCTTTTTAGGCCACTTAGGGGTCCTACCAGATCAGTGCTTGTATTTATTGAGATAAGCTTGACTCACATCCCAGATATCTTTGTAGTCATCTGAGCTTCTACCCATCACCTGCAAGATGGAATGCCAACTTCAAAGGATGATTGTGATTACCTGGCTCAGCCCTCAAGGAAATTGCTTTTCCCTGAGAGTACTTATGTACATGCACACACAAGAAAGACAAGAAAACCACATCAAAAGAACCCAGAGCTCCCACTCTTTGAGAAGATACCACCATGTGCTAAGCGAGTAGAGAGGCTGGTCCTATGAATCAGGCCTGTAATCCCAACTATTGGGACAGCCGAGGCAGGGTGGCAAGTTCAAGGCCAGCTAGGACAACATGGTAGGGCTGGAAGTGTAGCACTCACTCTAGAGTGTTAGCCCAGCATATGCAAGGTCCTGGCTTTGTCACAGCTTTGGCGGTGGTGCTTGATTTTTAGAAAGTAGGGGCTTGGAGAACTCCGGCAGTCTGTGGGTGTCAGCTCTAACTGCTGGCTCTTTCAAGTTGCCACCTTCACATCCATAGCACTGTCGCATTGAGCCTCTCCTAGGCTGGCTACTGTGGTCTTCTCTATGAATGGCCAGCATGTTCCCATGACGTTTGTTGTGCACCTTAGTGTTTCTTATTTTCTTTACTGGAAAGAGAAACTAGGTGTCCTTTTGAATTCTAAGAATGGGGCTCTTAAGTTCCCTGACTCACCAGGGGCCCATATGTACCACATGTGGTCCTTTCAGAGGTAGTCCTTGGGAATGTGCCAGAGTGACCTTTTGATCTCTTGGAGTATATGCTACCTTCCCCTACCTTCCAACTTCCTTTCCTTCTCCCTAACTCGTCTTTGATAGCCTTTGGCCATGGAAGGAAAAGGCTATCTTAGCTGTGTGTGGAGGTGCCTATGATAATTTCAGCACTTAGGAAGCTGAGATAAGAAGAGGGGAGGATGGCAGGTTCCAGGACAGCCTGAGCTATACAGAAAAGACCAGATGTGCAAGAACACACTATAATCCCAACGCTTGGGAGGTGGGGACAGGAGGATCAGCTGTTTAAGGCTACTCGGGGATATAGAAGACCTTGTATCTAACAACAAAAACTCCTCTTTCTGTCAGATGCCTTCTGAAGGTCTGGCTGTAACTCAACTCTTGGTCCCTTTCCCCTTCAGAAAACTGAGGTTTCCAGTGAGAGTGAGTGTTGGGAAGTTGCCATTGTGCCCTTGAAGTATGATGCTGTGTAAAACATCTTCTTTCAGCATGTCCAGGCTGTCCGGGTCCCTTTACCTCAGTGGTTCTCAACCTTCCTAAGGCTATAACCCTTTAATACAGTTCATCATGTTGTGACCCAAAACTGTAATTTTGCTGCTGTTATGAATCACAATGTAAGTGACCCCAAAGGTGTTGACAGCCACTGCTTTACCTGGAGCACCTTTCTTTCAGTATCTTTAGGGTGTAATTCTGTGGCTACCCCAACCCTCCTCAGCCAAGTTGAAACCCTGCTGATTCTTGTTGGAATTGTATTAGCCATTTGGGTGGGCCATAACAGAACAGACAGCTTAGACAGCTTAGACATGAGACGTTTTATTTGGTTGTCAAAATTTTGGAGTCTGGGACCAGGGTGCTAACATACTAAGTTTGGGATTGAAGACTCTTAGCGTGTAGAGATGGCTGTTTGTCTTGCTATGTCCACACAGGGCTGCTTTGCTCAGAGAGCAAATGTATAAGCCCTCCAGGTGTCTCGGTAATGACGTACATAATAAGCTCTGGATCTTGAGCTCACTATCAGGATTTAGAGTTCAAGATCAACTTCATAGCAGGTTCAAGGCCAGCCTGGGGTACGGGTGAGAACTTGTCTGAAAAGGAAAATTGGAAGTCCTGTGAGAGCAGATACCATGGATACACCTTATCTAATCTGAATACTCTATAGGCATAGGCACACTGGGGGGTTAGGGTGTGAGTATAGCATGTGAACTTCGGGGCTGACACCCACTCTCTCCAAGGCTGTCATTCATATTCTTTGCTTTTTGTGTTATTAGTGCTGACAGGAATATAAATTTACAGCTGTTATAATAACCAAAAAGTTAGGACAGCACAAATGTTCACAAACTTGATTTGTCTAAACAAGGTGGTTCATCTAATACAGATGCCATTCAACTCTAACGCAAAGTAGTAACACCAAGGCTGTAACACAGAGGCTGAAACGAAGCCTGTTTCAAGTTAAGACTCTTGAAGTCCATTAAAAGGAAACTTCATTCCAAAGTGGGATATGGTATGCACACCTGTCATCCTTGTAGAAGCAGAAAGATTGCCAAGACTCCAAGGCTAGGCTGGGCTACAGAGGAAGACCTCACGTCTTACAGCAATAACGACAAGTCTAGGGAAGTGCTCCTTGGCACAGTGCTTACTTGGCGTATGGAAAGCCCTGTTTGCACTCCTGCATTTGGAGGGGGAAGGTGAGAAAAAAATATTGGTTTCTGGGGAAAGAGCAGCTGCTTGGCACAGGTTTTCTTTTTGGGTGATGAGCGTTGTGAATGGCTGTGATGGTGTCCACTTTTGTAAGTACAGTAAGACATTCCATTTTTTAAAACTGTTGTGAATAAAATAAAAATATACTGCTAAGCACATATATACTGCTAGGGCTGTGCCCTGGGGTTTGGTGGGGGCACTCAGTTACTCCTCACAAGAAGGGTTAATCCAGGAAGTGGAGTGCAGTGACTGAACTCCCATCTCACCTTCTCATGCAGCACAGGTGATGGCATCACCCACGGCTGTGTCCCTCGCTGCAACATGTGGGTGGCATGGGGAACATATCCTGGGACCATCAGTGAAAGCCAAGCTCAGGAGCACATGCCTGTAATCAGGAAGGCAGATTTCTGTGAGTTCGAGGCCCACCTGGTCTACAGAGTTGAGATGAGAACAGCCACTGAGAAATCCTGTCTCAGGGATATATATCCGGACGAATGAACTGGTGTGAACCCCACAGAAAGCACCTTAGCTGATTGTGGTCCACAGTGGCCAGCAAGTATTCTGTGTCCACCCTTTTGTGTGGACACATAGTCAGGTTCTGTCCCTGTGACCCACATCATCAATCTCCCTCTCTCTCTCTCTCTTCCCCCCCTTTCCAGGAAACAGAAGTGGAGTTGTACAATGAATTCCCTGAACCCATCAAACTGGACAAGAATGACCGGGCCAAGGCCTCCGCAGAGAGCTGCAGTTGTTGAAGGGGATGTGAGCACAGAGCACAGAGTCTTTCAGACCAAGAACACACACGTAGGCCTTCAATATGTGTCCCTCCTCCTCTAAACAGAACAGAACGTCATCTCTCACATCCAGCTGCCAAAAGAAACTCCACCACACAGCTATCCACCACACACAGACACACACACACACACACAGACACACACCACAGCAAGCAAACTCTAGCCTATGCCCGTCAGGGCTCCTGGGGCAGCTGCCCACCATGGGCCCCGTGTATGGCATGGCGGAGACCCTGGGTGCTCTGGGGTGCAGTGGGCATGGAAGCATTTTCTTTTTGTCCACTGGAAAGTGAGAGAACTGTTCACAGTTCATCTGTGTCTAATTATCTGAATTTTTTTTTTTAACGGTCTTGTGGTCTTTTACCCCTACCCCTCCTTGAAGGTCCTGTGGGAAGGCTGGTGCCCACGCTCCATTCTGAACAGGCTGTTTTGTATGTATCTGTTAATGCTTGTTACTTTTAACTAATCAGATCTTTTTACAGTATCCATTTATTATGTAATGCTTCTTAGAAAAGAATCTTATAGTACATGTTAATATATGCAACCAATTAAAATGTATAAATTAGTGTAAGGAATTCCTGGATTGTGTGTTTAAGTCCTCTAACGCAGGTGTGCAAGGTGGAGGGTTGAACCCTGTCTGGATTACAGAGTGTTAGAGACTCAAATCTGTAAGTTCAACTAGTGGCAGTATTCTGTACAGTAGACACAAGAATTATGTACGCCTTTTATCACAGACTTAAGAGCCAAAAAGCTTTTCATCTCTCCAGAGGGAAAACTGAACTAGACAGTTCCCTTCTGTGTCTAAATTTTCCAAAAGGTTGATTTGCATAATACAGTAGTATAATGGATAAATTGCTGTTACTTCAGAAATTGAAATTCTCATTTTCCCCCTTTGTTTTTTTTCTTATGTTCAACACTTTATGATGCCCTTTAGATCACTATCCTACTCGAAGAAGAAAGGAGAACCCCACCAGACCTGTCCTAGTGACTCTACCTTTGTTCTAGAAGGCGCTCCTTTCAGGGTTGTGTACCTGTAGGCTAGCAGACTCTTCCTCCTTTCCCCACCCCACCCCACCCAAGTGTGCCCAGCACTAACCCACCGTCTCTTGGGTTGAGCCCTGGCAGTTCTATCCCCTCCTGAGGTCCTGCCCTGCATCATGGCTTGCTTCCCGGAGCACTTCCCTTCCAAAGGTCTATACTCTAGGGTGTAGGCTGAGTTCTTCTGTAAAGAGACGAACGTGATGCCAATAAAATTTAACAAGAACAAAGAGAAGCTGCCCTGTCTTTTTTTTCTCGAAGACTTTGGCAGTGTGAGGACATTCTCTGTATTCGTTGGAAACTCATGGTGCTCAGAGGCAGGGGTGCCTTTCAGCTTAACCCTAGAATACCTATCCTAGTGTGGCTCTTTTCCTTAGCCACAGTATTGGGAAACGTGGGACAAAGAATGGAAAACACTTTCGCTAAGGGCAGCAGCCCCAAACTTCTGGTGACCTTGGGCCATTTGCTGCTATCTAACCTGACCATGGGGTGTATGAGAAAGAGACTGACAGGTCTGACTCAGGGGCCAAATCACAGTTGTCACTTTTCACAGATCTCTTTTGCTAGCAGGAACCTGTATCCCAGGATGGCTACCACCTAGAAGCCACTTTAAACAGTAGTGACTCCTACTGTGTTCCCTGGGGTTTTACTAACCTGTTCCACAGAAACTTCAAACTCTTTTCTTCCTTCTCCTGCCCCTTGGCACAGACTTCATTGTTAAAACTACACTTTTTTGGGCACTATGATATACTTGAATGCAGATGAATTAGAAGGCTGAGGCAGGAAGATGGCTTGGGCCTAGGCATTTGGGGTCAGCCCTGTGTCTACCAGAAATGTAGCCAGGCTTGAACTGATAAAAACATTTTGACAGACTTGACAGTACACCGAGGAGGCTAGGGCTAGAGGAGGGGTAATTCAGGGTCAGCGTGGGCCACACAGTTTTGTGAAACCTGTCTCCAAAACTAACAATAAGGCTAGAGGAAGTGTTACATTCCTTTAATCTTGGGAGGCAGAGGGAGGTGGTACTCTGAATTTCTAGGCCAGCCTGGTCTACAGTAGTGAGTTCCAAGACAGCCAGGGCTATCAGAATTAGTAAGTAAAATAAAGAAAACTTTAAATTAAAAAAAGCCAAATATATTCCCCTACATGCATCCATCTTTCTACTTTCCCTTAAAAAACCTGGACTACTTCACTGGCCACATTCCTGAACTTATAGAAGTGATTTAGGACCAATCTCAGTCAAATTCTGAGGGCTCATGTTGTGACTTGAAGGCTCAGTATTTGCCTGGTGAGGCCCTAGACTACACCCAGTACCATAGAAACTCCCAGCACCACCAGCAACTATGAGTGATGTTTCCTGTAACCTGGTTTCTGAGTATGGCCTCTGCCAGGCAAAATATGCTGAGTTACAGAAGGTTCCTGGGGGCTCTATTGCTGCCCCTGCCTTCAGAGGGGCCTCACTGCCCCTTCACTCTGGCAGCACTGCCTCAGTTTCCATCACAGGATTCAGAATGATCTTGTTGCTGAGTATATCTTCCCCAAGCACATGCTGTACCCCTGGCTGAGCACCACCACGCCACCTGGAGTTTGTTCACTTCCTAGGGCTTAGTTACACCCCACTGTTTCTCCTTCCTGTGCACCAGGCAAGCCCTGTGGCAACCACTTACCAGCATGGTCCTGACCTCCTACCCAGAGAGAGGCGTGACTTAACTGCAGCCTTGCAGGCAGCCTGCTGAGCTGAAGTTGGGTTCTGGCTGTGTCTGTAGCCTATCCAGGACAGACTATCACTGTGGCTGCTCTGCCTGCAAAGCAAGAAAGGCTTGAAAACAACATAGCACTTCCCATTGATAGAAAGGCTGAAACTGTGATGACAGGAAACCTCTCAGCATCGCAGGCCGCACTGGCAGAGCTAGCACCGGAACAGTGAGGGACTGAGCGCTCTAGCTCAGATCGTGAGCAAGATGGGCAACACTGCTTTGCCACCGTCAGCAAAGCAAAGGCATCCAAGTTTTGATGTCTTCCCAGACAGCACACTCATGTAAGCTGTTAGAGCTGATGAAGTCAGTAAGGAACAATCCCAAAAGCAAACCAAGAAGGACATGATAAGATCATCAGAAATCAAAGGTTTTCTGTTTGAGACAGGATCTCCTGTCCCAGGCTGGCGTCACTCACCACCCGAGGATGGCCTTAAGCTTCAGGTGCTCCTGCTTGGTCTCTGCAGCTGTGTTTACACTGGGATTACAGGTGAGAGCCGCTGTGCTTGGTTCCTGCAGTGCTAGGCAGCTGTCCTGGGGCTTCATTCATGCTAGGTAAATACCACCAACTGAGCTACACATCTCGATGCCACAAAACGAAGTATTTAAAAATGACAAGAAGCTAAACAGTTGCTCACTGGAAACCTAAAACATGGCTGAGTCATGAGCTTACCACAGCCTCTGGAAAGCTAAGCCTAGAAGACTGTCACCAGTTCAAAGCCAATCAGGGCTAGAGTGAGATGCTAGCTCAAAAACTTCAAAAAATCTCAGAAGAAATGAAGATAACTGGGCAGAATAGTTTATACCTACAATCCCAAAATCAGGGAAATGGAGGCAGAAGGGTTGGAAGCCTTGGCTCCATACAGTATCGCTGACACCCAGGCCCTACCTTCAGAGCAGGAGGTCAGTGTGTAGGCTGGATCACTGGAGGGGTCTGGTCTTCCTGCTCTTAGAAGGCAGCCATTCCCAGGAAAGTCCCATGTCCAGGACTGGTGTTGATCCATAACCCCAGGATCTGCTTTCAGCTGTCAGAGTAGATGGAATCACTGAGGTCCCTCCCAGATGGCTTCTAGAGAGGCAGAGAGAGGAGAAATTAACTATCATGTGCTTTCTACTACCTCTTTTGACTACAGGTGGCGGGCGGCTGCAGTTTGAACTGAGGACGTCAGGCAAGGTCATGATGCTCTTATCATGGCTCCGTTTTTCTCAGCAGAAGAAACCGTTAGAACAGTGTAAACATCTCATGGATTTAAGCCTAATGTGCAGGGAGTGTAACACCCTCAAACCGGCAGCCCTTAACCTGTGGGTGGCAACCACTGGAGAGTGTACATTTCTGATGGTCCTAGGAACCCCCAACTGTAAATTTTTAGCTACTTCATAACTGTAATTTTGCTACTGACTGGTGTCTCAGTTCCTAACATTGAAAATCAGCAGTTCTTCAATGGTCACGACCTACACGTTGAGAACTGCAGCCTTAAACTGTTAAATAAACATGCCAGTTATCCTTCTCGCCTCTATTTTCCTGCTGGGTGTTCAATACTGTATATGTGACCATAGTTAATCATGTCTTTTTGTTTGTTTTACTGTCAAGTCCACTTGAGGATCTGGTCCTTGGAGGTCACAGGCTTGATGGAACCTCTGGCTCCTCTAGGCTCTTTTTACCAATTGTTCCATCTGCAGGTGGATGAGTCAAGGGCCTCGCTTGACCATGGCCTTGCTTGGAAGCATGGAGGGCATTTTTTTCTCTTTATTGAGTCTCCTCTTCATGGACTGGACACTCAATAGAGCCTACCATGCAGAGTCCATGACCTTGAACACAGGAATAGGAGCCCTCCCTCCCGACACACAGTTAACATTTTGAGAGATGCCCTCCAGTCTCCTGAAACCTAGTTGACTGTGGAGGGTAAGGATGGAAAGATTCTGCCTTCTTATCCCTCTGACCACATTCGTATAGACCGTCTCTACATATAGTTTCTGAATACCCGGTAGGTACCTGTCCGGCACTGTAACTGCTAAGGAATATTTAGATAAGCTGAAGCAAAAGCCAAACACTTAAATTTTGAATACATATACATCTCTGTTCTTTAAGCCAGTTCTTGCAGTTATTATAGAGACTAGACCTGTAACTCTATTGATCTGCAGAGGTTTGACATCAGTGTAGTCAGCTTATGTGACTTGCTCAGACCCTTTTACTTTACAGCTTTCTTTTCCATTTGGGAAACACATTGAGCCATCTTACAGAACATAACATCAACACCACCTTAAAAGAAGGTACTTCCTTTAATTGAGGACACTCAGCAGAAATTGTGACCACAGGAGCTTCCCGCAGTAAGAAGCCAGGCTGACCACTCCAGCCACGCAGACTTTGTTAACCATGGACCAAGAGATCCCAATGGGTAAGGGCAGGGTCCAGGAGAGTCTTTGCTGGCGACTGCCCATCTGTAAGACCGAGATAAGACTGGAATGTCCCCCTCTGCAGAGCATCCTAAATACACAGGCATGGGTATGTGTCCTCTCCTTCCTTAGCTTCCGTGACAGAAAGGTGAGCCTGCTCAAAACATTGGCTGCAGAGGATCTTTTAAATGCCCTGGGACCTTAATGGATTTCTTCTTAAAAGACCTAACATTCAAGTAAAACTCTGGAGTAAATGTACTTCTCAGATTCGTAAGCAGGCATAATAACACCCAGAGGAGAGAATATGCCAAAGGTACATGTAATCTAGAGAATGGCCATGCCCTTTTTCCTCAGCTAGGTTCTGTTCCAGTGACTGAAAAGTAAAGGTGAAAGAAAGCATGAGTGCCCGGAGCATGAAGGAGTAAAGGAAATGCCAGCAGCAAGGAGGAGGGGGTGGGAGAGGCTTGGAGCGGTGGGAAGACAGACAGGCATCAAGAGTAGCCAGCAGAGCCCTTACCTCCTACCCAAGAAGCCCATTCCCCTTTGCCACTAGCTGTTACTGGCACTGATGTGAGGCGAAGGGTCCTTCCTTTTCCCCACCGACTGACTCAGTGCTGGGGATAGGAACCAGGGCCTCGTGTGTTTAGGCAAGCCTCGCACAGAGCCCCACAGCGAGCACGGTGTCTGCTGCACAACCCGGGGCCAGCAGAGAGCCATGCACACACGTGACACACGCACCACAGGCACAGCGAGGCCTGGGTAAGAGGAAGGGGGTGTGTGTGGAGGGCACATTTGCCACCTACCCACAGTCCAGCTAAGGCTGACCATGTTCCTGCCTCAGAGTTCACATATGGAACAGTCAGGCCTCTTGAGAGCTCCAAGGAAGAGCAGGACCGAGGCTCCAGTAGCCATGTAGGCTCCAGACAAAGGCCTTCGACATTGGCAGCAACCATAACGATTCCCTACGTGGAAAGGAAGCTCTCCCTCCCAGCTCACTCAGCAGCCTCAGCTTTCCAGCCGTGTCCTGCCTTGAACCCAAAGCATCATTGGCGTCACTTCCGCAGACCCACAGAGAAAGACAACTCCAGCATTTGCCTGCAGACGCCAAGAAGCAAGCATGGCTTCCCACAGCCAGTCTAGCCCCGCATGTCTCCACTTAGCTATCATTCTCGGCTCAGCTGAGGGACTCAAGAGCCAGTGTGAGGTAAGGCAGCGCTCTCTGGCAGAGGAGCGATCATCCATTCCCCGTGAATCTTCCCCAGGCATACTAGTAAGGAATCTGCCTTCCCTGCACCTTCTTCGTTTGAAAACTATCAGTTCCTTGGTGTCTATTTCTTGAGGTCCAGTTTGTCCAGTCTCTTGGCTTAGGAATGGCTGGTTCTCCTTCCTGCCATAAAAGGTCAGAGCACCCCACTCCATCAGAGCTGGAGCCCAGACTCTCCCTGACCCTGGTAGAGGTGCGGGCTTGCCGGGTCTCATCATGCTGGCTGTGGTTGGTGGCTGTGTTTGCTTGCTTCAGGGGCCCTCGGGATACTGGATGGCTCATAGCCACCTCTGAGTCCTCCGAGATTTTCAGTCAGGTATTCAACCTCATCGGTCTTCTCAAATCCTGGTAAACCCCCAAGAAATGTAATGGGTGAAGGCAGCTGTCTAAAGGGTTGCTGAGTTTGTTTTGGCATAAATTATTGACCTAGGAAAGAGAGGAGACCCTGAGAAAAGTAACACCTTTCTACATCAATGGGAGCAACCCAAGGCTGGGTATTCACGCTGCCTTAGGTATTTTGTAGGGCTCCGGGTCCTCCCATCTTCCCTGTCAGTCGTGTCTAGGTACACTCTGGCCTTCTGGGAACTGCAAGTCTGCCTTTGGCTCTCTGAGCTTCAGCTGGAGCAGCTGGTGCCACAGAACTTCAGTTTTGCTTTAATCCGAGGGTTTTGTTTTGAAACAAGGCCTTAGCCTCCTGAGTATGGGGATGACAAAAACAAGTGTGTACTACCAGGCTGGGCGAAAGCCAGTGTTTTGAAAGGGTGTGGGTGCACTTGCTGCTCTCCCAGAAGACCTGAGCTTCATTTCCAGCACCCACCTGGCTGCTCACAACCGCCTGTCACTCCAGCCCCAGGACTTGGCGCCCTTATCTGGCATGCCCCTCCCAGAAAGCTAGAACTTTTAAAAAAACAAAACCCAAAAGATGATAAAACCACACAAAAAGGACTACTCAGCATGGCACCGAGCCTGAGGTCCACGTGGGGCTGCGCAGTAGGCCAGTCCCCTCCAGTTCTAAGCCCCATGAAGAGCTTTGTTCACTTGTACTTTCTCGCTGGCCAGCCCTGAGCAGGATCTGACCAGTACTGTTTCATTTTTTGTTTTGTTTTGTTTTGGTTTGGTTTTTTTTTGTTTTGTTGTCTTGGTGTTTTATTGGTTTGTTTTTAATTTCCTGAAATAAAATATAGCAGAAAAAAAAATTCAGACGATGTGTAAACACAAGGAAAAGAGACCTTAGCGGTTGCTGTATGTGGCTGCTTGTGTGCTCCTGACTACGGGGACCCGTGCGCTGGACTTGAGACAATGAGCCAGAAGGTGCTGGAGGACAGGAATGGGAGGCCAGCTCTGGCAGGTGGTCTCAGGGGGTTGGCACTCCCGAGATCGGCTGGCAGGTTGCTCAGCCCCATCATGAAGACAGTAGAACCCTTTGGATCTAGTGCTGGGTGATTTCAGACCCTGTGCGCACGCGAGTGTGCGGGCGTGCACACGCATGCGTGTCACTCACTCTCACTCACTCCCAAGTCTCCCTGACAGGCGTCAGTGTACCCAGAGGTGCTGGAGAATGTTCTTTCAGCTTTCTGGCCAAAGAGTCAAGAGGACGCACCCTAACCTGCTGTGTGAGAGGGACTCGGGCTCCCTGGAATACCGCCCAAGGGGAAACCCCTGAGCTCTCTCCGGCTTCTGTTGGGGAACATCTCACCAGCTCCATCCGCAAAGGGCGGGGCTGCAGCGAACACTGGTTCAGGGCGCCCCCGGGCACCAAACATTCGCTTCGTTAAGACCCCCGTGCCCCTCCCTAGTTCTACTGGCCACTTCGCTGGAGAAGGCCTGAGAGTAGACACCGACGCTTTGTGACTGGCTGCTACACAGGGGCGGCGCTCCGGCTGCTCAGTGACTGATGGGTGGGGGAAGTGTGGGTCGCCATGGAGATGGGGTGGGGATGCAGGGGGGGATGGGAGCTCCCAACGCTTACCCAACCGCCAACCGCTGAGCTGGAAGGCAGTCGGGATAGGTGCTGGAAGGCAGTCGGAATAGGTGCTGCGGCCTGCTGTAGCTCAGCCTGAGCGGCAGGGAAGTCGCTGCCTCTTTGGAGGAGCTGGTCATCCTCTTCGGGACAGTACAATGGCAGCAACAAGCGCTTCCTTTGTCCCTGCTAGCCTGAGCTGGGCAGCAGCCTTGTGGGTCGCTTAACACACCCCTGGTGGCACTTAGGGCACTCTGGATGGGGCTGGCTGCCCTGCGCCCACGCCCAGAACCGAGGTCCTTCCTAGCTCACTTAAGCAAATGAACATTGATGAGCATGAGTACAAGTTACAGAGGACTTGGTTACATAGACTGGCTGATAGGACCAGAAGAGACTAGCTAGCACAGAAATGCACAGAACTTGAAGTGCCCCAGAGGAAAGATATGTAAAAGTCACAGGAATGGGGCCAGGCAACCCTACTTCAGATGGGGTGTTTGGAGAGGGCTTTCTGTGGAGGCCAGCAGGGCAGAGGGAAATGCTTGGGGACATTAGTGCAAAGCGGAAACCATGGTAGCGTCCCTAGGTAGAAAGGAGTGATCAAGGCAGGCCGGGTCCTGACACTGCTCCAGGCTATGGGAGACATTGGCTTCCCATAGGGGCAGGACTTATGGAAGTTGAAAAAAAAGCCCAGGCCCTCTAAATTTGGCAACAGTAAACCCACTTAGATGGCGGGCGTGGACACTTCATCAGATCAATGCCTCTGTGGACCAAGATACTTCCAGGAATCTGACCACCCTCCCCCTTTGGGGGGGGGGGCTTTCTGAGACAGGGTCTATCTACATAGCCCTGACTATCCTGGAACTCACTATATAGACCAGGCTGGCCTCAAATTCAGGGATCCTCCTGCCTCTGACTCCCCACTGCTGAGACTAAAAGCATGGGCCACCACGTCTGGCTTTCAAGAGGTCTTATTCTTGAGGTTTTACAAAGGTGCCCAAAGGCCTCGCCCATGGAGCTGATCCCAGCCCAGGCCACCCAGGAGTTTGTACCATGTATCCCAGATAAGAACTCTGACCCTTGCTTCCAGATGAATAGCTAACACTATTCTGAAACCACAAGCCACCGTGCAGTGACAGCTTAGCCCAGAGACAGTAACCCTCCAGCCTTGTCTGTGTCATGCTGAGCTCTGGCCTTGTCTGTCAGGGGCTCCTCACCTTCTGGGTCAGTCCAAGGCACTAGGTGGCCCCACAGCCAGCTCATGGCTCTGGCCAATGCTTTTACATGAGGGCTATATCTCCTCTCCTGAACTGTAAAATAAACTTCACTTAAACCTAATTTGAAAACTTAAGGGAGAAAACCCAAGTCTACTAATTTTAGGTGCTGATAATGAATGGTAAACTTTTTCTTTTTTTGGTGGCAGGATGGAACCTAGGCCCTCAAGACTACTAGGCAAGTGCTTAGCGCTGAGCTGACTCAGTCTCCTTTGAGCAAAGAGAATATAAAGTACAGTTTTTAAGAGTCTAGCTGGGTTATAGAACTGAAAATTCCTCTGTCTAGGTCAGGGACTGAAACTTCTCAGTAGGGGAACATGGAAGAATTCAAAATTGTTGTAAAATAAGCATACCCCCATGTGTATTTTATTCCTTATGCAGTATACACTGAGAAAAGACAGAAATGGTCTTTTTACCTCCCATAGTGGACATGTCTCAAATACTTGCTTGCTGGTTTTTACTGGGGCAATGTTTACATAGGAGTTGACCTTATATAAAGACCCAGAGTCTAGAATTATCAGGAAAATTAATGTTTCTTCAGTTACACATCAGTAACAAAAAGGTTGGGGGATGTCTTGCAGCCTTATTAAGGGTCACAGTCCAGGCAGACAGAGGAGTCAAGGCCAGCATGCTCCTTAAGCGACAAATAGCACTTAATCCCCTCTCTCTGGGAGCTCTCCCCAAGGCTAGACAGTTTCTGGGACTGTTGCCAGCGACACATATGCAGAGCCCCTTGGCTCTGATGGTTGTCTTTGAGCAGAGTCCCAGGTGGCTGAGTGAACCTATTCTGCACTCTCTGTCCAACCCTGTGGCTTCTCATCTCACAAGATGGGACCTGACAAGTGTCTCTATGACCCTGCTAGCTGGACAGTTACAAGGGCGAGAACAGGAGCTGGGAAATTTGCTTGGACTATATTCCAGATCCGTCTCCCAGGCCCCAGCTCTTCGATGAACCTCAGCTTCATCATGTAAGATAGAAGCTGGGACAAGACACAGGCGTGTTAAGGGCCATGACCACCGCCTAAAGGCTACCTTTTCAGAACACGTGTGTCTGAGGAGACCAGAGACAAAGCCTCTTCCAAGGGTGCTTCCCAGCAGGTGCTAGATGACAGGCTGGTTTGGGGAAGCTCAGTTTTTTGTTTTTTTTTAAGTCTTTCACGTATATAAGTCTAAAGTAGATTGTCATTTCAAGATTTCTATCACTCAGTGTCGTAAAGACCAAGTCTCTGACACGGGAGGGAGATGGATGTTGCAATCAGTAAAAGATAATTTAGCCAGAAAAGGCTTAAATGGAATCAGGTTGGCCTTGTTAAGGAATGGCAAAGAAGGGGCGTGGGGACTGGGGTTGAAGAGGTCAGCAGGGACCAGGGTCCCAGAGCACCCAGATCTGGTCAGACCTGCAGCAGCGCCAACTAACGGGCACAGTCAGATGCAGCTGAGTACCTGTGCCACAGCCCACGGCTCTGTCTGTGACGGCAGTGAAGAAGCAACGGAGGGGCCCTGGCATCTGATGACTGGCCTGAGTTGGGGAGCTCTCTGTATTAAAGGGAAGTTTTGTGCCCCTCACAGAGACACAGCTAGCTCTCTACTAGGCTCTGAAGCAAGGTACCCACACCTGCACTGTCAGGGGACCTAGACCCCATGAAGCTCTTGCAGCTGGGTTCCCTGTGAAGATGGTGACATGTAAGATTCAGACACATCCAAAATCTATTCTTGGTTTTGAATCCCATCTCATTTATTCAACAAATATTTATTGAGGGCCTACTATGTGCTGGGCTATGTAGCAGTGAGCTACAGAGTTTTCCTCTAGCTAATATCAGGATCCCAGGAGACTGTGGCCGAGTGAGAGGGCTGCCTGAATGGATCCGATATTAAAGATTTGCTACCTGACACTAGCCGATCTCTCAGGCCTTAGTCTCCTCTCCCAGCTACCTGATGCTGCCCTCAGAAACCCCTATCAGGGGCTGCCCTGCTCTCTGAGGTTGAGGTTTTTTCCTCCTTCCCCCACTCACGTGAGATCAGTGGCCCAGTGACGGTAGCCTAGGTGACAAGTCTTGCTTCATTCTGATTACCTAGGCCCCTTCACAGTGGCCTCTCCTCCCATCCCGGCTCTTTAGGGGCCTATCGCTTCTTCAGGGACAGAAGACGTGACTGGAAGGGAATGAGGGGTCCACTGGAAGAGTTCAAACAGGACTAAGAGCCCCCACCAAGGCTGTAAACCAGCACTGGGTGAAGAGAGCCCCTATCTCCAAAGCAACTGTATTTAGTAGGAAGGCTGAGGGCCTCCGGCTCTGGCACAGGACATCTAGCTCGAAGTTCAGGACCCAGCCTTCCTTTGATACACCCTAATCAACCCTTTTTAAGCCAGGATACAGAAAACAGCAATTCCAAACCAAGAGTCATGGGACAGGTGTCAGGGCCCTGGGTGGATAGCAAGCACAAAAGGCAGGGACAGCAACAAGCAAGAAGCTGGGCCTTCTAGTGAAAATATAAAGCAGGAATGAAATCACATGGTGTGGGGAAGTATCAGCAGAGGCGGTCACTAGGCTGGTCTTCCCAAGAGTCTGAGGAGGCTGAAGAACTATGGTGCTGTACCAGTAAAGTAGGAATATGGAGAAAGAGGCATCAAAACTGACATGCACAAAAGTCAGTTAGCAAAGAAAGCTTGACCTGGGCATGCTAAAGAAAGGCCCACAACACACAAACGAAGAAGGCAGTTGCCATGTCAATATTGTGTAAAGGATCAGAAATCCCTGGTGCCGGGCGACTTTTCCCAGCTCACTGGCCAGCCTCCACCCTCAGGAGTGCCCTTTTCTTCTTAATAAACTGCCTCTGTTTCTATCACTATTCATGTGTCTCTTGTTAGGTCTCAAACACTGGACAAATGGCTGAGGAGCCTATTAACATATCAAAGTGGATGCTGGTCAACATTCCCAGCGTCACTCAGTACCTGTGTCTCCTCCCAGCACTTCTCATCCTGCCCCACCCTAAGTCCCTCCAGGGGCTGGGCTTCTCCTCCTCCCCAAGCCCCATCCCTATAACTCAGCCATTTTGGATACGCTTGTCTCTTGGTCACCTGGCCTTAGCCACCTCTCTTCCTCCCTCTCCCCCTTGCTCCTCTCATGGTCTCATTTAATCTGCCGGCCATGTTCAGCCTGGACTCTTCCCTCTGCCTGCTTTTCTCCCTTCTATCTACAATAAATCTTCTCCACACTTTGGGAGTAGTCATGTCCTCCTCCTTTTATTTCATTTTTTTTTTTCATTGCTCTGGTGCTGAAACCCAGGAGTGGCCTAAATGAGCTCCCTTCCAAAGGACTCAGTTTCCACAAACCAAGCTGCTGAGTTGACCCTCCTAAGGTATCATTTGTTTCTGTTGGCATCTGCCACCCACCACATTTGAGTGCAGAGTCCGATTAGTCAGCTGCCTCTCCCTCGGCCTGTTCTAACCATCCCCTCCCTCTCTCTTCCATAAGACCAGTTCACATATCAAAAAACAACAGAAACCCCAGAAATGTGAGCAAGTGCCCTCTAAATTCAGCTCTGTGCACGTCACAGCAACAGAGACTGAACTGGGGCTCATGTGCGCAAGCAAACCAGAAGGCGATGAAAAAGGAATCTGAGACATGGCCTAGGCTGGTGGTGTGACTGGCCAAGACTCAGAGCACAGCAGGCTGGTGCCTCCATTTTCATCCCCGCATCTCTGCATGGTCTTGCACAGCTTCTGGAGAAGGGCAGGTGGGGTCATCTCCTTTGCTGGACCAGTGGCTCAAGCCCAGAGCCCTAGAATGAGAACTCTCCACTCCTAGGCTTCAAGATCTCCATGGTGAAGTCCTGGCCTGCTGGCTCTCCATCCTTCCCATAGGGTCTCCTTAGGACATGCTTGCCCAAACCACAAAGGACCCCCACTAGGTCCCAGGCATACCAGGACTGTCTGCAACGGGTCTGGCCCTATCTGGAGGCCCACTGCAGCCCCTCTACTGTTTTCTCCAGCAGACACGTCACTCTGGCCTGGGTACTCCAGCTCCACCAACCAACAAGGGCCCCTGGTAGCTCACTGCCAACCAGAGGGTGGAGCCAAAATGAGCCCCAGTCCAGTAACAAGGTTCTATTTTGGCTTCACAATACTCATTTCATCTTAAAAGCACCTTCCTCCCATCCTAGCAACTGAGACTTTTCCTTTGTGCTCCCTTCTGGCCGCAAAGCCACCTGAAATTCCTAAAGTGGGGTCCACCCTTTCCTCACCCAACTCCAGGCTCTGGCCCAGGACTTCAGGACACCACAGGCCCTCCATTTCCAGAATCCTGAATCCAAGCCAGACTGCCGCTTAGACACCATAGCTGCAGCAGCCACACTCACACCCCACCCCAGAGTCTGACAGGCATCCTCTGACAGCACTGTCTGAATCTAGCTAACAGACTTCCAAGTACCTAGATTTTTCACTTGGAGTAGTAGTTGTGGCTATGGTGTCGGTAGATCCCAGGCCTCTCCCTCCTCCCTGCAATGGGAGCCTGGCTGTAGGCTGTGAAACCCCCACCCTTCGGGGCGGATAGGGGACCCAGACTCTGTCTGCAGACTTGAACTCTCCTCAGAGCCCCAGCCCCAGCTGTCTGTCTGTCCATGGCATTAATAACTCTTCTAATAAACTCCTTGCCCCCACAATCCATCTCTGTCCTCTTTGAAGCTCACCATCCAAGGCCATTCAGCTTGCAGGCACAGGTACTGAGTCCTGGTCCTCCTTCCGAGTCTGTGTGTCACCCCGGCCAGGTTGCATCTTGGTTCCTGTCGATTATTTCCTGAAGCTACCTTCTGCACACGGGGATGAGACTGGCACTCAAGCAGTTTGGACCAGGGACCGGACCCTAGCAGCCTGAGAAGTCTGACCACCAATCCTCAACAGGTCTATTAAACAACAGAGAAAAGGGGACTTATTGGCCTCCCAGAGAAGAGGAACAAATAGAGACCCAGCAACGTCCTCAACACCATTCTGTCTAACATCTCGTCCAGTAACGTGGTCAGAAAAGTGGTCAGAATCCTGTGGAATCTCTTTCCAGGAAACAAGCTCCGTTCTGTCCTCAGCCTTTTCCTTTCCCCCAAAAGAGATTCTTGGGAACATTCCTTCTGATGTATAGAAATGTGTTGAGAGCCAACAGGAGGGGGCGTATAAGTGGGTCTTTAGAACAGTGGCTCTCAACATGGGGGTCGCGACCCCTAGGGAAAGTTGATTGACCCTTTCATAGGGGTCACCGGTTGGAAAACACAGATATTTACATTATGATTCATAACAGTAGAAAAATTAGAGTTATAAAGTAGCAACAAAATAATTTTATGGTTGGAGAGTCACCACAACGTGAACTGTGTTAAAGTCGCAGCCTTAGGAAGGTAGAGGACCATTGCACTAGAAGGTCTTCATCCTTGTCAGGACAGTAAGATAAGGTTTCAAGATGAGGAGCTAATCAGGATGTGCCCTTACAGCAGCCTCTTACCACTGCTATGAGGGAACTGGCAAGCCCTCTGCAAGAGCCTGTGTGTCTGTAGACCCCTGACTGTCTGTTGAAACCCTCTTTCCAAGAGAATGGCAGGCCCACTATTCCCTGAAGGAAGTTTGCAGCCCTCAGACTGCCAGACGCCGTGAGAGGGCCGAGCATAACAGGCTCAGCCCAACTTCTGAGTGCAAGCCAGTGCTGCGCCTACTCAACTGCAAGGCAGAGAACCTCCCCTTCAGAAGCCACTAAGAAGGGACTCCCATCTTGCCTCACGGGCCTGACCTCTCTCCTCGGAGCCTCCATCGTGCTCTTTTGCCATGGCGTTAATAGCCAAAACGGCAATCTGCCTCAGTGTGTCTCTCTTAACTCAGTCCCTAAAACCTTCCAGTTACAAGGTTGCCAAGGAGAAGGGCCACTCACTTCAGATGCCATCTGACTGGGTGTGGGGAGTACCACAGACCCGGCTCTGCTCTTGAGAGCTCACTTGAGGCTGCCAACCTTGACATACAGCGTGGGAAGAAAGCACTGGCTTTCACTGGTTGCCCTTTGACCTACACATGCATGTGGTGGCATGTAACCCTTTCCACCCCACTAAACATAATTTTAAAAAAATTAAAATACCAAGTTTCTGTCTAGACAAAAAGACAACAGAAAATACAGGCCAGAGCTAAGCGCATGTGTAAACAGAAGCGGTAGCACCTGATGATGGAAAGTGCTATGAAGGAAATAATACTGGGAGGCAGCCTGCTGACCAGAGGGGAAACCAGCCAGTGCCCGAAGCCTGAGGGGCAGAGGCCTTGAGCAGGAGCGCTCAGTGAAGTATAAGGAAAAGGAGGCTAGTATTGCTGACGCTGAAGCCAGGGCAGAGCCTGTCGCTGGCTGTTGCAGGGCTCACTGATGAGCTGCCACTGGGGTCTATTAGCAGAGGCTGCACCACGCCTCTAGCAGACCTCCGCTAAGGTGAGGGTGGGGGTTTGGACAGAGGTGGGGAAGTTAATTTGGGGCAGACTTGGCAGTGTCCGCAGGAATACACAGCCCAATATAGCTCCCAGCTAAAGGGTTCCCTGTCCCTTAGGGACCACCACTTAGATGAAGTGAGGTCCTCACCTGCTTCTCAGAAAACATTTCAGGAGGACCCAGAGTGAAGCAAAGCTAGTGAGGTTCAATATTCAGAGAGTAAAAGTGAGGCGGAAGAGAAAGACATGCGAAAGTGATGGGGCAGGAGGAAAGAGGGGGCTCGCCCAGGAATCCGGCTGAAGCCTCTCGCCAGCACAGAAGCAAGAATTCCAAGGAATAACTGAGTAAAGCTGTTCCCTCACCCTAGCCAAAAGCCTGCAACTTTCTAGGACTCTCATCAGAAACCCTATTTACAGGGAAAGGACATTCCCTGAACCCCCTCTGCAGTCCTAATGGTCCTGGTTTTAGCTACGCTGCCCGCCGGTAACTGCATCCAAGGCAGCTCTGAAGGCCTGTGATCTCACTTTTCACGGCCCAGGGATTAAAATGCTTCTTGAGGTGAAAAACATGAGGATTTGAATTCAAATTCTCAGCACCTACATAAAAGCCCAGGAAGTCAGCAGGCCCCTGAAATCCCAGTAATGGGACTGGAAACAGGCAGGCGCTAGAATGTCACCGGCCAGCCAGGCCAGCACAATTGCTCTAGGTTCAGTGAGAAACCCTGTCTCAAAAAACAAGGTAGTGAGGCTGGAGAGGTGGCTCAATGCTTAAGAGCACCGAGTTAACTCAGTTCTTGCAGAGAAGCCAAATTCAGTTCCTAGCACCAACATGGTGGCTCGAAGCCATCAAGTTCCTGAAGATCCAGCACTTTCTTCCAACTTCTGCACACACGTGGTGCACAGACATACATGCAGGCAAAACTCACATACACAAAATATCTTTAAGAAATAAGGCGGATGGTGACAGAGGAAGACATCCCATTTCGTCCTCTGAACATGCATGAGTGAAAGGAGGAAGGGAACAGAGACCGGTTCTTAGCAATCTTTAGAGATGTAACTTGAGAACCAGCAAATGGGACCGACAGCCGATGCTGGGAAACTCATATTGACTCCCTTACCAAAGCCCAAATCCATGGTTCTGGGTCAGAACACACCCAAAGCTCTGCTTCATTCTGGCTAGTCATGAAATTCTTTTCTGCATCAAAACCGCAAATGAGTTGTGCCTGAAGAGGTCTCTATAAAATTAAGGGTACTCTTTGAGTGTGAGGGCAGTGTCTGTGTATCTTCACCACTAACAAACAGATCATACACAATTCCAAGACAGGGGTATGTGTGGGAAAGAAGAGGGGAAGGAAGAAAATGAGGGGAGGAAAAAAGCAGAGGGGGGAGGGGAGGAGGGCGATTGTCGCTGGGTGGGGCGGCGATGCTCAAGCTTGAGTATGGGAGTGCAAATCCCCGGCACCCACCTGGGTTTGTCTATGCACACCTGTAGCCAGGACCACTAAAGCAGACACTAGAAGATCCCTGAGATCCTGTCTGGGAAAATTAGGTACAGAGTGACTGAGAAAGACACCCATGCCCAACAGTAGCCTTTGCTCTACACATGCATGCACACACACATGGCGCGCACACACTAGAGAAGTCACACTCTGGTGTGAGATGCATTCTTGACTATTAGGGATTACAGAGTGCAAATATGGTAAGAATTCATGCTACAGGCCTAATTACAGCTCATTTGATGGCTAGATGTCTTAGGAAATGGTATCTCTGTGAGCAATTTTGGTTTATCGGTTGTATTAAGTTTGACTCTTAGCAAAAAAGACGAACTAGATCCAAGAGTGAGGGCCTCTCCTCATGTCACCATAACTCTCCCTGTCTATCCTACCTCAGAGTGAAAGGACCAATAGACAAGGCCAGTGCACAGGTGGCCAGCTCCTACTTGGCTGGAGAAAGAAGTGGGTGTCGTCAGTCCATGGACAGTGTCTGAAGCCATCAGGATGAGTTACTCTAAAAGAGAGGGTAGTGAGTCCAGGAGAGCCTGCACCCCACCCACTGTGCCCCAATGCTCCACAGGCCCATAGGCCCTCCTCCTGATGGCGGAGGCCAAAGAAGGGGTGACTCAGGCTCTGGTCTCTACTAAACCCAGGCACCTTCTGATGCTCTTTACCACCCCTCCATTGATTGGTGTGGAGGGGACAGCTGCACCGCCGAGTATTGAGTTTGAAAGGCATCTGACGGCTGTGTCTCCATTTCCTCGTTTATGAGACCAGTGGAGTGAGTTAGGGCCTCCTGATCTACAGGCAAAGGCTCCCTTCACCCAAGGGGCCAGGGGAACTGCTCCACACCTATCCTCCCAAAAAGCTGGCATGGACTCTTAAATGGTATCGACTGTGTCCCCCACAAGCTGGCCACTGCCTGAACCAGCCCCTTCTCCACTGTCATCTTGATGTCCGATGCTTCAGGTCTTTTCCTGCACCACCACCTCCTTCAAGCCCTCTGTCACCAAAGTGTTGCAGTATTCGACCCTCTCCCCTTCCCCCGCCGCTGCCACATCCTCTCAGGGACGTGCCTCAGGTTCATAACCTTACACTTGTCCCTCCTGGAGCCCCCATTTAATTTTTAAGGGACCAAGGATGGTTACTTAAGCATCAAAAAACGGGATACTTGGAACCCGGGAATGGTGGTGGAGCATCTTGGAGAGGGCCCCGTGGTCGTGCCTGCACTGACACATCCTTGAGATGCCAGGCACCAACCTCTGGGCACTTCCCTTCTGCTCTGTCCCCTTTGGATCTGGAGGAGACCCCCGCCCCAGCACCTTCCCGTTCTTCCGAGTTGCTCCCATCGGCCGCGTGAGGGCGTACCCTGTGTTAGTTGGGACAAATTAATGCCCTTCCTGCGGGTAGGCCTGTGGTCCCCTGGGCCCAGACCTAACTCAGGTGCCTGAGGAGCACTCTTGGCTGCCACCTGCAAAGCTCTGGACTTTGGGGTCTCGACCGGGGCCCGAGCTAATCGTTTCCAAACCGGGCGCCCCCCTCCTCCAGGCTCGTGTAGCCTGGGGTACACAGCTCTGTGCCCCTCCGCCGAGCCCTCCTTGGCGCAGGCCGCCTCTATGCGGTGCAGTGGGCTCGGACCCTGGCCAGGGCACACTGCTGAGGGTGCACCCGCGTCCGGGAGCCGCGGGCGGCGGAGCCAGTGGCCGCGGAAGGCGCTCCAAGAAGCACAAGTTGGCGCTGGCCTGGGCCCAGGCTGTTGTTGTTCTCAACGTGGTCCGCCACGGGGAAATAAAAGCGGAGTGGGGCGCGCTCTCCGCCAGAGCGCAGCGCGCACGCCCAGAGTTCCGGAGCCGGCGCAGCCCCGCCGCGCTCCCCGCAGGCTCTCCGCATCCCACCCCCCTCGCCCCGCCGCGGCCGGCCCGGCCCCCGCCCGCACCCCAGCCCTGCCGCCCGGTCCCAGGCCAGGCCGCGGCCGCTCCCGCCTGGAGCCGCCGCGCGCCCCCAGCCCCCCGGCGCCGCCGCGGCCCCTCGCCTTCCTCTTCCCGGCGCGGCCCCCCGGCTACCGCGCGCCGCCGGTCACCAACCCGCTGGCCACCATGTCGGTGGAGCTTGAGGAGGCCCTGCCGCCGACGAGCGCCGACGGGACGGCCCGCAAGACGGCCAAGGCGAGCGGCCCCGCGGCGCCCGCGCAGCCCAAGAGGAGGAAGAACCGCAAGAAGAACCAGCCGGGCAAGTACAGCCAGCTGGTGGTGGAGACCATCCGCAAGCTGGGCGAGCGCGGCGGCTCCTCCCTGGCGCGCATCTACGCCGAGGCCAGGAAGGTGGCGTGGTTCGACCAGCAGAACGGGCGCACCTACCTCAAGTACTCGATCCGGGCGCTGGTGCAGAACGACACGCTGCTGCAGGTGAAGGGCACCGGCGCCAACGGCTCCTTCAAGCTGAACCGCAAGAAGCTGGAGGGCGGCGCGGAGCGGCGCGGAACCTCGGCGGCCAGCAGCCCCGCGCCCAAGGCGCGCACGGCGGCGGCGGACAGGACGCCGGCCAGGCCGCAGCCCGAGCGGCGCGCGCACAAGAGCAAGAAGGCGGCGGCGGCTGCCGGCGCGAAGAAGGTGAAGAAGGCGGCCAAACCCAGCGTGCCCAAGGTGCCCAAGGGCCGCAAGTGACGCCCCCGCGTTCTGTCGACGTGGTCGAGTTTTCCGTCTCTCCACCCCTGGTGTACCGGTTCCGTAGGGTTCGGCCTGGCCCAGGTCCCTGCTCCCTGTCCCCTCCCCGCCCCTCCCCCAGCGATGCTGCGTTCTGTTTGCTTTAGGTTTTTGAAACGGCCCTGGCGGCGCCTCCATTGGCTCTCACCCTTGGCAACGGCCGTCGTCATGGTTACCGGCCCGGCGGCGCCAATGGCCTGGCGGCGCCAGCCTGCCTTGCCCGCCGCTGGCCACCCCGCGCTCGGGTTGCGCGGCGCCTTGCTCCGCCCGTCGCTCTCCCGGGGCGCAATAAACGGTTCCCACCTTGACCCTTGTCATTGTTTTGTGAGCGCTGGGGAGTGCGTGGGGTGCTGGGGTGGGGACGGAGTGGGGGAGGGGGTTCGGCCGAGGTTCACAAGATCAGCCCGGCAACTAGCAGCCCGCGCTGGCAGAGGCGGGTCAGGGGTTCCCTGAGACAGCTTCCCAGTGGAAGGCTCATGAGAAATGTGTAGGTTACCAGCCTTTGGTCACTGCAGTGTCCAGCACATACAGGATAGTCGTGCACATGTTGGGAAGTGAACCTCGGGATCTAGTCTAACAGTGGACACTTTTGCCAGATGGAAGACCATTAAAGTTCTGCGAGAGTATGTACACATACAAGGTGGGGTGAGCCGGGGCCAGGCCTACATGAGCGATACAGGGTGCTTTCTCTATCACTTTTTTTTAAAGTGGGGAAGGGCCTTAGAATTGGCTGAGGGTGGGGAGGGACCAGCTTTTTTTTTGGCAGGTGTGATCATGAAGCTGACTCATCCACCTGAACAAAGTGGCCACTTCACTGCCTCTTGCAGGTCTGGTACCTGGCTGAAAGTTCCCTGTAAAGGGCATGGCGTGGTACCATGTTAAATCGGACTCTCCCATCGCCAGTCTGGCCGCTGGGATAAGGACTCCCAGATGAGGCAGACCCTGTCCACAGGGTCATATGGGCTGAGCCTAGGAAACAGCCTTGCCGGCCTCCACAGTTATTTAGAGGCCTCGAAGGCTGGCCTGCCTGCCCTTGTGTTCCCAGCACTCCACAGGCAGCCCTGTGGCCCTTCTCTGAATGCTGGTTTCCCCTGTCTCCTGCACTGCTAACTCTTTGGAGACATTTCCTGAGCTCCGGGACCGTCGGTGCCCCTCAGGCTGTCATTCCTCATCGTCTCCATTGACTCCCAACTTTGTGCACCTGCCTTGCAGTGGCTTATCCATCACATGCTGCTCTGTGGGTCGTCCTCCTCCTCCCGTCTTCCACTGGCTTCTGACTTCCACCCCAGGCCTAGGCTCTCCCAGACACTGACAACTCAGGCTACTCTTCAATAGGTGCCTTAGGGTTTCTATTGCTGTGATGAAATACCATGACCAAAGCAACTTGGGGAGGAAAGGGTTTATTTGGCTCACATATCCTAAGTCACGGTCCACTGAGGGAAGCCAGAGCAGAAACTTGGAGGCAGGAGCTGATGAAGAGACCACGGAGGGTGCTACCTACTGGCCTTCTCAGCCTGCTTTTCTTTGTAGAACCCGGGACCACCAGCTCGGGTGGCCCCACCCAGAACAGTCTGCCCCCCACCCCCGCCAATCACTAATCTAAAACCTGCCGTGTGACTTGCCTAGAGCAGGATCTTAGGGAGGCACTTTCTCAGCTGAGGTTCCCTCTTCCCAGATGACTCCAGCTTGTGTCAAGTTGACATAAAACTAGCCAGCACAGTAGGGCGGGGCCGCTGCTCATGGTAATTGTCCTTTAGGGACCCCGCCCACTCCAATGTCGGGTTACTGAACTTCTCCAGCCGCTGCCCCTCCATCCCCCCTGGTCTTGTGACCTAAGACCTGGCCTCAGCTTCAGAGGCTGAGACAGAGATGGCTTCTTGCTGCCAGTGGTTTTCAGTGCCAAGCAACTGGAGTTCTTCTCTGGTGGAATACTGAGAAACAGCTGTCCTCTCCTCAGGCTCACTAAACAGCGGAATATAAGGCCAGACTTGCCCGCAGGAAGGGCTGCCTGAAGAGTCAAAATTGAGAAGTTGGAGGCAAGAAATGGACAGATGTCCAAAGACCTGAATGGAGCGCAAGGGCCCGGCCCCCTTGCGGTTACTGCACTGCTCTGTAGATAAGCCTGTTAGAACTGGGTTGCTATCAGTTGCATCCTGGTTTCCAAAACTTCAATTTGCCTTCTTCCTCCACATTTTTGGACTTTGTTATTTCTTCGAATGGGTGTTTTTCCAAACCCATCTACCCAGGGTCTCCAGATTCACTCACCTCTTGACCTTGTTACTTCCTTGCTGAGTTTATCTCCCTGAGAGGCATCCCACGTGAAAGTTTTGTGACTCTAGCCACCCAGTCCTCACTATTTGCTGTGAGCCGGGAGCTGGAAGGAGTACCATACAACTTGGTCTCCTCCAACTCAGAGAAGAATCTGTGCAAAAAGTGCACCTGTTGAGCCCTTGGGAGGTGATGTAGCCAGCCAATGGCCAGGCTGGGACCCTGGCACCTCCTGACATGACGTTCCGAGCTTGAATAGGGTTAAGAAGTCCAGCATCAATTTCTTTACCATGTCCTAATCTTGGTGTCGATAACCCTGGATTCCAGCTGAACACAAACGACACCTGGCTGAGGAAAAAGGCCTTCTGGGAGAGGTAGCCTGACGCAGCTAATAGGCAAGAGGGCTCATCTGTAAAGCAGCCCAATTCTGAGGGCTGACTCTCTGCACCCACTAATGGGAAGGGCTGGGTGGAGGCTGAGGGTTAGGGTGCTGGCCTGGCTTCATGGGGACTTTTGATTAGGGAACAAAGGTTTCTCTCTCCAAGCCAGTTTCCTCACTTATAAGTAGAGTCAAGAGCAATTTACTTATGATTATGCACCTGTAAATAGGCTGCCAGCTCTTCGTGAACCCCCAGAGCTCAGGTCTGCTTTGGGGATCTTCAGGTCTGCCTTCTTTCTGGCCTTGGGTCAACACCAGAGACACTACCAAGCTCCTGTCCTGGACACTGAAGCCACAGTGGCCACAGGCTGGGGCCTCCATGTCTGGACCAACCTGGCCTGGACTTGTCCCTCTCTGCTAGGTCTGGCTCAGCCCTGAACATGAGCTCTGGGAGGGGTACTGCTGGAGCACCTATGCCACCTGTCCAGGTCATGCGCTCCTGTGGTGTAGCCCAGTGCACATTAGGCACTCTGGCTGCGCCGCCAGTCCTGAGGCAGCAGTATGGTTCAGATTCTTTGTTGTTGTTCATATTTTTATTGATTATTTGGGAATTTCACATCATGTACCCCGATCACTTCCCAGTCCTTCCAAGTTTGCTCCCCACCCTTGTGACCTCCACCTCCCAAAGAAGAGGAGAAGGAAGAGGAGGAGGAAAAAAACCACACAAGCCCACTTTGTGTTGCCTATACACTCACTGATGGCTCTGATTCTTAACAGCAACTGCCATTCTGGCCACTTGGCCACAAGATGGAGGCCACAGCACTGGCAGGGATGTTGAAGAACGCTGTATCTCCCGTGTCACCTGTGGCCCTGCTGTCAGGCCTTTACTGGATCTGGACAGAGTCAGGCTGGGGACAGGACAGAGAAGCCAGCAACTTCGTTGTAGGGACTGTGAAGCCTGAAGAAGACTCAGGACTAATGTGGGGCCTGATGCCTGGAAGATGCTTCTAGGGAAGGGGAAGGCATGTGGGGTACAGCAGCAGAGGCTGGCAGAACTCGGGTCTCTGGGTCACCCAGAGCTCAAGAGGGAGGCAGGGGCCGAGGGAACACAGGGGCAAGCGTGGAAGTCTGACGTGTGGACATTCTGTAAGGCTGTCTTCATGACGGCGGGGACTTAGGCCACAGCAGGCAGGAGCGCCATGACCTGAAATGGGATTCTGGGCAGACTGACACCCGTCTGTCCTCATTGCATGACAATGAGAAGATCTGGTAGAAGCTGAGGCACTTGTTCATGTCCCTCACATCAGGGAGCCGGGAGACCGGTGCAGGCTTGGACTTGAGGAAACCAGCAGATCATCACCCGACATGGCTACTTCCTTCCAAATCTGGCAGGAATCTGGCCAGCAGCCCACCCAGACGAAAAACAAGGTTTTCCTGGGGACTGAAAATGGAGCATGTGGATGAGGGGAAGGAGGATGTATTATTAGAGTTCTCTAGAAGAACAGAACCTATAGGATAAATCTCTGTAATTCCACATATATACACACATAAATATACATACTTATGTGCATATATACATCTGTATGTATATATTATATATACAAAATATGTGTGTACATATGTATATATGTATGTGTATATATGTATACATAATATATATACACACACAAATGGGATTTATTTAAATGGCTTATGGGCTGTGGTCCAAGTAATCCAACAATGGCTGCCTATAAATGGAAGGTCCAATAATCCAGTAGTTGTTCAGTCCACAAAGCTAGATGTCTTAGCTGGTCTTTAGTAAATGCTGGAATCCTAAAGTAGGCTTTCTAATGCTAGCGAAGGAATTGACTTGCAGTAGAGAGCAAACAGGTTAAAAAGAACAAGTTTCCTTCTATATCTGTTATATAGGTTTTTCAGCAGAAGGTGTGGCTCAAATTTCCACCTCAAAAATCCAGTTTAGAAATGGGTCTTCCTCCTTCAAATGAATTAAGAAAAAACAAATCCTTCATTGGGTGGTGGTGCCCCCACATCTTTGATCCTAGCACCCAGGAGCCAGAGGTAGGCAGATCTCTGTGAGTTCAAGGCCAGCCTGGTCTACAAAGTGAGTTCTAGGACAGCCAGGGCTACACAGAGAAACCCTGTCTTGAAAACAAAAACAAAACAAACAAACAAAAACAGAAGAAGGAAGAAAATCCCTCACATGTGTACCCAGCCATTTGGGTTTTAATCAATTCCATATGTAATCAAGTTGACAACCAAGAACAGCCATCGTAGAGGTGCGCTCAACAGCAGTAGGCCAGATAGTGCAATCAAGCCAGCTTATGTTAGAGGCGCTGAAACAGCCCAGCTTCCCCAGCCCCGTATTGAGCTGCCCCTACCCTCAGATGGAGTGTCCCTATATAGCCCTGTCTTTTCTGGAACTAGCCATGTAGACCAGGTTGACCTCAAACTCAAATCAAGCCTCCTGCCTCAGCCTTAGTGCTGGGATTGCATGTGTGGGCCATCTTATGTTATCTATTTATTTATTTAGGAAAATGCTTGTTAGAAACATCTCCTGCAAATATCTTGGTCTTCCTCTGTTCAGGGTTCTTGGAGTATGGGATGGTGGCCTAGAGGATCTGCTGAATTCATCCTAGCAAAGTATTGGATGTACAGGAAAAACAAAAGATATATGGGAAAGGAGCTACAGCAGCAGGAACCAAGAAAGTAAAATTAGCAGAGGCAGAGAACCCATAAGCTGTGGACATGGTAGATTAGTCCTGTTCTCTAAAGAACAGAACAAATAGAAAACATATACAAATACACACATGCATATACACACATATCCCTATGTATATATACTACACATTGGGTGTATTAGGTTGGCTACTGGATGCAGTCCAGGTAGTTCAAGTTCTCGTCAGGGCTCCTATTGCTGTGGTAAAATGCCATGACCGAAAGACACTTGGGAGGAGAGGATGTGGCAGGAAGCCGCCTGCAGTCCTTTTAAACTCTACTTTATTTGGGGTGTTTAGGCCCCTACCTCCCTCCTACCAACACCCCCCAACCTTAAGAAGGAAAGAAAAAAGGTTAGTGGGGAGACAGAGCCCAGACCCCTTTACTTCTCCCGGCTGGTTTAGGGTCAAGGGGTTCTTTCAGGCTCTATACCAATCTCTGTCAACCAGGCGCAGCTAGCAAGTCTCCTCCACGGGGCTGCACCCCGAAGAGTTTCCGTCTGTCTGTTCCAAACCACCACACCGTCTCTGGTCCCTCCAAACTGCTACAGCCTACATGTTAAACGCCAACACCGAATGCCACCTCAGCTCTCATATTTATACTCTCGGAGCTCTAGACCAACCCTCTCCATGCTGCACGTTGGCAAAGATCACTCCCTGCACGTAACAATATGAGTGGACAAACTATACCCCAACTAAAATCTCTCCTTTGGGATGAAAACAGAAACATATTTACAGAACTGAGTTTACAAAGAAACCAAAACTTCAGACTCAAGGTAGAAACCATGCAGAGGCCATGGAGGAACGCTGCTTCCTGGCTTGCTCAGCCTGCTTTCTTATAGCACCCAGGGCTCCCAGCCCAGGGTGGCCATGATAAACTGGGCTCCCCCACAGTGCTCCACAGGCCAGTCTGGTGGCAGTATTTTAATTCCTTCTTCCAAAATGGCTCCTGCCTGTGTCAAATTGATATAAAACTAGCCGGCACACTCAGTAATAGCTGCCTCACTCGGGAGAGGCTGAGAATCCAGTCCTTGAGGGTAATGTCTCTGCTGTCCCAGGCTGGCGCTGGAGTCCTGGATGGTCCCTGGAGCTGCTGGTTTTCAGTCTCTGCTAGAACCCCAGAGAATGGTTCTAGTACTCCATGGGCAGGAGGGGTGGAGTTGCAGAGTGAAACAACCTGATCACAAGGGGCCTGGAGAGATGGCTCAGAGGTTAAGAACACTCACTGTTCTTCCAAAGGTCCTGAGTTCAATTCCCACCAACCACATGATGGCTCATAACCAGCTATAGTAAGATCTGGTGTGCAGACAGAATGTTGTATAAATATATTTTAAAGGGGAAGGGGGAGGCTGTCACAACTGTCTGTAACTCCAGCTCCATGGGATCTGACACCTTCACAGACATATATTCAGACAAAACACCAGTGCACATGAAATAGAAATAAATTACACAGAGAAGTGCCCAGCAGCTTGGGTTTAGTTCATTCCAGACTCAGACCAAGCTGAGCCACTGCAGGGGATGAATTTAAGAGCAGCTGGAGCTGGAGAGAGAAAATGACAGTGGGAGTCTGGAACAGGAAGGGGCAGGAAGCCCAGCAAACTGGGTTAGAACAGCCAGCCTCCACAGGGATGGGAGCCCACCAGGGGGAACTCCAGGTTGGTTCGTAGGACCCTGCCCCCTCTCCCTCTTTTGCCTGGGGTATCCTTCTTTGGGTGAGCTCTCTCCCTCCCACCTGCTGGCTTTTCTTTCAGCTGGCCAATTGTAACATCCAGGGGATGGTGAGACACACAACCCCTCTCCCCTGATCAGCCTCAGCTTCCCCTGACCCCTTCTCATTCACCCCCCTCAGAGACAGACACTGACTGCCATTGGGAATGAGGGCATCAGGGCAATGCCTGTTTCCTGTTGAGACTGGGGGGGGGGGGTTAGAGTACTGGCTGGAGAGAAGGGTTCTCAGAGGTCTTTTCTAAAAGGACTGTCTAAAGGGATTGGTCTTTTGGAGCCATCCAGAGGGCCGCTGTAGAACTCAGCTGGCTGTATAGGCACGGGGAAAGTAACACAGCCTTTTGCTGGCAATGCTATGCAGGTGAGGTGACACCTGTGACATGCAAAGTGAAACTGTTAGAGTAACCATAATCTTACCAAAAATGTGACAGTAAAACAGCTGCAGCAGGGCGTGGTAGCACACGCCTTTAATCCCAGCACTTGGAAAGCAGAGGCAGGTGGATCTCTGTGAGTTTGAGGCTGGCCTGGTCTACATAGTGAGTTCCAGGTCAGCCAAGGCTCTATAGAGAGACCTTGTCTTAATAAAACCAACCCAACCAACCAACAAACAACAAGAAGAAAACAAAGTGCAGCAGCTTCACCCTTATTAGAGGAGGAGGACAGCAAGAAAACCGTCTAAAACCCCTTCTGTAGGGTTTTTTCAAGGGCTGGCAAGACTGGTGATTTCCTAAACACGTGTGCTCATGGCAAGGTGGGTCCCATGGGAAGCTGCTCACCAGTTCACAGGTGGGCCTCCATGTCATGGGAACACTAGGAAAGAAGGTTACAGAGAGGGGCCAGTTAATAAAGAAAC
Source organism: Pachyuromys duprasi (assembly GCA_028658305.1). Classification (NCBI taxonomy): domain Eukaryota; kingdom Metazoa; phylum Chordata; class Mammalia; order Rodentia; family Muridae; genus Pachyuromys; species Pachyuromys duprasi. The sequence continues at coordinate 51,913,386 of CM053761.1, forward strand.
CTCCTCAGCCCCACAGTCGGTGCCTTGTTCAGCGAGGTGAAGAGCCTGTGCAACAGGCTGAACCGTACCCCTGTATTGTCCAGTAGAGACCCTGGCCCTGTAGTACAGTATAGACTGTTTACATGAGAGATCAGTGAGAAATGGTACCGTTAGGCACTCCCTCCCAGTAGTGAACAGCACCCCCCATGGACCAGGCATGCTTTTTGGTGGGACTGGGCACTAGCGGCCATATCTGGGTGAAGCCAGGGTCCCATTCTCTAACTTACAGTCTAGGAGGGAAATAAAATTCCCTAGGGTTTTATTTTGTATAATCACCCAGCAATATACCACGGCCACAAGTCTGGTCTTCTAGACAACCATATCTAATGCTATTTTCTGTGCCCTAAAATCTGGTTACAGTCTGGACATGGGCATTGTCATTTCAATTTAAAAAATCCCCTGTATCTATGTTGTGTAAAGAATGTTCCCCAAAGCCAGGAGCAGTGTCCCATGCCTGTAATCCCAGCACTCAGGGAGGGATGAAGCCAGCCTCGTCTACAAAGGGTGTCCAGCACTGCCAAGGCTACACAGAGAAACCCTGTCTTAAAACAAACAAGAATGCTTTCCAAAAGCTGGGCAGTGGTGGCGAACACCTTTAATCTTAGCACTTGAGAGGCAGAGAGGTAGGTAGATTTCTATGAATCTGAGGCCAACCTTGTCTACAAAGCAAGTTCCAGAACAGCCAAGATTGCTACACAGAGAAACCCTGTCTCAAAAACAAACAAACAAAATAAAAAAAGAATGCTCCCCCCAAATCTCTGATTGGTTAATAAAGAAGCTGGTCAGCCTATAGCTGGGCTAGAGAAGATAGGATGCAGGACTTCCATTCCCAGTCTTAGGGTCTGAGGTGGAGACCATGAGAGAGGGAGAAGAGAACAAAAAGAAGAGGGGGAGAAAGAATGAGGTCGTGAGGACTGACCGGAAGGAGCAGAAGCAGCCCAGGTAGGACCAATACGGCAAGTAATTTGGTTTACTTGGGACTGAGAAGTAGCCAGACTAGCATAGAGGCTTAGAATAGGTATCTGCCCGGCTCTAGTGCCTTAAAGGTTGTCGAATAAATAGTTCTCTGTGTCATTATTTGGGAGCTGGAACAGGTAATTAGGAAAGGCCTCCCAAATTGTAGTATCTTTACAACTTTAAGTAGAGTTTTAATGTAATCACGTTTCTTTGTGCACTGTGTTTAAATATGCTTGCAATAAACCACCTGGTGTCAGACTCTGTAAAAGTCTGAACCAACACCAACTAAGTCAGGCTGAACTGACTTACCCATCACTACCTTCTTTTTTCTTTCTCTTTTCTTTCTTTTTAGGTTTGTTTATTATGTGTACAGTGTTCTGTCTGCATGCCAGAAGAGGGCACCAGATCTCAGTATAGATGCTTAGCAGCCACCATGTGGTTGCTGGGAATTGAACTCAGGACCTCTGGAAGAGCAGCCAGTGCTCTTAACCGCTGAGCCATCTCTCCAGCCCAGGTTACCACCTTCTTAAGAGCCAGAGTAATAGGCTTGAGCCCCTCTGTTGTCTAGGGTTTGAGTGGCTACTGTTTTTAATTGGAACAATATGTGTGATCTTTAAATACATCAGGACTGATGAAGCAATTATAGCTCAGACTATAGTTTCCCTATCTGCCCATATAGTGGCGTCTATGTTAGGATGCACCAGGTGTAGGCATACATTTCCCCCTGCCCCGCATTTAGAAAGGAGAGCACTGCCCAACAGAAGCGCAGCAGTATCTGTTACTGTGAGGAAAGACCACTCCCTCCTCTACTGGCAGGCAAGCACTTGCATAAAGCAGCATTTTGAGTGTTGGCTGTATATACTCAGAAGGGCTGGGGTGTGGCTGGACTGTGAGCCAGGAGAGAAAGGCATGCCACTAAGAAATTGACTGTATGCTGTCCTACTAGTCGGGCTAGCCTGGGCTCCTTGAAAGTTAGATTGGGAGCCTGGAGAGTGTCTCCCAGGACCCATCAATATTCAAACAAAGGAGAGTGGCTCAGGGCCTTAGAGCTACAGGGACAGTTGGCCTTCGGGTGGTCACCTCCAGAATTAGGGTAGAGTCTGGGAGAGCCTGGCCTTTCCCCTGTGGCCCAATCTTTCTGAGGACGTTCATTCCAGAAGTGCCCTGGGTGTCTACGGAAGAAACATGTCCCATAGGAGACATTTGCAATGGCACCTCCCTGTGCGACTCTCATGGTTAGGCTAACAACTTCTTCTCCTGCTTCTTCTGCTTCTTCTTCTGCTGCTGCTGCTTCTTCTTCTTTTTCTTCCTTCTTCTTCCTCCTTCTTTCTTCCTCAAGAATTTATGTATTGAAGTGTTTTGCCTGCAAGTATGTATGCGCACTACATTTGTGCCTGGTTTCTGCAGAGGTCAACAATATCATATCCTCTGGACCTGGAGTTAGGAGTGGTTATACCCCACCCTCTGGGTTTTAGAAAACAAACCTGCGCTGTGTACAAGAGCACCAGTGCTCTTAACTACTACGCCAGCTCTCCAGTCCCACATTTGTCTTTGTTTCTCTCATTTTCCAGGTCTCTCTCAGTTGTAATACACATAATGTTAGACCAATTGTCCAAAATCTTGCCTGGGTTCAGCAAAATTTTGGTTCTGTGGATAATGAATGATTCGGGACAGAAATTTGTCTCTCAGAAGAACCTCTTCCCCAAACCCTAGGACCTAACGTGCATCCTAATTGCCTCATTAAGTCTCCAGAGGAAAGCAACAGTATGTTCCTTCTCCTGTTGGCAGACAGTAGCCAGCTGGAGCGCTGAGGGGCTTTATTCTTGGCCATCATTGTCCCTCTGTTATGCACTAGGTAAAATGCTTCCTATGCCAAGCCTTTGCCCAATTCGAATTATTTCAAGAGCAGTTCCACTAAGGGCACCAGGGGAGCTGCTGTTCCAGTCCAATTCACAGTGTCACGATGTTTGCTGTGGGGCACAGGAAGTCATTGCCTTCCCTACCACCCTCTGCTTCTCCACTGACACAAGAATAGGGTCCAGAATTGGATAGCATCCCTCCAAGTTAGGTCATAGGGAGTGTTTAGCTGTTGGACGTCTTTTAAATATTTGTCCAAATTTTCAGTGAAGGCCCTTAGTTCCTTTTTTACGACTTAGTTTAGAAAGTAAAAATGCCATGAAGACAAAGTCAGGGCCTTCTGCTCTGGTCTAACTTTCAAGAGTTGCATCCTTGGCACTCAGGAGGGGTCTGAGAGCCTCTGGTTGAGCCTGGAGTTCTTCAGAATACAGGGGTAGGTAAGGTGTGATGTAGAATCTTGGGGGCATCTAGAATAAGAAGGGAACCAGACATTTAAAAAAAGATAGGTGGGACAGGAAAGGATGCCTAGCCTTTTAGGAAGAGATTCTACCTGCTGACAACATCCAACAAAAGCATTTCCTGACGAATTGAGGGTAGCCCCGAAGGGAGACAACTTATACAAAAAGGGCACCTTTAACCATTTTCCTTCTCTTTTTGCAAAACATCCAGTTGCAAGACAGTGTAACTGAGCTCCCACTGGGAGGACATTTCTCACTCTCCTTTAGGAAATACTGAGGCCCAGCTTCCTGGCAGAAATTTTCACTCAAGGTTTTGGGGGTCAGCTGGGCAATGGTCGTGCACACCTTTAATCCCAGCACTCAGGAGGCAGAGTCATGCAGATCTCGGAATTGGAGGTCAGCCTGATCTGCATAGTGAGTTCCAGGACAGCCATGGCTACACAGTGAAACCCTGTCTGGGAAAAACAATACAGGAAAGGGTTTCAGGATTCTGGTTCTGCCCAGGAGGCAGCTGGAGGATTGTAGAGGAATCTTGGAATTGGTTTGTCTCCTCTGTAAGGAAACTGAGAAGGAGAAAGGAAGATATTAGGTGGGGGTTGCCCTCCTCTCGCCTGCACCCCTATCGTGGTTTGACTGAGAAAGACCCCCACAGGCTCATAGATGCAAAAGCTTAGTCCCCAGTTAGTGGACTATCCGGCAAGGATTTGGAGGTGTGTCACTGGAGGTAGGCTTGGAGGTTTCAAAAGCCCAAGCAGTTCCCAGTGAATGCTATTGTCTTCCAGTACTGCACTGTAGCTCATTGCACTGGCTCTACTACAAATTAAGTTATAAACATTTTATTTTATATAAAATATTGGCCTTTTCTTGCGGGATCTGAGTTGGGATCCTGAGAACCATGTAAAAAGCCAGACCAGCAGTGCACACACACGATTTCAGTAGTGGCAAGGCAGAGAGAGAGGCAGCTCCCTGGAGCTCACAGGGCAGCCATGAGCTCCGAGTTCAGTGAGAGAGCCTATCTCATATGAGAGCAACTGATCAGGAAACCAAACATCTCTGAGCTGCACACACACGTATATGCATGTACACAGACAGGAACACACACAAAACTCAAAGTATGAAAAACAGTGCAAATCATAGTGTGTTTGTAACGGAGCTAACTGAATGCACGGCTGCTGTGGAATGCATGCTTTCTGGGTCTCCCTCCCAGCTGCCACGTCAGCCTGACATGTCCTGTGCATCGCTTCCTGCGTGGCCTTGACCCTGCTAGGTTCACGCCTACTGACATGTCTTCCTTTCAGACAGCTTTCTTTTGCTTTTTTGTAGGCACATACGACACTGCTCGGTCAGGATGTAAGGCTACTGCTCCAGCGCCATGTCTGCCTGCTTCCCTCCTTGATAAAGTTGCCTTGTCATGGTGTCTTTTCATAGCCGTGGAGCAGTGACCAAGACAGTTCTCTAGTCCACATAGGGGACCGGCGCCAGCCTATGACAAGGAGCAGCTAATGCAGTGTAGTCTGTCCAGGGGGGAGGCCCGCCCACGTAGTGGTACTTTGCTCCTACCCATGACTTGGCTCCTCCCAAAGTTTCCTGATTGTCTCCTCTTTCCACCCGTGAAGCCCTTTTCCTACAAGGACCTAGGTTCTGGCCCCTGATAGGTCCCCTTATAGCCCAAATGTACCTGGTGGTATGTCTTGTGGCTTGAATGAGAATGGCGGTGGCAGGTTCATATGCTTGACTTCTTGTTTGGGAAGGATTAGGAGGTGTGTCCTTGCTGAAGGAGGTTTGTCACTGGGGGTGGGCTTTGAGGTTTCAAAATCCCACACCGCTCCCAGTTAGCGCCTCTCCCTTGTGCTTGTGGATCACTGTTCAGCACTGAAGGAAGTCAGGACAGGAAGGACCCTGGAGACAGGAGCTGACACGGACGCCATGGAGGAGTACTGCTGACTAGCTTGCTCCTCCTCATAGCTTGCTCAGCCTGCTTTCTTATAGAACTTACTGTAAATTGCAGGCCTTTGACTCCATAGCTAGGGGCCAATAATCCTGTAATAGCAACTGATTAGGAGTCTGGTTAGAAAACTTTTGGAGGGGCTGGAAAGATGTCTCAACAGTTAAGAGCACTGTCTGCCCTTCCAAAGGTCCTGAGTTCAATTCCTGGCCACCACATGGTGGCTCACAACCATCTATAACATGAACTAATTCCCTCTTTTGACAGATGTAAATGCAGATAGAACACTCATATACATAAAGTAAATAAATCTTTAAAAAGAAAAAAAAATTTGGATCTGTTGTTGAAGAAATCTAGACAAGAAGTTTAGAAGGCAGGGTGCAGCTAGTAGGATTAAGAAAAGTAAAAGGGGGTGTTAAGAAGGGTAGTGTCCAGTTCCATTCTGGACTGTCAGTGATCCACTGGCCAAAGGCATTGAGTTATTCCTTACGCTTTTGGAAATCCATCTGGAGTTCTCTGATGTTGTCTTTTACTATACCAACTGGTTAGTTAGGAAGCAACATTCCTCCCTGAGGAAGAAACAAAGACCATCTTTCTCTGCTGGAGGAGGAGGAGTTGGGGAAGAGTCGGCAAGCCTGGGGTCAAGTGGGTGGGTGGACGGTGGAAGGAAATAGAGGCTCCCACTTTGGCGAAGAGGTCTCTTTCCAGCAAGGGGACAGGACAGGAAGGTACCGTTAGGAAGGAGTGGGTAAAGTGAATACTCCTAAAGATACAGCTCCTTGGTGGGGGTTTGGTGGGACTGGTAAGGCTGTCTCTCCACCCCAACAATAGGGGAACAAGGAGAGACAGGTCCCCAAAACTCCATTGGGACTTCGAGGGCCACAGGGGCAGTCAGAAGCCCAATGTCCCTTTTGATGGCACCTCGGACATGGTTGGTGGGGTTCACAATCTGGGTTGACTCGGGCCCAGTGACCCTCCTGACCACAGGAGGGACCCAAAGGTTCTCTGGGAGGCCAGGGGGTCCAAGTAGTCACTATGGCTGGCTGAAAGGCCTTAGCCAACCTCAGGTTGGTTGGTTTGTTATTTGTTTTCAGGGTTTTTTTTCTTGTTCTATTTGTTTGGTTGTTTTTTTTCGAAACAAGTTTCTCTGTGTAGCCCTGACTATCCTGGACTCAGTTTGTAGACCAAGCTGGCTAGACTCAGAGATTTGCCTGTCTTGCCTCCCTGAGTGTTGGGATTACAGGCGTGGGCCACTGAGGCTTGTTTTCAGACTTTTTCATCTCTTCCATGCTACACCTTAAAGACCACCACGAAGACTTCTACCTGTGTAGTTAAAGTGCTTCTTCCAGAGTTTTCCCTGCCATTAGGGCCAAACTTAAACATATAGAGAAAACGCCCCTGAGGGCAGGCTTACAGAGGGAGACAGGCCAGAAAGCAAGTTGTCTGGATGTCCTCAGCATGTGCTCTAGCCCGGTCCTCAGCTGGCATTCCTCAGGGAGAAGGCTGATGTTGAGAATCATGTAAATGTCCTGGAATGTAAGATTGTAAGATTAGATAATGGACTAAAAACTCTCTAACAAAGGTATTGGAGTTGGCAGTAAAAGGACTTCAATCCTTTCCTAGCTGAGTTTACTTAATGAGTAGGGGACACATACCCTGACCAAGCCATCTACCCTTGCAACCTCCCGCAAAGAGAACCATGGCCCATTTAGGCTGGGTAGGGTGGGTAAAAAGGAGAGTATGAGCGAATAGCAGAAGGGCCAGCCTGTGGTAGGCTGAAAATGGGTGGGTAAGAGGGCTGATTGTAAGACCGTTGATTATAGGAGGGCTGATTTTAAGAGGGTTGGTTGGGCGGCCTATTGCTGAGGGCGTGGGGAGGGGATTGAAGAGGCCAGAAAGGGAGAGAAGAGAAACTTACCTACTGGTTGCTGTGAATGGGGTACCAAGTGATCACTGAGCCAGAGGTGAATCTTTTGTGGATGGGCTGGAGATGAGGGACAGGGTCCAGTGCAGACTAGACCCCAGGGGACTGGGGAAGCACCAAGAGAGCCTCTCCAAGTCATGGCACCAATGCAAGTGCTACAGCTAAGAGGGGAAAAGTATCCTGGTAGTGAGGAACCAAGGAATACCAAAGTCACACTAAACAACAAACTTCACACGAGAGTCATTGGGAGCGAAGACACAGAAGGGCAGTTGCCTCTGCTCTGGTGAGAAGCAGCAGGTAGCTGAGGAGGAGGCAGGTTTTACATAGGGTTTCTTTGGGGCCAGAGCTTTCCAGGGTGACCTAGGATTGGAGGGAGTATGTGGCCTCATCTTGGGGCAAACTCAGAGATTGGTGGGATCTTGTGGCCAGATTGTGAGCCTTTTTTTTTTTCCTGTAGGGTGGGACCTGGCCACAGTCCAGCCTCAAAGAGCTGGGAAGGGGTCTAGAATAGTCTTGGGGGTGGAGCATGCCCCTTGAGTGGCTTAAACCTAGGACCTCAGCCCAGGGCTGTCACTGCCCAGGATGGCCTGGGCCCTCCCACAGCAATCATTAGGAAAGTGCCAACAGGCTTGCCAACAGTCCAGTCTTATGTAGGCATCTTCTCAATTGAGAGTCCCTCCTCTCTGATGACTCTAGCTTGTGTCACCTTAACATAAAACTAGTCAGGACACTGAGCAAGCAGTGCGGCAAGCAGTGTGCTTTTACAGTGGTGGCTCTGCTGCAGCTCTCAAATCTTAGGTCCCTCAGCCTGATCTGTGATTTTTCTCTTCTGGTGTCTCCAAAAGACAAGAATGAGTCCGCGGGCAGAAGTACTTGCTGCAAAGCAGGATGACTTCAGTTCAATACCTTAGAGTTGTATCATGGAAGGTGTGAATCAGCTCCCTTGGGTTGTCCTCCTTCACATATACACTGTGGCACGTGTTTGTATACGCACACAGGCAGGCGCACACGTGCACACACAACTTCAAAATGAAGAAAGAAGAAGCCCCTGTGGTGATGTCCTGAAGGAGTGGCAGGCCGTTGACAGCACGGTCTCAGGCTATGGTGTTGAGTATTTGTACCGCAGTGATGCTGTCTCCTTATAGGATGCTCCTGAGGACCCAAGAGTACACTGGATTTATGATTGCAGACACTCCTGATTATACAGCCCCATCGCGATGGCCCTGCTCTTCTGACCTGTCCTTCAGCTTGAGGGCCCACACACTGCCTTTATAACAAACAGCCGCCAGCTTCTGCCGGGGGAGCACTGTCTACACCTGCAGCATGGCATGCCTCGCCTCTCTGCTGGCTGCAGGAAGTCCTCCATCACCTTCATGAGAGGCACGCCACTCTGAAGGTAGGTCCTGCGTCTCAAGGGCTGGCACCAGCCGTTCTTGGGTGCTGAGACTTTCGTTGTGAGACTCGCCCACTCTTGTGGCTCCCCGAGTCTAACTGAATCTCCCAGACGGCAAAGGACTTTTCAAGCATTCAGGCCAAGTTGCTCTTCGAAGGGAATAAGGTTCCAGGATTTCCATCCCTTGCTCCATCCTGAGCAGAGAAAGCCTGTGCAATCTGTAGGGGAGAAAGCAAGCCCCCTAACCTCAAGTGAGCAGGATCTAGGAACTCAGAGAAAGAACTGTTTAGAGAGAAGCAGCTGGGTGTGGAATTTAAAACAAAAACCTCATAGAAATTGAGATCACTCCGTAAACCAGAGGCCACAGCAGAAGCACACGGTGCCTGGACCGTGATTACTAGGGTCAAGCCACAACCTCCACACTAGGAAAAAGCAGTTTCGGAAGGCCAGGGTGCTGGGGCCTGCATGCACCTGGCTCCACCCCTAAGGACCCGCCCGCGCTGGGCCGGCTCAAACAACAGAGGATCGGTAGGAGATTGGCGGAAACCCGGATCCCTTATTTGCATAGAGCCGGAGGCCAGCCCTGCCAGCATCGCAGGATCCCGCCCAGCTGCAGCTGCCTCTGAAGGGGCAGACTGAGTCCTGGTTTATGTCCCTGTCACTACCCGAGGGGTCCTCCTGGGAGCCATCTGCGCCTACTGCCCTAGTCTCTGCACCTTCTCTAGGGGCTTGCTTAGAGACCTCGAGACCCCATCCTTTGGCAGGGGTAGGCCTCCTGAGCTCCTGTCCCCCGCACTTTATAAGATGTGCTGCAGCGTAGGCACAGACGGAGTGCTCACACGCACTGAATACGTGCACCTGCGCTCGCTTAGGCAGCAATCATACTAAAATTGGACCAGCAAGACTAAATGAATGGCACCTGGTCAAATACTCTGACCTTTTGTTAACAAAAGGAGAAAACGAGTGGAAGTCATTTCGTTCAAGGATTTTACTGGCCAAGAGAAAGAGCATCCCAAACAAAATGAAGTGATTTGTGCCAAGGAATGGCAAGCCATCTCCTCCCCGCTGCCTCTGACTCAGGCTGCGCTTGCAGAGCCCCTGCTGCCCAGACTCCTGAGCAGCATTAGAGGCTGGGAATCGGCACCCTCTCTGTGCTAAGCGCAGCGTCTTGATCAGATCACTCGGTGGAGTACGCAGGCTGATTTAAAACTAAATACTGAGCACTGTGAAGTATTAAGAGTGAAAAGGCTTGGGGGCTGGAGAGATGGCTCAGAAGTTAAAGTGCTGCCTGCTTTTCCTAGAGGTCCTGAGTTCAATTCCCAGCAATCACATGGTGGCTCAACAACCATCTATAATGAGATCTGGTGCCTTTCTAGCATGCAGGTGTACATGCAGACAGAACATTGTATACGTAATCTTAAAAAAAAAAAAGTGAACGGCTGTACAAGGAAGGGGCTGGCACTAAGCTAATTCTTTGATGATAGTTTCCCCCTCAGAAGGCCCAGTGGCCCGCCCCTTTGTGGTAAAACACATTCTTTAAATACCAGGAAAAAACTTTTGCCAGCCAGAGTTTATCAACACAATTTATTTAGGACAAAATACATTTTAAGAACTTAATTCTAGAAGAGAGCCCAGAGATTGAGAAGGTCCTCCTTGAAGGAATAGGAAAGCTCCCAGCAGGGAGGCGAGACTACCAGCTGAGCCAGGATGGGTAGCAGGGCCCCAGGGCCAAGCACAGCAGCCAGCCCTCTCCTTAGGCTATCCTACGGTAGCCATGTTCTCCTCTTATGCCCACAACTGAGAGCTGACATTGTGCTACCACCTTCCCGAGGAAATGGATACAATCCAGTCAGCTGGTGACAACAGTAATTGACTGTATCAGGCTGTGGCCTGGGGTGGAGGAATCTGTTATTAGCTGTTGGGCCGCTTGGCCATGGGCTCGTTCTCCTTTTCCTGCTTCAGCCACCGGTCCAGGAAGCTGCTGGCGGCACCTCTTTTAGCAGGCAATGGGCTCTTCTGTAGGAACTGGCTGGACCACTGGGGTAAGCCTGATTCATCCTTTTTGGGTGATTCGGGGACTTCCTTTTTGGGTGACTTTGTAGCCAACCACTGCATCATCCTTTGACTGCTTCCACTTGTCTTGGGCTCCTATGAGAGAGAGAGAAAAAAACTCACAGCATCCAGGTTTGATTGTCAGAGGGCAGACCAAAGTGAAAGAGAAAACATGGACTATCCCATCCCCAATCTATGCTTGCAGTGTTATTAAGTTTATCAACACAACTTATTTAGGACAAAATACATTTTAAGAACTTAATTCTAGAAGAGAGCCCAGAGATTGAGAAGGTCCTCCTTGCAGGAATAGGAAAGCTCCCAGCAGGGAGGCGAGACTACCAGCTGAGCCAGGATGGGTAGCAGGGCCCCAGGGCCAAGCACAGCAGCCAGCCCTCTCCTTGGGCTGTCCCACGGCAGCCATGTTCTCAAGGGTGCAAATAAAAGAGGGCTGCTGAGTACTCCCAGGGTGCTTAGGATCAGAGGACAAGAGTCAGTGTGGAGCTGGAGAGTCTCCCTAACATGCAGGCAACGAAACACCTTCTGAGAAATTCAGGGATCAATGGGCGGGGATGGGAGGCTGGGAAGTGAAGCTGCCACCACACTCAGGCTCAAGGGTTTCTTGACTGTCACTACTCCCTCTGCTGCCTGTGTGCCACACCCAGCACATAGGTTTATCAAACAAAATTTATTTAGAACAAGATACATTAAGGACTTAATTTTAAGATCCTCCTTTCAGAGACTGAGGGAGTCCAGAGATGAAGATCCTCTGCAATGAGAAGTTCTTAATAAACAAACGGCACAGTGTATTGACTGCGACAGTAAGAAAATAACTATTGCGGGATAGTGGTGACACACGCCTTTGATCCCAGCACTTGGGAGTTCAAGGCTAGCCTAGTCTACAGATACAGTTCCAAAACAGCCAGAGCTATAACAGAGAAACACTGTCTGGAAAAACAAACCAAAAAGAAAAAAAAAAAGTATCTGTCTAGTCCAAGGAGAATTATGTAACTACATTTCAAGTTTTACATCTATTATGTATATACACCTGTGTGGGTATGGACATGCCACCGATTAAATATGGTGATCAGAGGTTAACTTGTAGGAGTGGATTAAGAGAATCATGTATGGGTTCTGAGACAGAACTCAGGTTGTTGGGCTTGACAACAATTGCCTTTACCTGCTGGGCTCTCTTGCTGACCCCATAATTAAATTTTTTTAAAATCTTTTATTTTTTATTTTTATTTTTTTAGATTTTATTTATTATTTATACAACATTCTGCCTGTATATCAGATCTTGCTATAGATGGTTGTGAGCCACCATGTGGTTGCTGGGAATTGAACTCAGGACCTTTGGAAGAACAGCGAGTGTTCTTAACCTCTGAGCCATCTCTCCAGCCCCCATAATTAAATTTTTAGAGGAAAAAAAATTCAGGGTCAGAACTGCAAAATATTTCAGAGGAGTAAGAAAAGCAATGAGAGTGCTATCAGTGAGGCCAACAAGAGCGTTTAGGGGCAAGGCAGGAGGCCTGCTGGTCCTCAGGTCAGATTGCTCCAGCATTGAGAATCCTGTACCGAGGGACACACTGTTCTTGGCCCCTGCATGCCGGATAGATGAGAGCTGCTTCCACATGTCAGCAGGGCCAGCTCTCTGATGCTGAACTTCCCTTCCCACTGCAGGCATTTGTTGATTCATGTTCCTTAAAAACAAATCACCTGGGTCCTTGCTAAAGGCTGAGAAGTTACAGAGCAGTGAAAGAATGCTCTCAGGCACTCCAGAAGAGAATGAGGACGGAAGCTCTTCAATCTGTAGTTGTGACAACAGGAAAGAACCACAGCTGGGAGACAGACAGACAGCTCGGTCAGTAAGGTACTTGCTTTGCAGTGTGAGGGCCAGAGTTCAATCCCTAGCATCTGTATGCATAAGTATGCTAGGCATGGTGACACATATTTTATCCCAAGGATGGGATGCAGAGCAGAAGGATCCTTAAGGCTCTCTGGCCGGTTAGTCTTGCCTAATTGATGAGCTCCAGGTCAGTGGACTCAGTGTTTCTGAAGTTGTTCTCTGACCTCTAAACATATGTGCACATGCTCTGTAACTTCTCAGCATTTAGCAAGGATGCAGGTGATTTGTGATGCAATGGGAAGGGAAATTCCACATCAGAAAGCTGGCCCCACTGACATGTAGAAGCAGCTCTCATCTCTCTGTAGCATCCTGGGATTATATAGGTATGTGCTCAAAAAATAAATCTAAAGATAAAACCAAAACAAAAAAAACAAACAAAAAACTTAGAAAACAACAATAATAGCCAGGCATAGTGGCACACACCTTTAATCCCAGCACTCAGGAAGGCAGCAGCAGGCAGACTGCTGTGCATACAAGGCCAGCCTGGTCTACAAAGTGACTCCAGGACAGCCAAGGCTACACAGAGAAACCCTGTCTTGAAAAAGAACAACAAAAAAGCCAGTTATGGTAATAGATGCCTTCAATAAATACCAGCAATAAGGAGGCTGAGGTAGATGGATCGCTGGGAGTTTGAGGCCACTTTGAGGTCTACATAGCCAAGTTCCAGGCTTGCCAGGACTAGCTACATAGTGAGACCATAAAATTCAAATCACATGAAATCAAATGAAATATTAAAGTTCTGATGATACACAAGAGTCTCAGAACAGACTAGTCACAGTCCCTACCTTCTTAACCACAAAGTCAGCAGGAGCCAGACACTCAGGAGTGTTGTTTCGGGAGTTGTTCACCACTGGAGAAACTGGATGGAAGGTGATATTGTCTATGGGGTGGATTAACTTCAGGGCTTCCTGAGTGGTGACCTCACCAAAGTCAAGCCATTTGGAGACTGCCTCTTCTCCATCTAGTATGGCAGGCATCCTGGCCAGGGATCCAGTGAAGAGGTACATAAGGGTAGCACAAGGAAAGAAACTGAAGTCAGTTGATAATTAAGGCGTCACAGAGGCTACTGGGCCTCCCTCTGACCGCACATGCTCACATGGCTCCCAGTTCCCAATACAAGCTGACAGTGCACTGGAGTCAGCACTCATCAACTGATGACATTTCACGGCTCATTTCTTTCTTTTTAAGGCACGGTTTGTTAAGTTGCTTAAGCTAGACTTGAATTCAAGATCAATCCTCCTGCTTCACCTTCCTAGTAGCAGGAATGACAGACCTACACTTAGTGTCTGTTTTAAATTTGCCAACCTGTTCTCAGTGTCTCTGATGTATCAGCAAGTTTTACATTTGCTTATGCAAAATATTATCAGTAAGAAACGGTGGGAAGCGGCATGGTGGTGCACACCTTTAATCCCAGCGCTTGGAAGGCAGAAGTAGGTGGATCTCTGTGAGCGTGAGGCCAGTCTGGAAAGCATGGTGAGCTGTAGGACAGTTATGACTATGTAAAGAGACCTTATTTGAACCCTCCCATCACACCCCCACTAAACAGAAACACAGAGTGGGGACTGGAGAGCTGGTTCATTGGTTGTTGACCTTGCTGAGGACCCAGTCTTTTTCCCAGCACCTACACAGTGGCTCTGTAACAACAGACCCAGGGGATTTGATGTTCTCCTTTGACCTCAGCAGGTAAATGGCATGCATCTATAGCACACAGACACACAGTTGAGCTCTCTCTGACTCCTTTCAGATTAAGTTGTGTGACCTCTTAACTGCCCCTGCCACCAAGCCTTTGTCCCACTGTCATGAACTCTACCCTCCTACACGACGTTATGAAAACCACCACCCAACTAAAGTCAGAAGTGGAAAGGAAACTATCAGTATCTTTGTTACTGAACAGGTTTTGAGGCAAGGTTACCCCTACCGGCTATTTGATCTACAAATGTAGAAAGACAAAAGAATCATGAAAACATGTGAGAAGGCAGTTGCTGAGATAGGAAAAGTCATTGGAGATTGATTAAGATTAACTGGGTTTTGGCCAAAGTGAAAACTAAGAGCAGCAGCACCATTACCGGTATCTCCCTGTGACTTTAAGACCAATAATTATCACATGACTATACATCAATGCCCCAAAACACAGAGTCTTTAAAGGTATATCTATGGCTGTCCTGATGGTTGCTGTGCGTGTTGTGGAATTTGAAACTGGCATCTCCAAAAATGCAGATGGCAGAACCTGAGCATGCCCTTTGACTTAAATACTAGGTTCAAAACAGCTAATTCTGCTGGGTGGTGGTGGCACACACCTTTAATCCCAGCACTTGGGAGGCAGAGGTAAAGCAGATCTCTGTGAATTTGAGGCCAGCCTGCTCTACAGGGTGAGTTCTATGATAGCCAGGGCTACACAGAGAAACCCTGTCTTGAAAAACCCGTACCAAATAAAACAAAACAGCTAATTTTAAGTATCAATAAAATGGATTCCATTGAGCCACCCTATAGCCAGAAGACATATGAGGAAATTGTTAAGGAAGGCATCACCCATGTTAAGAAAACTGGCTCTGTCTAGAGAGATGGCTCAACAGAGGACTTGGGTTCAATCCCTAGCACCCAAATTGTGGCTTACAACTATCCTTAACTCTAGCTACAGGGAATCCTATGCTCTCTCCTGACCTTCATGAGCAACAGGAATGCACACGGCACACAAACATACATGAACCCAAAACATCAATGTGCACAAAACATTAAAAAACTTTTTAAGGAACCTGGCTATGAATCTGATATGGTAGCATCTGTGCTATGTGTCTGGAATGGTGACGACATGCTGAAGCCAAGAGCTAATCTGCCTTAGGTCAATGAATGTGAGGTCACCCATGAAGTGGAACCACACTGCTGGGGGCTTTGGATTGTATCCTATCACCAACTTGTCCAAAGATCAAGCCTTTACTCTTGCCCCTCCTACAAGTCTATATATTGGCTGCATTGGTATTGCTGCTGTGGGCCAAGCAGATACTGGTATTATCAGCCACGGGTGACTACGTTTGCTGTTAACAGTCAATGTCACAACTGAAGTATGAAGTCTACTGAAATGCACCTGGGGCTTTGAATGAAGCTCTTCCTGAGACAATATAAATGACGTCAAGATGTCCCTGTGGCAATAATAAAAATGATCCGCAATGAGAGCAGCAGGGTCTCTGCCAAGGTGATTGTCCTGAGCCACCCAGGCCAAAGTGATTATCACATAGCTCATACAGTGTGCACACTGGCTCATCTGGAAGGAAAGGCTGATCACTTTTTTGCCTGGAAGAAGATGGTCCCACACACTCCTACTTCATGATGCTGCCACAGTAATACGGCTCCAGATCAAAATGGGTAATAAAGCAGTGCAGGCAAATGGCAACATTAAATTAGGTGTTTGGCCCAGGAAGGCCAAGATGGGTCAAGAAGTTCTGCAAAGAAAAGGAGGGTCTTGAAGATGAGCATGGTGCCAGTCACCAGAAGTCAACAGTGACTAATCAATAAAGCTGATCCTCTTACGACTACACAAGAAGTTGCCAAGAATTCAATGTGGATTACTCAAAAAAAAAAAAAATCACTGGGTATTTGAAGCACTGGAAATGTGAAAAGGCTTAGTAAGTGGAAGTTCCATCAGATAAGTGAAAATTGGAAAAAAATCATCTCTTTGAACGATCACTCTCTCTTATTCTAGGCAGCAATAACCAATGATTTCTTGATTGGATTGTGATATGGAACAAAAAGTAGGTTGTACATGACAACTATCTATGACAAGCTCAATGGTTGGACTGAGAAGCTCCAAAACACTTTCTAAAGCTAAAGTTGCAAGTAAGAAAAAGGTCTCGTTACTGCCTGGTGTTTGCTACCACTTCATACTACAGCTTTCTGTAGCCCAGCAAAACCACTACATCTGAGAAGCATGCTCAGCAAACTGAGATGCACCAAAAACTGCAATACCAGAAGGCAGCAATGACCAACAGAGAAGGACCAATTCTGGCAATGTCTTCTCTGTGACAACAGCCAACCACCCATCTCACAACTAGTGCTTCAAAAGGCCTTATCCACTATATTCATCTGATTTCTTACCAACTTCTTTAAGTGTTTTCATAACCATTAGTAGACATAACACTACCATGTTCAGGAAGATGCAGAAAATGCTTTCTAAGAGTGTGTCAAACTTCACACTCAATTTTATGCTATAGAAATAAATTTATTTCTTACTGACAAAAATGTGTGGACTGTAATGGTTTATAGGTGATTAATAAAGATATGTTAGAGACTTTAAAAGAAGCTCATATACATAACCGAATTAAATTAATAAAACAGAACAAAACAGGGTGAACACAAAAACTGCCCACAGAACTGATTTTTCAGGAATATACAAAACATGCACATATTCCCCTCTCAGACCCTACAGCTACTTTGTTGATCACACATTCAAGTTGTATTTTGCTACTGTTTTACATTTGATAATTTTTACATAATTTGAAAATACTCAGGGGCTGGAGAGATCTTCTAAAGGACCCTGGTTCAATTCCTAGCACCCACATGGAATCTCACAACTGCCTATAGCTCCAGTTCTAGGGTGATCTGATACCCTCAAACAGACATACATGAAAAGCATTAAATATGCTTGAAAAAAGATTTATATAAAAGAACAGAAAATACTCGTCTAACACCTCAAACATGCCTAGGTTTCCTGCCTCAAACACGTTAGGTTGTGTATACAAATAAAACTATTTGTACAGAAATGATAAGCATTTTGAAATAAAAATGAGAACATGATTATTTCCCAAGACAACAGCTATGAAGTAAAACACATCAGTGACAATGCTGTAAAAATACAGGTCCATATCTGGCGCAACATCAAAAAATGCTGGAACTTTTTTCAAAGAGTAAGCACAGTTATTTAAGGCTAGTATTGTGGTTTCAAATACAGCTGCATTTCCCAAAACTTTTTGTGGTAAGAAAAAGCTACAAATGCAGGTGAATATGGCACTCACGGAATCCTACCAGTGACACAGAAGGTAAATGAAGGTGGCTATTCATATGGTAAAATGTTCAATTTGCTCCCAGAACCAGATACTATTATTCTTTGATGTTTCACTGATAGTTCTTTTCTGAGACAGGCTCTTGCTGTGAAGTACTTGTGAAAACTTGTGGGAGCTTCCCCCATTGCCTGCCAGCGCCTGCTTCATAGGCCTATGCCACCACAACTGGCACTGAGAGTATTCTCAACCTTATTTCCCCTGTGCTGGATACTTTTCTGTCACGCTGACATAAGGTAGAACCATTGGGGAAGATGGAGAGAAAAACTGAGAAAATGCCTGAATCAAACTGGCCTATAGGCATGTCTGCGGGCATTTTCTTGATTATTGGTTGATGAGAAGGGCCTAGCCCTCTGTGGGTGGTACGCCTGAGCAGGCCCTCCTGGACTGTAATAAAGTATCAGAGCATACCAGTAAGCAGATTGCCTCTATGGTCTCTGCTTTAGTTCCTGACTCCAGGTTCCTGCTTGAGCTCCTGCTCTGACTCCCTTCATGATGGACTAGGATTGGGATGAAACCCTTTCTTCCTCAAGTTTCAATTGGTCATGGCCTTTATCACAACAGAAAGCAAACCAGGATATTAGCTTCTAGTTTTATAGGCCAAGCTCACATTTTACTGGTTGATTGGCACAGCTGATTTTAGGGAGACAAATGTATAAACATATTAACAGCCAATGCTTTAACTTTAACAAATCAATGCACTTTTAAAAAGATTTATTTTTATTTATAATTATGTGTAGAAGTGTGTGTCTATATGTGGGAATGTGCATGTAGCTGCAGGTTATCTGTAGATGCTAGAGAAGTGGATCCCCAGGAACTGGAATTATAGACAGTTGTGAGCTGCCTAGAAATCAAACCTGGGTCCTTTGGAAGAATAACAAGAGCTCCTATAATTCACTGAGCCAGTGAACTGGGGGTAAATCTCAGGGATACATCACTGGCCTGGTAAGTCCACAGCCATGCTAAGTATATATTCAACCATGAACTACACCCATCAGTCCCGAAAAATATTTTAAAAGTCTCAGAAATCCAAATTATTTCATGTGGTTTTCACTGTAAATTTTGTAAGCAAGTTGGTAACATTCTGGGGAATAGATATCATGTTTTGGGAAAAATGATTATAATTTGCACAAGTTAATTTTCTACTCTCTAAACTCAGAGCAACCTCTTCCCAGGAAAAAGCAGCGACTTGCCTGTTGTGGATGTCACTCAAGCCTCTGCAGGAATCCACAGTGATAATGCTGTAGGAATACAAGCGCTCTCCCTCTGGGGGTTCCCAGCAGTCAAAGATCCCTGCCATTGTCAGCGGCCTCCAGTTGTCCCAGACCTTTTCCTTGCTGTCAGGGATGTCTGCAGCCTCGTTCCCACCTGACTGGAAACAGCAGGTTGATTAGAGATGCCCAGTGCTGCTTCTGACCTGACAGTACGCCAGCTGTTTGGAAGCAATTCGACCCATTCTGTTTTGACCCTGTCTGAACCATTATCATCAACACCAAGAAGATTCATGGCAAATGTCCACTGAAGCGGCAGATTATTGCTTCTTAATACTTTCAGAATTTAATACCTTCACTTGGTTTTCAAGTTTCCAAAAATCTAGCTCAGGAAGAGCCTATTACCAAGAAGAGCCTGGCTACAGGGGAAAACCCTCTGGTGTGTCACTGCTCACCTAAAGAACAAGGAGACACAGAGAAAATAAAAGCCTGTGCTGAATTAAAAAAAAAAAAAGATGAAAACAGCAAAATCTAAACCCTGTTCCTATGAGAGTGACTTGATCTAACATGTAAAGGCATAATAGAATTCCCATGAATAATTATTATTTATTTTGGTCTCTGCCCTATATACTGACTAACAACAAAAATTATAAAACACATGCACATATACACACACAAACCCTAGAAGAAAAGAATCTATTGCCAAGAGAAATCAGAACCAGACTTAAGGCATGATTATATTTCCCAGATGACATAGACATGACATGACAGTAAAGGGCCTCTAAACAGTGAACATAGACATGACATGACAGTAAAGGGCCTCTAAACAGTGAACATAGACATGACATGACAGTAAAGGGCCTCTAAACAGTGAACACTACCCAAACTGAAAAACAGAGAAAAAGAGAAATTCAGAAGATAACATTCAAGAACTAGGTACCATATCAAATAATATAACACATCTAAAATATATAAATACATGTTTTTTCAGAAATATAAAACCAGACTTCAAGCTGGACTTAGTGATGCATGCCTTTAATCCCAGCACTCAGGAGGCAGAGGGAGGCAGATCACTGCTAGTTTGAGGCCAGCCTGGTCTACAGAGTAGTTCCAGAACAACCAGAGCTACATAATAGAGAGACCCTGTCTCAAAACCAAAACCAAACCCCCCCCCAAGAAACCCAAAACAAAACCCATCAATTAAAAAGCATTTGGGGAGATGGTACACGTCAGTAAAGTACTTCCCACACAAGCATGAAGATATGAGTTCTCATGCCCAGTATACTGACATAAAAAAATTGGACAACATGGTGGCATGTGCCTATTACTACTTGGGAACTTGCTAGCCAGCCAGCCTACACAAACCAGTGAGCTTCCAATTCAATGAGAAACACTGTCTCAAAAAAATAAGTTTAAGGACAATTGAGGAAGACATGCAACATCAAACTCTAGCCTCTACCTGAATAAGCACATAGTCATATGCATCTGGGTGCCTGGAACAAACATGGCATTAGTGGCCCCTTAAGAGAGCAGAAAGTTATGTGCCAGTGCAGTGGCGCACGCTTGAAGTCCCAGCAGCCAGGGAGGCAGAGGTGGGCAGATCTCTGTGAGTCCAGGGCCAGCCTGGTCTACAAAGTGAATCCAGAACAGCCAAGGCTACACAGAGAAACCCTATCTCAAAAAACAAACAAAAAAAGAAAGAAAGAAAGAAAGAAAGAAAGAAAGAAAGAAAGAAAGAAAGAAAGAAAGAAAGAAAGAAAGAAAGAAAGAAAAGAGAAAGAGCAGGAAGTTGCTGAGCACTGGTGCTGCACACCTTTAATCCCAGCACTTGGGAGGCAGAGGCAAGGGACCTCTGAGTTCAAGGCCAGCTTGGTCTGTAGAGGCTTAGTTAAAAAATACAAAGAAAGGATAATAGTAAGGCTGTTGGCAGACAGAAAATAATTGAAGGAAAGAAAGTGAAAGTATTCAGTTCAATTTGGTTTTGAAATGACTGGCTTTATTATTCCATGTGACCAACTGTACCAACTGTTAGTATTTATTTAAAAATGATGTTGCACACACAAAAAATATTATATGAAAGAGATTTATTGGATGGAGGTGGAGAGATAGAGAAGAAAAGGAAAGAGAGAGACATGGTGGGTGAAAGAAATGGAGGCAGAGAGAGCAATAGAGAAAGAGGAAGAGAGAGGCAAAGTGGCAGGTTGCTCCTCTTGTAGCTTGTGCATGCACAGCTGAACCACGACTGCCACGCACCTAGTGGACAACACATGATGACATCACAGGTTACCAGGAAATCCAGAAGCCGGCTGTCTATACACTAACAAACTGTACTAAATATATATTCACACAAGCCTTCCCTGCATGTGAATGTTTGTAGCAGCATCATTCCAAACAAAAGGTGGAAACTTAGTGGTTTTTAAAAAAATTGTCCTGACATAACGAGACATGACTTTTGTTTGTTTGTTTGTTTGCTGAATATGCCACATGCTTCAGAAACAAGGCCCAAAGTTCCCTGAGCTTGAACTAACTCAAATGCCAGTTCTCTTAGGGCTAGCTCTTATGGAACCAAAAGGCACTTTGCAAGCTTCCAAAGAGGGAGGCACCAATAGTCTACCTAGTTCTGACGCGTATGAACCGCATCAATGACTAGCAAGGCATGATCATCCTGAGGGTGCAGCGGTGGCACGCACACCTTGGTGGTGACCAACAGCTCTTTAACTGGACTCCACAAGAGGGAAGCCATGCCTGGCACTGGAAACCTACTAATTCCTAAAGCTAACTACTCAATGCTAGTGACATCATAGATGTGGGAGGAGAAGCTACTACCACTACTTTACTAAACCAGCACAATCCCTAACAATAATCTAAGCATTTGTGCTCATACCACAGATAAGTGTAGTCTTCACCCCTCATCAAGGAAATTCCTTTTTGCAACAGAGACCATTACAGAAAACCACAACAAATCAAAATGAAGCACTGTGGAGCACAATCTTAATGGACACAGCTACCAAAAACACTCCTGTACCCGAGGCTCAGAGAGCTCTGCAGAAGAGAGGGTGGAAAATTACAAGAGTCAGAGGAGCAGCGAGTTTGCTGTGAGATTGTGTCTCTTACAATGTCAGAAGCTAAACCCATAAAGTCTCACCAACATGACTGCCTAAATGTGAGATAGACAAGAACACCAATGCACAAGTAAAAGTAGATGGGGAAAAGCCCAGAAGGCCTCAACCCTATACAAATACAACAACTGAGGAATACAGAGAGTGGGAGAAATAATCATTCCTAGGAAAGAGCACATCAACTGGCGTCCAGTGTCAAGAGGTCAGCACTGAAAACATACACATAAGTAACATTACATTATATTACATGGAAAGGTTTAGGAGTGTGTATGTGTATGTTTGTATGTATACACATATATCTATGCATGCAATAACAATGAAAAAGAGGCCAATGAACATGAGGGGGTATATGGTAGAGTTTGGAGGGAGGAAAGGAAGAAATGTTGCAATCTCAAAAATTAACTATAGGCATACAACTTAATGATGAGATAGTTCTGAGAAATGTGGCATTAGGCATTTTTTTGTATTTACAGTGAGGAGTGTATTTAACATACCCTAGATTATACAGCAACGAGTAGTCAGCACTAGGTATGTGTCCTGTTGTTTATAGACACATTGCTATATGACTTTGATTTGTTCCTCTGTCTTTCCAAACATTCTGTGCACACAACTGTTCATACCTTCTCTGTCTTGGTTTGAGGAAAATAGATGAAGTATGGTTGCCTCTGGCTTGTCCCCTGACACCGCTGCCACTCGTAGAACCCATCTGCTAAAACAACACATCGCCGTCCTTTTCCCAGGGGAACCTGAGAGAGAACAAACAGGACACAGTCATAGTGACCGGATTCCATTACATGGACTCTCATGTTCAGCACTGTACTCTGGTGGTAGAGGCTTCCCTAGCAAGTATAAGGCCATGGGGTTCACCTTCAGAACCTTATCAAATATGTGTATGTGTGTGTGTATACACATACAAACTACAACACTCAGGTTCCATGTGTGGCTCCAGAGGAGTTACCGTTTACCTTTTTTAAAGTGCTGGGTAAGGACTGAACTCAGGCAAGTATGCTACCATTGAGCTACAAATACATACCCAAAGAAGTTAATTTCTCTGCACCTCAAATCTCTCTTTTTTTTTTTAAAGATTTATGTATTTATTATTTATATAGCATTCTTCCTGCAAGTATGGCGACACACCAGAAGAGGGCACTAGATCTCATTATAGATGGCTGTGAGCCACCATGTGGTTGCTGGGAATTGGAACTCAGGACCTTTGGAAGAACAGACAGTGCTCTTCACCACTGAGCCATCTCCCCAGCCCCCTCAAATCTCTTAAGACATTTTTTTTTTAAGATACAGGGTCTCACTATGAAGCTCTGGCTGTCCTGACACTATGGAGATCAGGTTGGCTTTGAACTCACAGAAATCTGCCTGCTTCTGCCTCCCAAGTGCTGGGACTAAAGGCGTATACCACAACACCTGGCTTTAGATATTTTGATTTTTTTGAGAGAGGGTTTCTCTGTGTAGCCCTGGTTGTCCTGGAACTCACTCTGTAAATCAGGCTGGCCTCAAACTCAAGAGACCCATTTGCCTCTGCCTCCAAAGTGCTGGGATTAAAGGTGTTCGCTGCCCCTGCCACCCAGCTTAGATATTAATTTTTTTAAATAATTGCTCTGTATGACAGTACATGTTTGTACGTAAAATGACAATTCGTGGGAGTCAGTTTTCTCCTTCTACCATGTGGGTCCCAGGGATGACTCTCACGCTTGGCAGCAAGCGCCTTTACCTCCTGAGCCATCTTATAGAGCCCCATATCATTTTCTTATACATAAAGTCACCATCAACTAAACAGATGTTGAAAGATTGAATGGCATGCATACATAAAGACAAAAGCGCTTTCCTACTGAACAGATACACATGGCAGCTAGTGCCATATGGCATTTTTCTCCAGGAGGGAAGGGGAGACCTAGGAGGTAAACAAAACGTAACATGTGTGAGTAAGTAAAAACCTGCAAGATTCTAGAAAGGACCTTCCCAGCTTTACAGGAGTAAACAACTGTTCTCCTAGGGAAGGAGACTGACCTGTCCAGTTGCAGAGAAATTCAGAGTGGCAGCTTTTGAGTGCTGAAGTGGCTGTCAGTGATGAAGCTGCTTTTTAAGTCATCCCTGCTCCTATAAGTGACCGACCCCATACCCATACTCCTCTTAGTAAACCCAATAAAAACTCACTGGTTCACCAAGCTGAATTTCTATCTGTCTTAGGCTCCTCTTTAGGGGTGAGCAGATGTGTAAATTGCATCTCCCCAGTTAAAAGCTTGCCAACAACAACCTGTCTCCAGTTTGCTCCATGTGGACCAGGCTTTGCAGTATTTACACAGTCTCATCCTTTCCCAGACTGAATTAGGCTGGCTCTCAATGACAAATAGAATGCAGCACAAGCAATGCTGTATATGACGGACAAGACCAGGTCACAAAGATTTTGTAGCTTCTGTTCTGCTTTCTTGAATCATGAGCACTGCAGTAAATGAGGTGCCACATCAGAAGCTTGGCTAAGAGACACTCATGCTAGGAATGTAAAAAGGCTTCTAAGTTCCAGACATACCACCCAAGGTATCAGCTGGGTATGAAGAAGCCACTTGTCTTAGTTTGTTTTCTATTGCTGCTGCAAAATACCATGACCAAAAGCAACTTAGGGAAGAAAGGTTTTATCTCTGTTTATCATTTATCATGAAGGGAAGTCAGAGCAGCGACTCAAGCAAGAACTGAAATAGATGAACCCAGTGTGGTAGATTTTAATGCCAGCACTCGGGAGGCAGAGAGAAGCAGGTGGATCTCTTTGAGTTTGAGACTAACCTGGTCCACAGAGTTCCAAAACAGCCAAGGCTACATAAAGACCCTGTCTGAACAACAATAATAGCAACAGACACAGAAACAGAGGCCTTGGAGGAATGCTGTTTACTGGCTTGCTTCACATGGCTTGCTCAGTTTTGTTTTGTTTCCATATAACCCAGGACCACCTGTCTAGCAGTGATACTGCCAACAGCGAACTGGGTCCTTTCACACCAATCACTGAACATAAAAATGCCCCACAGACATGCCCACAGTCTAATCTGATGGGAGGTTTTCTGATGTTGAGGTTCTTTCTTTCAGCAGAGCCCAGCTTGTGTCAATCTGACAAAAAAACTAACCAGTACAACTACCATAGGTATCAATCCTCAGCCAGGTAAGTACATCACACATTACCAGTAAAAACTGCCTCACTGAGCACAATTAGTCCACAGTATATGAGATTTTTTGCCTTTAAATTTTTATTTTATTTTTGGTGGGGAAGGGGCTGATCATGCCACCGTAGGCATGTGTAAGTCAAAAGACAATTTTCAAGAAGAGTTGATGCTATCCTTCTACCATGTGTGTTCTCGTGGTTGATGTCAGGTCATTAGCTTTGGTAGCAGCTGCTTTACTCAAGGAACTTTGTTTGCTACCTCCACTCTCATTCTGAGATTAAGGTCTCATTGTATACCTCTGCTTGGTCAAAACTCACTATGTAGACCAAGTTAGCCTTGAATTCACAGATCTGTTGGCTTCAGACTCCCAAGTGCTGGGATTAAAGGTGGGTGCCACCATATTGGGCCAATTATTTTGTTTTAAACCACTGTTACTTTTCAATTGCTGTGCTAAGACACCCCGCAGAACAACTTCAAGAAAGGGTCTCACTGGAGGCTTACAGTTTTTATATTTTGAGGCACAATTACCAGACAGAAAATGAGAGTACTAAGTGGTAGTGTCATGGGCTTTTGAAGCCTCAAAGCTCACTCCCCAGTCACACACCTCCTCCAATAATGCCACACCTCCTAATCCTTCTCAAACAGTTCCACCAACTGAGGACCAAGCTATTATGAGCCAATGGAGCCATTCAAACCTCCAAAACCAGTAAGTTTGGGCATTACTGGTCTAGAACACAGCAATAAACAGAACAGGACTCAACATTAACAACTGGGAATATCTTCACAGGGTGGTTGGTGGCTGCATATACCTGTAGTCCCCGCATTTGGGAGGCAGAGGAAGACAGATCTATGAGTTTGAGGCCAGCCTGGTCTTCGGAGCAAGTTCCAGAGCAGCCAGGGCTACACAGAGCACTATCTTGAGAAAAACAAAAGAAAACAACCAACCAAAAACAACAAAACCCTGGGAATATCTTTTGGAGCCATATTTCTCAGGTATACAAAATACTAAACAATGTTAGGAAGCGTGCCCTTTCCCTAGACAAGCTATCTACCTTGAATGACTGCTTCTCCATTATGGTGTCACTCCGACAGTTGGTTGTGTTGAACTGCAGCTTGGAAGGGTCACTTTCTTTGAACCAAGATGGGACCAGGCCCCATCGCATGGGAATGATTATCCGCTCTGATGAGTCTGCATCCTGCCATTGAAAAAAGGTTCAGATTTAGCACCCGAATTGGTGATTCACACTTGTAATCCCAGCACTCAAAAGGCTGAGGCAGGAGGATTGCTGCTAATTTAAGACCAGTTTGGGAGCCAGGTGTGGTGGCACATGCCTGCAATCATAGCACTCAGGGAGGCAGAGGCAGGCAGATCTCCATGAGTTTGAGGCCAGCCTGGTCTACAAAGTTTGAGTCCAGGATAGCCAAGGATATACAGAGAAAACCCTGTCTCAAAAAATGAAAAAATAAAAAAGACCAGTTTGGGCCACATAAAAAGTCCCAAGCAATTCTGGATGACAGAGAATCCTGCTCAAGTGCCACAGAGATGATGCAGTGGTTAAGAGTATGTGCTGCTGTTACAGAGGACCTGCCTTAGGTCTTAGCACCATGCCTGGCAGCTACAACTGCAAGTAACTAGCTGCAGAGAATCTGAGGCCCTCTTCCCACTGACATACACTCACACAGATTAATGAGCACATATATAAATTTAAAACAAAATTGGTTGAGCAAGACACAAAAATACATTAAACAGGCTCAGATACAGCAGGAAGACCTGAATTACTATATATAAAAAATACAAGGTTATTACGGGGGAAGAAATCAGCTGAGCAGTGTAGTGCCTGCTCTTAATCCTAGTGCCTGGAAGACAGGTAGATCTCTGTGAATTCAAGGCCAGCCTGGCTAACATAGTGAGACCCTGTCTCAAAAAAAAAAAAAAAAAAAGAAGTCGCTTAAGAATGGTGGGAAACACCTGAAATCCCAATACCTGGGAGCTGATGCAGGTGTACTGTGAATTCCAGGCTAAACTGGTCTATTGTCTGAAGTAGGTCATAGGCCCAAGAAAGGATATCAGTCTTTTCTTTGATAAATAGACATGGTGTCACACTAAACAGTTAAATGTACACCCAGATATCAGTGTTGTTCTCAGCCTTAGTCAGAGAAGCTTCTGAATGTAGAAGGTGATGCAGAGACTCACAGCTGGTCAAAATTCTGAGAATAATGACTTTTAAGTGTTCAATTCTAAATGGACACCTATATCATCCCTGAATGGCACAGGGAAGAGAGAATAAAAAATGTAAAAGTTAGGGGGGAAGAAAAGTAGAAAGAGGATGAGAAAAGAACAGCAGACAGGCTGGAAAGTAATGGTCAAGTTAGAATAATCACAGTACATTGTATTCATACATAAAATTGTCAAAAAATTAACGAATATAAAAGTGGAAGGACTAATCTGGGCATAGTCGTACATGCCTTTAATCCCAGCAACTTGGGAGGCAGGTAGACCTCTGAGTTCAAGGCCAGCCTGATCTACAAGGAGTTCCAGGACAGGGACACACAGACAAACCCTGTCTCAACAAAAGAAAACAGAAAAGGTAGAATGATCAGAAGGAGTGCTGTGAGACTGTCTCCTGGAAGTGGTACAGCTGCTGCACTCATGAGCTCAAGAGCAGTACTGGACTCCTGACAAGACCTAATCAAGAACGGGCTCTCCAATCCAATTTATTTCACCACAAATAAAGATTGCTCATGAAGCCCCAGTCCTCCCTGAGAAGCTGTAGGCAGGTAAGGTTGTTGGGAGGGGGAGGGAGTCATATTCCTCGGTGGTACCCTTTTCTGGCCTCCACAGACATTGTACAATGTCTATGTGGTACATGGACCTTCATTCAGACAAAACACCTATGCACATATAGAAATGTCAGTGATGTCTTAAGAAATCCTGTTCTCACAATCCTATTGGTCTGTTTTTCATCATTGCACAGAACAACCCCAAACAAGAGAGTGATGATTAGAAAGTGGCTGAGAAGCCAAGTACTGAAACTATTGGTCGGAATTAGTCATCTTGTCCTCCATGGGGTCTGACTTTGGAACAGAACAGCTGGTGGCACTGTGGTAGATGAGGAAGTACTATGCAAATCAGTGGTTTCAAATACAAATATTGCTATCTATACTTATATGCTGGTAGTTGAAATACTGAAATGCTCCTAATTTTGTTTCAGAATTTACAGGCTTGAAAAAAATGCAAAAAGAGAGAAAAATGAAGTATCGAATATTTACCAAATTAAGAAACCCTAGCAATCTAAACAAATCATTACAGATGTGCACTCAAACACTACATGAGCAAAACTTGAATGACCCAAAAGAGAGCTATGTTTGCTAAGGGCTCCATCTCCTCATCCCGCTCCCCAAGATCCACCCACTGGGACAGGGGCCGTGGTCTGTTCGGTACTCTTAAGTGCTTGCTGCTCTTGCAAAGGTTCTGGGTTCAATTCCAAGCACTCACATGGTGGCCGTTTGTAACTTCAGTTTCAGGGTCTCTGAAGCTCTAACTCCCGAGGGCACTAGGCACACATCTGGTATACACACACATATACATGTGGGCAAAACATTTGTACACATAAAAAATTGTTTAAGCTTTTAAAAAAATAAAAATATTTGTGTGCTAGGACTGAACCCAAGGCTACGGGCATATGAAATATGTTGTACATCCCCAAGTAACATCACCAGCTCCAATCACATTTATCTGTGTGCATGCACGCTACAGAATGGGAAGGAAATACAGAGGACAACTTGCAGGGGCTGGTTCTCTCCTTCTACCTTGCAGGCTTTCGTGATCAAATTCTGGCTGTCGGGTTTGGCAGTGCACGAGCTGAGACATTTTGCAAGCTCCCTAATCACTTTCTTTGAGCCAGTTTTGCTAAGCAGCCTTGACTGGCCTCCAACTCACAGTGATCTACCTTCCTCTGGCCTCCTTTGTGCTGGGATAAAAGGTGTGTACCACCACATTTGGCTGTTTGTTCTTTTAATGACACTCAGATGACACCAATAAATCAGTAACATTTAAAGGCTGCTATCTTTAAAAAAAAAATTCAAGCTAGGCAGAGTGTATACTCCTATAATACAGGATTTCTGGAGATAGAAGCAGGAGGCTGCAAGCTTGAGGCCAGCTTGTCCTATATAGTGATTTCCAGGACAGCCAGAGCCAGTTAAGACTCTGTCTCAAAAGAATTTTTAAATGTATTCAAATTTTTAAATGTATTCAAATATGAGGTCCATATAAATTGGGCATGCATTAAAAGTCTAATTGAGCCTGAAAAATACTGACTTACTCCTTCCTGAGGCCCAGACTGATTTTCTGCTAGGGTCTGGGTCTATCTGTAAAGGCTGATTTCAAGGTCACTGCAGCCCCTCTGCTGGGCAGACATCGGAGGCGCCGGGGAGAACTGCAAGACGGGGCCAGAAGCTAGCAGGGTGCTCCCACTGCCCTCACCTTCTCAAAGTGCAGCCGGGAGAGAAGCACGGGGCTGCTCGACTGAGGGCTCTTGTTGTACGAGGGGCTGTACTTGTCAGGGTCCCTCCACTGTGGGAGCCGCCGCCGGCCTTGCCGATCGTGATAGGCACAGGCCCGGGTGAGAACATCTCTGGGCAAGTGGCAGGACGTCCGCCCGCACATTCTTCAGCACGGCCCCGCAGACCTGCAAAGTCACAAAAACGGAAGCTTTCAGGGCCCAGGTCACAGCGTCCTCCCGGCGATGTCTGCAGGATCCCCGCCGCCACATCTCCCACGGACGGCTCCGTTAGGCCAGGGTCGGCCGGCGCGGCGACCGCAGGGCCCGCAGTGCAGAAGCGGCGCTTCGGGCGCTCGGTGGCAGGGCCGGTCCCCGAGTTTATTTCGGTGGATTAACAGTTCAGCAAGGAAAGACGAGAGCCCTCCGCAGTCACGCCCGCAACAGCGGCACAGGCCGCGCGGCCGCCCTGAGCCGGGAGGGACCGGTAAGCCCGGAGGCCCCAGCCAAGACCCCGGGGCGCGCTCCTCCGCCCGCCCGCCCGCCCGCGGCCCGCCCGCGGCCCCTCAGCGGGCCCTGTCCTCCGCCCGCCCGCCCCCGTCCCCTCGGTCAGGGCTCCCTCCTCCTACTTCTCCCGCCCGCGAGGCCCTCTTCTCCACACCCCTTCCCTTGGCGGGCGGTCACCGCAGGTCCGCCTCTCCTCGCCGCCGGCTGATCTAAGCCCTGCTTCCCCGCTTCTCGCGGCCTCCTCAGGGACACCCGCCCCGCCCCCGACGTGACGTCGGCGCCATCGGGGCGTCCTCCCCACAGGTGGGGGCGTGGCTAGGCGATGAGCGGAAGCATGATTAGCGTTGGACACTGAGGGTCTAGCTAGGTGCGAGGCTGTAACGCCGAACAAAACACACTCCTGAAACAAGCACTGCGGGAGAGCCCACCTTCCTCCTTCCCAGGCCAGAAGCTGAAACCAGAATGAACCTTTGTAGCGCTCCACACAGAAGCCTTTAAACGTCAGGAGGCCCCGCCTTGTTTCCTTTGTAACATTCCTGTGGGCCGTGCGTACACCATTGAATACAAGAACAGCAGCGGTCTTCACAAAAGGAGGCTGACACGATTTCCTTTCCAGAGGTTTATTAGAATGGAATGGCCTCCAGGCTATCATCAGGCCTTAGGGTAGGAGGGTATTAGGCAGAAAGAACCCACTGGTGGTGGTCTAAGCGAGCGGGGGTGGGGTGGGGGCTTAAAAGGAAGGCCAGGCTTTCCTTTAAAGCCTGTAGAGGCCCTTTATTAAGGACCGGAAGAAAGGAGGGAAGAGATGCCAGGCCAGAGGAGCGGCTCCAGAGTCCTCAGAAGGGGGATGGGTGGAGGTCAGAAGAATGTCTGTAGGGAGCAGCCTGCGGGGTACCTTCCTGAGCAAATCCCCAACAAATGAGAAACCTGACTGTCTACAACCTTTTAGGGGTGACAGGAAATTTCACATCGTGTGATTTAGTTCAACAGAGCAGGCATGACCAAGCACATGGAGGAGCTGGGACCATAAATCATGAAATACTGTTAGGCCATAGCAAAGACAGCTTCATAACTATGCTCAAGAGTGGCCTGATCTCTTCAGGGTATGGGGTTGGCCTAAAGGTACAGGCTTATGTTCTACTGTGTACATGAATGTGTATGTGCACTCACATACAAGGTGTGCATGAGGTCAGGGGACAACTTTTGGGAAATGGTTCTCTCCTACCATATCCTGGCAAGTACCTGCTGAGCCATCTCAGTAGCCCTACAGAGGCCCACGTCTCAGAAACAAGTTCTACTGGTGTTTGCAACAGTTTAAAACCACCTGATTTGAGTTTAAGCCCAAGACCCTTGAGGCATACTGTAGGATTTCTTACTCCAGCCAAAGAGAAAGTTCTGGCAGACTGGCCCAGAGCAGAACCTCTGGACACCTTCCAATCCAGGGATGATCGGGTAACACCCAGGTGAAGGACCTCGGTCCTTTGGAGAACCATCTATCTATAAATGCCCGAAGACGAATGGCTTATCAGACCTGCTAGCTGTTGTCACTCAGCCAGCCTTTAACCCACCCTAGCTTGGCACTGACACAGTCCCAAGGGGATAAGTACATGCTCCTCTTGGTGAAGGGAGGCCTCAAGGAGGGCTGGAGGCCCTGAGCACGAGCCTGCAGAAGCGATTATTCAAGAACTACATGCTGACTTGTTACAGGAATGAGTCAGTTTCCTTGGGGATAAATATTAGAGAAGTCTGAACATTTTATTCATTTATGATGTCTCCTTGCAGACAGGGTGACGAATCTACCCTAGCGTTCCTGAATGACAGGATGAAATTTTTAAAAAAATCTGTATTCATTCTTGATTGTTTCTGGATAGAGATGTGGGGAAGGGTTTCCACTGGCTTCACCGGGAAGAAGCGACTTTGATGTAGTGTTGGAAAAGGTAGGAAACGAGCTCAGGCCAGACCTTTAACCCACAGATGCCAAGATGACATCTACTGGCAGCTCCTCTGAGCTTCTGGCTGTCACCTGCATTGTCACTGTGTCCAAAAGCAGAAGCCGGGAGCGCACAAGGATGTCGTGACCACCTCGGAACACACCTGGAAGAGAAAGTAGAGCCCCCTGAGGCTGAAGGGCTGTGGAGGCGCGTGTACCAGCTGCTCAAGCGGCCCTCATGCTGAGGCACAGCTGGGAGGCCTGGGCAAGTCCCACTGCTTCTCTGCGCTCCGGACCCCTTAAGAACAAAGGGCTGCAGTAACTGTGTCAGGCTCCTGCCAGGCTCAAGTGACACTTGGGTATGCAAAGTGGTAAGCTCCCTTAGAGGCTCCCATATGGCCGCTGAATTTGACAGTACTGAGAACCCTAATAAGTAAAAACCACAAAGCAGGTGTATGACAGACCCAAGGGACTTGGTTGCCTCATCAAGACCAGAGGACTGGGGGTGAGCTGTGGGCACTCGCTGAAGCAAGAGTACCAGCCCAACCTGTTTGTAAACACACCCCAGCCCCTGCCCAAAACAGCCAGCCCCCCTCAAAAAAACCACCCAAGGTTGGTTGTGTCTCAATGGTAGAACACTTCCTTGCCTAGCAGGCAAGAGGCCCCGGAACTAATTATCAGCACAGGAGAGGGAAAAAAGCTAGGTATGGTAGCTCATTGAAGGCTGAGGGAAGAGGATTACTTAAAAGTTCAAGGAATCTTGGGCTATACAGTCAGGTTCTGCTCCAGGAATCTGCCTAGCCTAGCCTCAATCACTGAGTTCCCTTCCCAGCTCCATCTCCACAACTGACTTGAGCAATACAAGCTATGACCCTTTTTGAGTTAAACACAGGATACCAAGTATTTACATATGAATTACAAAATAATTTGCATGAAAATACTCCAGGGAGGAGAGTGGGCACAGGTGCTCCCACAGTGGGAAGAACAGTTAGTGTTCGTTATCTGCATTATTTTCTTTTTTTCTAAATTTGAAAATTTCCAAGATGAAACGTAGATGGCCATTTTTAAAATTTATTTTTATTTTCTGCTCATTGGTGTTTTGCATGTCTGTATGTCTGAGGGTGTCAGTTCTCCTGGAATGAGACTTAAACAGTTGCGAACACTCATGTGGATGCTAGGAATTGAACCTGGGTCCTTTGGAAGAACAGCCAGTACTCTAAACCACTGAGCTATTCTTTTGTTTTGCTTTTCTTAGATTTTTATGGAAACTGAGTCTCAATATGTAGCCCTTGGTCTTAAACTTACACAAAAGTTCCTGTCTCTGCCTCTCAAATGCTGAAATGACAGTGTGAGCTACCAGGCCAGGCCCCATACTCATTCTTCTTAGTAAGAAAACAAAACCAAAAAATAACCAATTAGACAAAGGAACATCAGACAAGTCACAGAAAAAGAAATATGATTGGAAGATACTTACCTTCACTCAAAATGCAAAAATATTAAAACCACATTGGGGGCTGGGGAGACGGCACAGGATCCCCAACATTAAATTATGGACCTGTTGCTTTAACAGACCAGCAGCCATGGAGAAATGCTGAGCCATTGGGCCACACCCCCTGTAGCCAGTATCACTGGATACAGACCAAGGGCTGCCAGGACTACAGGCTCACACAGCTGTTTGTGTGGGAAGTTGGAGGGTGGCAGACAAAGCCTGGGCATTCCCACCCGGGAAGCTGCTCAGGCCACAGGAGAGTGTTCTTACCAGCTAGCAGCAGTGTGTGAGTGTTCTTGTTTTCTGGCACTTTGTCTGACCTTTCACAAGGATGCATTCCCAAGAACTTCACAATGTTGCCCACAGCCTCTGTAGGGAGAAACCCCAGCAATATCAAGTCATGGTGTGTGAGTATCATGTGTGTTTATTTTGTTGGGTGCTAATCTAATCCTGGGCCTCACACATACTAGGTATGCACTTTCCTACTGAGACACAAGCCCAGCCCCAAGCCAGGTATCCCTCTACGCCACTACCACTCAGTGATGCGCTCTGGAGATGGGCCTGGATTCTTGGTGGAAAAGGGGAGGCACACTGGTCAGTTATAGTATGTAAGGGTCCCGAAGGCTGCCAGGCCAGAGATAGTGTCAGCAGCATTTTACCTTCAAGTGTCTTGATAGTAGACAGGGTGAATGTTTCCTCCTTCTCAAACTCATCCCCGACCTCATCCCAGGCTGCTTCAAAGTTCACTTTCATGACTTTCTGGATGTGATCAGACACAGTAACCTCTAGATCCTCCAGCTGGAGAGACGGAGAACAGAGTTCGACTTCAGGAAGACACCTGTTCGACATTTCTAGAAATTCACTCTGAACACATCCATTTATCCCTCCCTTCCCACTGCCAGCGTGGGCCATGGTGAGCTTCAGGACACAGAACAAGTTATGTCAGGACCCATCCCAAGGTTCTCAAAGTGCCACTAGCAGCGTGTCAGCTGCGTCCTCCAGGCCCAGCACAGGCTGAACCCTACTGTCACCTCAGCTGTCAACTTGACACTTAATACATCCAGTCAGCCAGCTTTCACAGGCTGTGTCCACATGACGGATCCTTTGTTCATTCCTCCCCCAGATCTTCCCAGAAATCTGTCCCTGCAGGTGTTTGCGGTGCATACAGCCACAACTACAGTGAAAGCACTGGCTCCACTACAGCTCCCCAGAGGAGAGAAATCTTAAAGTGGCTCCTGCTGCAGTCATTTTGGCTCAGGAATGGCCATTCTCTACTGAGGTCCTTACGCTACACAAGGGTAAACATCAGATGCATTCTAGGAACTGAAGAACTCTGGCCCAGCAGAGAACAAAGAAAAGTACTGGGGCAATCTTTTTGTGCACCGTGTGAAGGTTGTCTTTGTATATGGAAGTGTGGATTGCTAAACCGACAGCTGAGTACTGCCCGGACTTTAATACTGTTATTCTTATGGCTCATCACCTGCCTCATATTTTGTAAACACTCTCACTCTCTCACCTTTTGAATGACTTAATAGAGAGGCTAAGTAAGAGAGGAAAGGCGGGACTTCCTGGCAGAGAAAGGGTCTCTGTGAGAAGAGTAAGATGTGGGAGATTCACCAGGTGACACGGGGAAGGAACAGGTGCCGAGACTGAGTGAGAGAGATGTAATGGGTCACATGGCAGGAAGTAGACCAGAATTGGTCAGGTTAGACTAGCTCAGAATCTGCCCAGCTATAGTACCTAAACTATTATAAATATCAATAAGTCTTCGTGTCTAGCTGGCAGGTCCAGAAGGTCCTGCTCTAATTTGACAAGAGCAATTAAAGTCTTAAAATCTTGCTTGCCTTTTGAGCCAATTAGGAATTTATCTGAAGAAAGTACTCAGAAATGCACTTGTAAAAATTTGTACACAGGTATATATGTCTGTGCACCACAATCATGTAGTGCTTGCGGAGGCCAGAAGAGGGCACCTGATCCCCTGGAACCTCGATTACAGACAGCTGTTCTTTACTATGGGTGCTAGGAAATGAACTTGAGTCCTCTAAAGAGCACCAGTGCTCTTAACTGCTAAGCCATCTCTTCAGTCCCTGACAACATCCTCTTACCACATACTCATCCTCATAGCCTTCTTCATCAACCTCTCCAGTGTTGGGGTCACAGTCCTTAACGGTGAACTTCATCACACAGCTGAACGTGCATGCCACTGTGGAGAAGAAGGACTAGATGAAGACAAGTCCCTTCAAGGTCAGTTCGCCACAAGGTGCCCTTCAGGCAGCATTAGTAACAGCTAACATGCCGTCGACCCCACCATGCTGGGCAAAGAAGGCACCACCTCATATGGCAGGACTGTCAAGTCATAGGTCCAAAGAAAAGGCCAAATAAACAGAGACTATGCGGTGTGGCTGAGACTGTGCCACAGCTGTCTGTGGTGGGAAAAGAAAGCTGGGGATATCACTGGAGAAGTGAATCTGAGATGTCTGTGTGTTTGTGTCTGTAGCACAGGGACACTGTGCTACAGTGAAAGAGTACTAACTTGTCTGAAGACCAATAGGCCTTGATCCTAAACTCAATACAACCCACCTAACCTGAGCCTCAGTTTCCTCATCTACGAACAAGAACAGGCAGTACTTACCCCCATGGAGTTGCTGTGAGAATGAAATAAGATAACATGAAAAGAACTTGGGCCTGAGCAATTCTTCTCATGCCTGAGTCAAGGTGTTTCTGTGCCATTCTTGATGCACAAACTCCCATGAAGCCCAAGTGCTGACTACAGAGAGCTCACCAGCTGTGGGGTCTTCCTTCGGCAGAGCCACTAGTGTGTAGCAGGTCCCAGGCTGGTTGTAGGGCAAGCTTCTGGCAGGCACATAGGTGAGCACTTCATATGCCTCCGTGGGTTCCATCTGCACTGTGACATTCTCCAGGGTCTGGTCATTGAGAGTGTTGGTGCAGTCAAACTGGATAAGGCAGAGTAGGGTTCAGATGCTGCTATATGGGAAGAGCCAAGATACACCCCCACTCCCTGGCTCCAGCCCTCTGCATGATTGAACATTCACAGGTCTGATGGGTCCTGTAGGACTTGCCATAGAGTTGGTTGGGCACAGCCCAATGGTATGTCTGATCACTCTTTGCCCAGGACCTCTCTAGCCTGTGAATACCCACCACCTGGGTCTCAGGCTTCCCTGCTTACCTGGAACACCAAGTGGTCAGTGAAGGTGTGTTTGGTGCAACGGATGACATACTCAGTTTCTGACTCAGTGAGGGCCACTGGCTCAGGTGAGGACTTGAAGAGGGGCCCTAGCCCCTGGAACTCAGGCACCGCTGCTAACTGCTCTGGAATCCACAAGCCACATTCACTTGGTTTCTGGATCTCCACACCAATTTGTGCTGGTTTCTAGTAACCCTGCCCCCTCCTGCCCCCACCATATACCCTCCCTGAGAGGGAGGACATGTGCATGTCCAACCAGCTGTTTACTCTTAGCACATTTTCACATCTCTCAGCTCTGGTTCAAGTGTATAATCCTCCAGGAAGACCCTTTATCAAGTTCTCTGAAGCACTAAGTAGAAACCCCAATGTCCCAGGCCTAATCCATCTGAGGACCCTCACCTTTAGTTCACAAATGATTCTCTCTCTCTGTCTCTGTCTCTCTCTCTCAAAACTGGAGGGGATAGCTGTTAAGACATCTGACATGGATGTTAGAAGCTGAATTTGGGGCCTCTGCCAGAGCAGCATGTGCACTTAACTGCTGAGCCATCTCTTCAGATCTTATAAGGATTCTTAAAAGAAGGTGGAGATTAGAAAAAGCCTATAAGGGCGAGGTGCATACTGTTATAGCTACCAACTTGGGTGATGAACAAATGCATACAATGCACTGGCCAGTTAAGACAGATGGCCAATGATGAGTTCCTTCTTTGGAGGGTCTAACTCTGCAGTCCAGGCTAGCTTCAACTTTGTGATCCTTCTGCCTCAGCTTGCTGAATCTTGAGATTACAAGTGAGTACTACAGATGCCCAAAGAAGAGCTACTTCAGAATGTTGCAGAAACGCCAGACATCATAGCACAGACTTGCAATCCCAGTTTCTCAGGAGACCAAAGCAGGAGAATGCAGTTCAAAGCCTGCCTTCAGTACAGAGTGAAATCAAGGCTACCTGTGTACCTCATTAAGATGCTGTCTCAACATAACAAACCTAACAAGAGCTACAGTTCACTACTAGAGCACTTATACCCAGCATGCTTGAGGCCCTAGGTTCAATCTTAGCCCCAAAATAAATAAGTAAATAATTAAAAAACCTCTTTTCTTTGGAAAACCTTAGTATGGCCTATAGGTAAGACTCCTCCCTATGCTCTATGGCAAGTCCTGGCCTTAGGTCACCATGACTGAAGCAGGCTAATCCTGGTATTTTGATAGGTTGAAAGCAACCATACAGGTGAAGAGGCAATGCCCAGTGTCTGTAAAAGATGTCCACCTCTAACTGCTTCAGACACTGCTCCCTTCCCTGCTCTAAGGCACGATTTCTCCCTAGTGGTTTCTGGTCAGCTGAGCCCAGTCACAGGCCTGAGGGACTGTTACGGCAGCAACAAGGAACAAGAGGTTTGGGGATGAGCTGAGTTCATCTTGACACTATTGCCTGTTTCAAAAACAGTGTTTCAATAGCAGACAAACCTTATAAGACAACATGGACTGAACACATAAAAAATCAAAAGCACAGCACCAATGTCTCCGAACTCTAGCTCCTTCAGACATTCTGGAACCCAGGCCATGAGCACCCAGAGAGTCAAAAAGGAAAGAAAAGCCCCGAAACTCAATCACCCAGCGCTCAGGAGAACCAATAGAGTTCTTGCTCTCCTTAAAATATTCTTGGATGCTGTGCTAAAATGCAGGTGTCAATCATGCAAGCAGAAGGAGTGCGCCTGTGATTCCAGCATTTGGGGAGGCAGAGGCAGGTAGATATCTATGAGTTCAAGGTCATCCTGGGCTACAAAGTAAGCCGACAACAGCCAAGGCTATCAAGCCTGTCTTGATAAACCAAAAAAAAAAAAAAAAAAAAAAGACACACAACCAGGTACTCTGCCTCTGAGGCACATGTGATCTGCAGCTGGCAGGCACTGAAGTCACATAAATACTGGCCATTCTGACCATTACTCACCCTGGAAAATCTCCTGCCGAGTGGCTGCTACTTTCTCCGGCTGTTTGACTGTTGCGGTGGCGGTGCTTTCTGTAAGAGCAAGCATACCCAGTACCCCACAGCTCTACTCACAGGCAGCAGGTGCTATTCTATTATTGGATGTTATAAATGCCAACTCTCCTGACAGAGAAGCATGCAAGGAAAAGAGCAATCCTGTCAGCATGGCTGTCCCCACTGCAAGAGATGGCAAGGGCTACTACTCCCTCTTTTCAGCACACCCACCCATCCCTGTCCCCTCTTCAGCCAAGGGAAACACTTGGGCCTTGGGGACAAACAGGGCCTCACCTGGTCTCTGTTCTGCCATAGGGGTGGTGGCCAGAGGCACGGACTTGAGGTCAAATGGCTTCTCGGATGGTTCCAAGGTGTACTGCTGCAGGGCCCTCTCCAGACCAGGGACTGAAACAGTCAGACCTAAAGCCAGCAGAGAGGTCATTCTGCCTGGCTGGCACGACAGACAGGCATGGCGTGTCTAGGGAGGAAAGAGGTCTGGGTCCCCTGCTATCAATATTAGATGTGTTGATGCTGAGAAAATTATGGAACCTGAGCTTTATTCCTCATCCTCATCTTCTTTCCCACAGGGTTGGCACGTAGGTAAAGTGACTTTAAAAGTTACTATGACAATAGAAGTTTCCATTTTATTTATTGTTTTATTTGTTTGACGTGTCATTTTGCTATGTAGCTTAAGTTGACTTGGAATTCACCATCCTCCAACCTCAGCCTCCTCAGGTTTGGGATGAAGGCATAAGCCATCACACCAGACTTAAAAGTTTTTGTTACTGAGTGTTTTGCACTCTGGACTTTGAGCCAAGAGGATTGTCATAAATTTCAGGCCATCCTAAGCTATGTAATGAGATCCTATCTCAAAACAACAACAAAAGTTTTGGACTGAGGACACAGTCCAAACTGGTAACTGAGCAAGCATGTGCAAGGCCCTGGGTTCAAGCCAAAGTAATACATACAGAGAGCACTTTAACTTATTTCGCTATTTCCAGCGACAGGTTCCAAGCCATGTGACCCTGGGTCTTCTGAGGTTATCTCAATCCAAGAGGATGCTCTATAAGTCCAGGGAAGCATGTGTGGTCTGGGATGTCTTGGCCCAGAGAAGACTTACCATTTAGGATATAACCTGCATTGAGAGCCTTTTGCTTCTGCTCCAGGACATTCAGATAAAAGGTGGCTCTGTCTCTCACTTCATTGTCATCATCCATCACACACCTGCAGCCAGGAAACAAGGCATTCCTGACTGAGCCCGGCAGAGTGTCAGAGAGACCCTGCAGGGCTGTATGTGGATGGCAGGGCAATGCAGAGCTCTTAAAGCTCAGTGCCAACGATGAGGCTCTCAAATGCCAGAATAAAACACAAGGGGTTGGTACACCTCCCTAGTAAACATCTCACACAGCACCACCAGACAAAATACACAGAGGGACCCCTGAGCCTAGAGGAGACACAGTTATTCTTTCTTGTGGATTAGGTACTCGGTACTGGCAGGCCCGAGGTACCACACATACAGTGCACAAATACACATGCAGGCAAACACCCACGGAAATAAGACAAAAATAGTTACATCTTTGCTGAGCAGGATGGTGCACACCTTTAATTCCAGTGATTGGGAGGCAGAGGCAGGTGGACCTCTGTCAATTCGAGGTCATCATGGTCTATATAGCAAGTTCTAGGATAGCCAGGGCTATTTAGAGAAATCCCACCTCAATAAACAAGCAAATGAATTATTTTTTTTTAATGGCCAAAAAAAAAAAAAAAGGTGAAGTGGGCCTAAAAGAACACTGTTTTGCACTGTGGCTTCTGAGCCGAGACTCACCTCTTCAGCAACACCAAGATACTAGGTAACATCTCTTCGTTCTGGGCTCCAAACTTGGCCAGAGCACTCACTGCACCTAGTTCCAAGGAAAATATGATTCAGCAACAGCCCCTCAGGCCCACCTGCCAGAGTGTTAGGGGTGCCTAATAGTGCTCAGAGTGGGAATTCATACACAAGAGCTAGTGGGCAGCACCACCAACAGAATCACAAAACAGCTCTTGTGCAATCCAAGTGGATCCTGGTGCTACCCAGGCCTCAACTTCTTCTTCCAGTTACTGGAAAAAGGGGTGAGATAGATTAGTGGCTCCTATTCTGGGGCTAGGGGCTACTTTCAAATGATTAACACCTTCATTTGTATCTAAGATTAACGGCTTCATTTGT
The DNA here is from genome assembly GCA_028658305.1 of Pachyuromys duprasi. Taxonomy (NCBI): domain Eukaryota; kingdom Metazoa; phylum Chordata; class Mammalia; order Rodentia; family Muridae; genus Pachyuromys; species Pachyuromys duprasi. The sequence goes on from CM053761.1 coordinate 51,954,265, forward strand.
ATCTAAGCCTGAGAGAGAAAATAACATGAGACAATAAACTATCGGTTAGTGATTAACTGCCCAAAGAAGAAAATTTACCTATGGGGGACACAGAAGTGAAAATATGGAAAATAAGATGAATTAAAAACAAGATAGCCTGGTGTGGTGGTGCACACCTTTAATCCCAGCACTCAAGAGGTAGAGGCAGGCTGATCTCTTGAGTTTGAGGCCAGCCTGTCTACAAAGTGAGTCCAGGACAGCCAAGGCTACACAGAGAAACTCTGTCTCAAAAAATTAAACGAACAAACAAAAACAAAACAGAAACACAATGCTAAACAGGAATGTACAGTGAAAATTTTTTAAATGTAGAAAATCATTTATCCAGATGGTATCTAAAATCCTCCTGACAATGTGAAAAACAGCTAATGAGGCCATGTGCCTAGTGTGCTGGTCCCCCTGGGGGCTTAGGTCCCTTTGCTGGCGAATTCACTGCAAAAGAAACTAAGAGCCCAGATTACCCCAGCTCAGACCTACCTGCCCGAACCTCTTCATGCTCCAAGACCACACGGTTGTAGATGAAGCGAATGTACTTGGAGGGGTTGTTGGTCTTGGGCCCCTCCTGGCCCAGCAGGTGCAGGATGCGGGTAGCTAGCACCGTGAACTCGCAGTCCTCGATGAACTCACACAGGTGTGACAGCCCGGTCTCCTTGCTCTCTGCGTTCTCCTCAATGATGCTGATGATGCAGTCCACGATGGCGCGCTTGTACTCAAAGCCACCCTGCAGAGAGAGCGGTCTGGCTGAGCAATGAGCTCACATCCTCTGGAGACCAGTGGAGGACCAGCGCCTAGCCAGGCCCAGAGACACTGCTCCACCGAAAGCCTAGAAGCAGGAGCCTAGGCTTCTGTCTCTTTGTTGGATAAAACAAAAGGCTTGGCTTGAAGTTCACTAGGGCCTTCTAGTAATAACAGCAAAGAGTTTGATGGAAACAGTTCAGACCCCAGTTCGCTTGCTGAGTATAAGATACATTATATTAGTAAACTCTGTTTAAGCTGGCTCTGGAGGAAGGGTTGTTCCCTACCCCAACTGTCTACCTGCAGTTGGCAGTTTTCTTCCTTTACTCCTGCTTGCTACACACCTAATGGACTCACTCACTTGAAGTGGAAAGCCTGGCTATGGGAGATCGTGCTCCACACGGATACCCAGACATAAAGAAGCCGGAATGGGTGGCACACTACAATGTCAAGCACAAAATTACTACCTGATCCAGTCATTCCATACCTGGGTATCAGCAACAGAAAGATCACAACAGTGACAGCACATAAACAACCTGAGTGTTCACAAAATGTAGTCTGTAGTTTAAAGGAATGTTAGCCAACATTGAAAAAGAAATCCTGATACATGTTATAGTACAGATGAAACCCAAAGACATTTATAAGTGAAATAAGGAAGACAGAAAAAGAACACTTCTTAATTTCCCTCAAGTAAGGTAACTAGAACAGTCAGATTCATAGACAGAGAAAGAACTGTGGATAAAAGAGACTACAAGAGGCAGACGAGGAGCTAGTGTTTAACAGGTATAGCGCCTGGGCTAAAAACTAAGATGTTGGGGATGGAGCACTTGTTGGAGCACTTGTACACAGAGAGGACTCAGGTTTGATTCCCAGCACCCACAGGCTTACTCACAACCATTGGTAACTCCTGTTCCAGAGGATCCCACGCCCTCTTCTGACCTCTGAGAGCACAAAGCATGCACATGGTATACAAAGATACACGCAGGCAAAACACTCAAACGTAAAATAAAAAGAATAAATCTAATTGAAAAAAAATGTCAGGGGGCTGGAGAGACGGCTTAGCGGTCAAGAGTACCTGCTCTTCCGTTCCCAGCACCCCATCAGGCAGCTCACAGCTGCCAGTAACTCCAGCTCCAGCTGATCCAACACCCACTCTACCCTGCACACTTAGATACACACACACCATACCTAAAGAGAGAATGAAATTTTAAACACTTTAAAAACCAGAAATTATGAGACAAGCTAGACACAGTTGTGGAAGACTAATTCCAACTCACATGCATATATCCCATCCCCCCATACAGATATGAACTCACAGCGATCCACCTGCCTCTGCCTCCCTGAGTGCTGGGATTAAAGGCATGTGACACCACGCTTGGCTATTAAATCTTAATGTTAGAAAAATCTTAAAACTTAAAAAAAGAAAAGAAGATTCCCAGATCAGGTAGGGTGTAGGTCAGTGGAACAAGGATCTCTGCCCACCCCGACCTTCGGCTTGGCAGACTGTGCAAGCACAGGAATGGGCTGGCTGGGCTGCTGGTGAGAAGATAAATCGTCAGCCTGTGTGTGCTCCTGAGCAAGCCCTGGAGCATGTGGAAGTCAGAACACAACTTGTAGAAGTCATTCTCCCCTCTGGTCATGGCTCTCTCTGCCTTCTGAGTTTCAGGGATCCTACCCGTCTCTGGTCATCAGGCTTGGTGGCAAGTGCCTTTACCCACCTCACTGGCCCCTCACTTTACCTTTAAGGGATTCAGCCATTCGTGTTCTGAAGAACAAAGAAAATTCAGTATGAGTCAGGCATGGTGCACGCCTGGAATTCCAGCATTCAAGATGCTGAGGCAGGACAATCCTGAATGTAAGGCCAGTCAGAATGACATAGTGAACTAATCTCAAGGAGAAAAGAAAAGAAGGTGTGTCTGCTCAGTGTGAGTCACAGCCAGTAAGGGATCATACACTACAAAACCCAAATGATGCTTCAGTCCCACTGCTGCAGCCAGCCACCTGCTCTGACGAGGTGACAAACGTCAGCAGGCGAAAGGGAAGTCTCAGTGCTGCAGCCCCTCAGTGAAGGCCATTCATAACCTTGATTGCTACAGCAAGCAAGTAGCTTTCCGGGAGGCAGCCAGAAAGCTGAGACAAAGCTTGGGGTGTTTTAATACCAGAGGTGCCTGGGCTCAGAGACCACAAAGTGCTCTCCTTGTTCTTCACAATAACATGGGAGGCAGGTCATTCCACTCAAGTCACACTAAGCCTCAGCTTCCGTTTTTTTAAGCAGGTATCCCAGGCTAAACTCAAAATCACTATGTAGCCAAGGATGACCTTGAGTTCCTGACCTTCTTGTTTCTACCTTTAAGTGCTAGTATGTATCACCTACCCAGTTTATACAGTACTAGAATCAAAACCAGGCTTTGTGCATGCTGGGCAAGCAGCCTACCAATTGAGCTACACCTCCAGTTCCCGGAATCCTTTTTTCTCTCTTTCTTTTTTTTAAAAGTGTGTGTGTGTGCGCTCGCCTGTGTATGGGTACATGCACATAAGTACACATAAGTACCCACAGAGGCCAGAAGATGGTGTTGGATTTCCCACAGCTGGAGTAAGAGGCAGTTACGACCTGCTAAATGAGTCCAAAGTTGGGTTCTCTGCAGGAAAAGTATGCACTCCTAAGCTCTCTCTCCAGGATATCCTTTTAAAGATAAACACACACACACGTGTGCACACGCACACTTTATCATTCTTTGTGTATGTGTAATATATGTGACTTCAAGCCTATACATGACACATCACAAATATGGAGGGGAGAGTTCAACTTTCAGGAGTTGATTCTCTCCTTCTACCATGGAATTCAGGGATTAAAATCAAGTCATTAGGTTTTCATGGCAAGCCTCCAAAGTATTGGGATTAAAGATGTGTGTCACTATGCCCAGCAGAAATTTATTTCTTATGATAAGCCCTCTGGAGGCAAAGACAGGTGGATCTTTGTTCAAGGTTAGCCTGGCTACATAGTGAGTTCCAGGACAGCCAGAGCTATGTAGCAACCCTGTCCCAAAAGAAAACAACCAAACCCAGAACCAATGTCATGTTTTCAGCCCCAGTTTTCCAAGAACAGCACTGCAGCCTTCTATGCAAGACTTCATAATAGAATCAATGTACTCTCCTTTCTGCACAAGAGCCGCCTCGGGGCACCTGCTGGACCTGTTGCCATCCTGGTGAGTCATGCATTATTACTGTAATTACAAGCAGCTGGTGCTGCCGCACCATCTGTGCACAGTGGTTTAAAGTGCCTCGGGCACCGGGAAACTAGCTCTTTAGTGGTGTTCTGAGCTTAATACCAAGAGACTGGTCTTGGCAGCCGAGTCACCCTCTGTACCAAGAGTTCACAGGACCACAGTGGCCCACTCTTACCTCTTCCCTTAGCATGGTGAACAGGAAGTTCATGAGCACGGCATGTTTTCGAGGATACTTCTGGCACAGGGCACTGATGGCCTGGACGACCACCACCTGGGACAGAGACATGTATGAGCAACAGCCTGACAGTCCTGGTGACTTGCTCACTAAATGTCACAAGTCCCTCCTTAGGCAAGACCATGCCTTAGGCCTAACACTAGAGCAAGACGCCAGAAGGAACACCTCTCCATGCTGGGGCACGCAGCCCTGGGCCACCCGAGGCAAGCGGTACGTGGCAGTCTCAGTAGCCCAAGTGAGAGTCTGAGTTCCCAAACTCTGCCTGGCCTGCTTCTCTCCTGCCTTCCACACTTTCACCGACATTCCATGCTGCTCTCTTCTCAAGGTCTCTTTGGCCTCCTTCTTCTTCAGCTGGCTCAAGTCCTTCCATGGCTCTGACAGCACCTCTCCTGCCTGCTCCTACACCAGTTCATTTTCTGAGATACAACCCTCCTAAACTCATCCTCTACTGTCCAGAAGGGTTATTCTCATGTGCAAATCTCATTACATCATCTTTCAATATGCTGTCATATAGCCTGCATGCTATATGAGTAGATTTCTGCCCACTTTTTACAACCCACACTCCAGAATTTCTCCTGCTAGATCAAAAATTGTTCCTACTATTATCTGCTCTGATGGAAACTCACCAGTGACACATTTCATGATTCCCTTTATATAACACTGACATAATCTAACCATGCAAAATAAGAAAAGATTAGTGACTGTCAAGAATCAGGCATGAGGAGGTGGGAATGAAGTGCATGGGTGCTGCCTAGTGATGCTAAATCTGAATGTGGCAGCAATCATAACCAGTGAAATGTGAGTAAGCTCTCTAGATGGTACAATTGCTGGTTTCTTCATTAATACTATACTGTGACTATGTGGGATATAGGCATTGGAGTTGACAGAAATGCCTAGGACCTTTCTTTTTATTTATTTGCAACTTCCTGTGAATCATTTTAAAGTAAAGTTTAAAAAATATGCCAGGTAGTGGTGGCATACATCTTTAATCCCAGCATTAAAGAGGCAGAGGCAGGTGGATCTCTGTGAGTTCAAGGCTAGCCTGGTCTACAGGGTCAGTCCAGGACAGCAAGGGCTACGAAAAGAAACCCTGGAAAGAAAGAGAGAAAGAGAAAAAGAGAGAAAGGGAGAAAGGAAGAGAGAGAAAGAAAGAGAAAAAAGAGAGAAAGGAAGAAGGAGGGAAGGAGGAAGGAAGGAAGACAGACAGACAGACTAGCTAGCTACTACAAGCCAGACATGGTGGTATTAATGTATCAATGAAGGAGTTAAAGGAGAATCTTGAGTTCATTGTCAGCATAGGCTATATACAAAAATCCTATCTTGATCTGAATACAGAAAAAAAAAAAATCTCAAACCACCGCTTTCTAAATGTCTTTTTTACAATTAAAACTTTATCCTGAGCCAGGTGGGGGTGGTGCTTGCCTGTAATCCCACTGCTTGGGAGGCGGAGACAGGCTCCTTGGTACTTTCCAAGTCCCCACGCCTGCCCTTTTCCCTTGGCTCACGCTGCCTTGCTCCGCAGCAGCTACTCATGCAGTGCCGGCCCCTCGATGACGCCCAGCTGCTGCTCCCTCACGTGTCTACTCATTTGTTAAAGCTTCTCTCCCACCCACCGCTGCCCCCTCTCCTGAAACTAAAAACCGCAAAACCCCTTCCTGGCCTACAAAGTACTGTTCTTATGATTCAAGGGGACAGAGGGTCAAAGACCTGGAGTCAGGACTGAGTACTCCAAGCCTGTGGCACGGCAGACAGCAGGTTCAAAACATCTCTCTCGACCTGGGGACTGCTGTGAGGGCACTTGGTACCTTGAACTCATCTGAGATCTCTGACATGAAGGAAGAAATCTGCTTCATAAGGCGGTCAATGCTACTCTCACTCCCTGTCTTGAGGAGGGTGGTGATGGCCAATGTGGCGATGCTACGGTTTGAGTCTGTGACCAAGTTTTCCAGATCCAGATTGCAGGCGGTCACTGCTGATGGGTGCTTCATGGCCACCTACAGAGAGAGGACAGACACACTGGGCAGTGCCCAATTCTGTCATTTCACTTCCAGGGTAGGCCTGGCCAGAGGTCCTTTGGGGACTATATCTACCCCTTCTCCCAACCCATTCAGAGGGAGGAAACCTACTAGCCAGGCAGCCCCACCCCCAGCTCTTACCTTGTTGAGGGTGCGCACAGCAGCATAGCGAAGAGCGGCCTTGGGCGAGCTGCAGAAAAGCTGGAGCACTGCAGGAGACAGACATGTGTCAGGCTCCTCGGGGCCAGCCACGGGGATACCTGGGGTCTCCAAAGCAACATGGGATCGAAGATGAACAAGCTCTCAGGCCAGGCACACAAGCTCTTTGCTTAACTGAGGCCAGCAGATTGTCTTGTCCTCAACCTTGTCAGTGAGGGCCCCGTGGCTGTCACTGCCACATGCTAGGCCCTTGCTGAGTGGGTGACATGCCTGTTGATTCTCCCAACTCCCAGGGAACAGAGCAAATCAACGCCAGTGGCTTTCAGTGAACAGCCACCTGACACAAGCAGAGTTAAGGGCTACTCACATGTGCAGCCTAAGCACACAGCCAATTCTCTTCTTCCATGCTCACAGGACCCAGAGAGCATCCCACATCACCAAGCTAGGGAGCTAAGTCCTCCCTCAAGGACCAAGTGTATTTCTCCATAGGACAGTGCCAAAGAGTTGACCCCTGCTGTACATATTAGGGACCACACTATTCCCTCAACCTGGCTGTCCAAAGCTCACAGCTAAAGTCTGTATTCAAGCACAGTCTTGAATGTGACTATATTCTCAATATCCAAGTTCCTTTCTTTATTGCTTAGCTTTTATTTGCTTGTCATTTTTTGGAACTAACTAACTGTCCTATTTTTCTTAAAATAGGAAAACTACCTTTTCAAGCCTCTACGTCATGTCTTTCATTATTCTGGAAATAGGGGAACATCACAGGAGTATATTCGTCCCCACACGGCAATTGAATGCATATGTTTGTTTGTCCCTATGGAGGAAGGGAAACTACAACTTCCACTTGAACCCCATCTTTCTACCAGCTTGATATCACCATTGTGGGGGCCTCTAAAAAAACAGCCCAATCACAGCAACTCACCTGTTATACTTCCTTGCCTCTGGGCTGGTCCTAGGTTAGGTGCTCATCCCTCTCTCCTACTCTCGGAATCCAATGTAGACCCTTTTGAACTCTCAACGCAGGCACTGTTCTGTACCAGCTTTTCATGCCCCAGGTACATATTCTCTACCCCCATCCTAACACTGCATAGAGCAGGTGGACAAGGCACTGCTTTGGCTAGAGAGCTAGAGCAGAAACAACTCAAAGCTGCTGGGTTCTCCTTAGTAGCACACAGACAGCACCCGTACTTATGTCTTATACTACGCGGAGTAGCTTGTACAGATCCCGCCTTTACCACCTACAGCCAGAGGTCAGTGGGTCTCAGAAGGGAAGTGAGGTCTGGAGAAGGTCGGGATAGCGGCTTGCCTACCTGCTAAGAGCAGTGCCAATGAGTCCAGCTGTGGGCCCCAGTGCTGCCCCATGAACACACTAAATATTACAGGTCCTAGGCCCTACCCTAGTCCTCCTCTGGAGCCAGCTGGCCTAGCAGTGCTGGTGTGGACCCCACACCTGCCTTGCCAGCACTAAGATGGAACTGAAAACAGCCCACCTTAAAAGTAATGCCCGTGACAGACCTGCATCACAGCCTATCTAAAGACCTCTGGCTCAGGGCCTGTGCCCTGCAGGCAAACCATGCAGCGGGAAAGGGGACGTATGGAGACCTGACACGGCAGGGGCCAGTTCTTTGGCACTGCAGCCTGGCAGATTGACAATGGCTGATGCAGCTTCATACACCACCATCTCATGCTTGTTACGCAGGCAGCTCTCAATGAAGTCAAAGAGCGGGCTGTCACGGCTACAAAAGAACATAGCAACAAGAAGTTGGGGACAATTCAGCAATGCACGAGGTATCACCTAGTTGGCAGGGGACCAGTGTTCTCACCTGCCATCTTCTTCTTCTAGCTGCTTGCTGGCCACTCGAATCATCATGCAGTAGGCAAAGGGGGACTTCAGGCCATGCCGGGTGAACTTACTGATCATCTTACTCACGGCCAGACGGTCATTCTTCCGCACATGGTACAGAAGTCCTAGTGCATGGTACTAAGGACAGAGGCAACATGGGAAATAGACACAGAAGGCCAGGTCTGCTGCCATGCAGCACTGGCAAGGCCACTGTGTCTCTCTGGCTTCACCCTTCTTATTTTAAGAAGACTGTAGCAATCACATGCACACAGAGTGGCTGCAACAACTTCCCTTCCCCAAGCACTCTGCATAACCAGTTCCAGCGTATTGCTCAGCACACCACATACTTGATGTTCTCACTTGCACCAGTTTTGGGCAAGGATCCTGCAGGCATCCTGACTGAGGGAGAAGACACCAGAACAGAAAGAGCTGCAGCAGACAGCTTGGGGCAAGACCTGAGCACAGTCCTGTGGAGCATAGCACACAAACCCTTCCAATACCCAGAGGACTGGCCTGCTTGTCCCTGCTTATCTGTCCTACTTGGGGCCAGGCTGGCTTTGGAGGTCTAGAAGGCCAGGGATGTCACTTTTAGAGATGTTAAGTTACCAAGGTCACTTCCTATCTTTCCTGTTCCTACGTAGTCAAGAGGCATGTGAGGGCCAATGTACGGCAGGTGCATGTGCTTTCCATGTGGGTGTCTCTGATCCTTAGAGGTATACTAAAGCATCATTGCTGACCACAAGGGCAAGATCCACACGAAGAGTGAGGGGAAAGACCACTACTGAAGGAAAGGGACAAGCCTGTCTTTCCTGTCCCTCATTATGTGTGTTTTCTCATTTAACCCTTGCTCTTCCAACTTTCCAAAGAAACTGAGACTCAGAGGGAGGCATGCCAGGTTTCGGTTAGAGAGGAAAGTCTCTCAGATGGAAACCTCATGTCACTCACAGAGGCAGCTCAGCAACGGTTCGGACTGCGATGACCCTCATTTGAGCCAGGTGGGCTCTAACAGCCTGTATTCCAAAACAGCCTCACCTGCCTTTCAACACGCTTGGCCACTTCAGCAGCACCCAGTAAGAAACTCTTCCCCAAACACCGTGTGCTGCCCCGGCCAAAGGTGACCAGAACTTGTGGAGCATGGGCAGTGACAGTGTCTTGGGCACTTGCTTGTTTTCAGCATCATTCTTACCTGTACCATGATGTTATCACTGGATGCTGCCTCCTGGGCCTCGTTCACCCAGCGCTTGACCACATCAAAGCTGCATTTCAGCAGATGCTGCAGATGGTAGGTCTTATTAAATGATCAAAAGGAAGGGTGCCCCTCTTGTCCCATCCCTGTCCTCTCTCAGATGCAGTCAGGGCCTCCTTACTGTCCTGATCCCAAGACCACAGACAGCATAGCTGCCACCCTCATTCTCCCCACCTGGCAGATTTCCTTCCGATGCCAGTCCGAACAATCTGCCACTAAGGGGTGGGTTGAAGCCCCTCACCCTAGGTCTCCCCAATGAGCCCAGGGTGTCTTGTTCTCTTCTGAGAAGACTCTCAGCCATTTTATTCTACATAACCCACCTCTGCATACCCTAGTCACTGCTACGTACCAGAGAAGACACGAGGGCAGAGCTGGAGACACTGGGTACCTTGTCCACAATCGCCTGCTTCATATAGCGCTCAACAGCCTGCAGCATGGTGCTCTGTGGGAGAAGGCGCGCTCAGGCATAGAAGTGATGGGGTGTAGAACAAAGCAAGCATTTCAGAAGCACCTATGCGACACTCCCACCCAATTTCTCCACTTGATTCAAAGAGCTGCAGACAACCAAAAGCATGCTTGGGGCGAGGTCTCACTCGAGAGCCTGGGAAGCAGGCAGAGGGTGGAAGAACTCACGTCAGTGATCTGGCAAAGGGCTCGCACAGCGGGACCACGGTAATTGTCTTCTTTCCCAGTCATGTCTTTGGTCAGGCTGCCGGGGAAAGGAGGCACAGCTGACAAGCAGGGTTCCAGGCCATCCTTCTCCTCTAGTCCACCTGCCTGGATTGCCACACCATCTCCTAACTACTGTTCCCTCTAACCTTACCCTTCCAAGCCAAACTCTAACCCAAACAGCAGCACCAGGGAATTCTACAAACTAAAAACAGAGGCAGGCATAGTCACACACACTTGTAATCCTAGTACTCAGGAAGTAAAGGCAGAAGGATCACCATGAACTCAAGGCTTCCTAGTGCACCAGAAGAAGCAGATTCTTGATGGGCTGTACTCTCCTCTACACGCCTTTTCACATGTGAACGCTCAGCCTAGACTCCACTCCCTCGGAATCCAGACCATTCTAGAGGCCTCTTCTGGTCCAAAGTCAAGCTATTGTCTGCAGGTACTCTGGCCAGCTTGAGTTTGGCCAGCATGGCTCTGGAAGGCCGGGCCCTTCTCCCCCATCCCTCTGCCTTGATAAAAAATGTTAGATTATATTCCTAAAGCTGGCCACCAAGGTCTATTCCCTTATTTGACCACTTCTTCCTCCTGAGGCTGACTACCAAAATATTGTGGTCTAGCAATCAAAAGCTCCCTTTGGCTCACCTAATTAAATTGTTCGACTAAAATTAAACACCTCACCCTCACATGGGTTTTCCCCCTTTACCTTTATAATCTGCCGTTTTCCTGTAGGTCGTGTCTGTCTCCTCTCTTGTCAGAGGCAGTCTTTTGTCCACACCTCCACAAATACCTCTTCCCTTCTCCTTTGTTCCCTTCCCCTTTTTCCTCATCCTCTATCTCATCTTTGTCCCTTACTTCTTGCCCTCTGTCCCTCTGGGACAAATAAATCCCCTTTGTGCCAAGAACTTGGTCTTGGGTGTCTTGTGCCAATACTGATTCCTTTTAGCGTCCTTTTGTTCTGCTTTCACTTCCTGTTACACATCCATAAACCATGTTACAGCCCAGCTGCCTCATCATTTGCTTATAAATCTTGAGGGTGCAGAGGCTGTGTGTTGTATAACAGTTTCTTCCAGGATTGAAGCATTCCTTCCTGCAGGGAAGCTCCTTAAACTGAAGATAAACAACTCAAAATAGCTTCAGGAAGTACCTGCAACTGACCAGATTCACTAGGCTCCTTCCCTGCCAGAGTAAGCAATAAAAGCCGAGAGTCACTCTCAAAACAAGAACCTAGCTGTACAGAAGAGTCTCAGAGCAGACCAGCTGCCTGGAATAGGTTTAAACCAACTGGGACAACTGGAAAGGACACTCTCTACTCTATTGAGCTGCCTGCAGTGTGCTGTGCAGTGAACTCCAGGTTTCCAGCTTTGTGAGCTGTCACCCATGCTGGGGTAAGCTTTGGTGATGCAACTGTCTTTGAGTCGCTTCTCCTACTGTAAGTTCTCAGCCATATTCCTGTAAGTAACCCGAATAAAAGCCATGGCTCAAAGTGGACTTCTGTGGTATATGTACTTTGGTCTGTTGTGGGTTCCCTATCTAGGGTGAGCAGACGTGTGTTTTGTCTCCCCAGGAAAAGTTTCCTCACGCACCATGATTTGGAGTCACCTGGGAAAGTAGTATCAATGAGAAACTGTCTAGATTCTTATTTAGTACCATACTCCTAGAACCAGACATGGACTGATAAACATTCAGCATCATCTTTCTAAAATAAAGTTTAAGATTTATTTTTATTAATTTCAGTAACACACCAGTGCCTACTGACGTGGGTGCTAGGAACCATACTTAGGTCCTCTGGGTATGGTTCCTAGCAAGCGCTCTTAACCAATGAGCCATCTCTCCAGTCCCAGTAAATGTCATCAGAAAATGGCTGTATAGGCCTCTCTTTGTATAGCAGTGTCAAGAAGAAATAAGAGAACTGGGCCTCAGGGGGTTTGTTGTGGTGGTTTTATTTATTTGTTTGTTTATTTTTGGAGACATCTTGTTATGTAGCCCAGTCAGGTCCAAACTAGCAGAAATGCTCCTGTTTCTACCATGTGCTGGGTGTACAAGTGTGTACCACCATGTACAGCTTTGACTGCCAGTTCTCAAGGACACAGAGTATGTATCAATGACATCCGTCCCTAAATTACTTAGCCTAATGAAGAAACCAGTACTTGGCCAGCAGATTTGCGCATAAACTTCTTGCACTCTGGTTTTCTTTCTCTTAGCACTCACTAAAGACTTTCTAAAAGTCCCATGCTGGTTGTGTTATCTAAGGAGGAGGAAGAGAAGCAAGACCAGAGCAGTGAGAAGGCAGCAGAGCACTCTACAGGCTGCTACAGAGTGGGCCTAGGAGGAAAGGGCACTAGCCATACACCAAGTCCCTTTGCTGTACATGTGGCCTCTGTCAATGGATCCCACCAGAGGAGCCACCCCTGCCCAAGGCTTGCCTGCTGGTAACAATGATGACATCCTCTGCAATGCAGGACATCTCCTTGATGGTCAAGTAGCACATGCGACGGAGTGTGGGCTGAAAAAGACATGGAGAAGGCCCCATCAGTCCTGCTCAGTGGGAGAGGCTCAGAGTCAGGAGGAGCCTGCAGAGTCAGGCAGGCCATGCTGACTGCTGGTCTTCCCGCCACCCTGTCACATGTCACCCTGTCACAGGCGTCACATCTCTGGAAATACAGGGACTGGTGAACTTACATCGTTGGACTGAAAGAGCTTAGTCATGGCGAAGAACGCCTCAGTTGCTTCTGTGGTCCCCAGGTGCTCCCCCTGTGGTAATCACAAAAGCCTCAGCTTTAGACAGGAGGCCAGCAGGCTGGACCTTGGAAGAGTCCAGAGACTGCAGCACAGGCAACAAACGAGAACTGTAAACTCAAGAGTATGCAGGGCTGGCCTGCTGGGTCCCAGCACACAGTTGTCAAACGCTTAAGCGTCCATCCCCACTTACACCCTGTACCTCCCACCAAGCCTCATTTGTTACCTGGTTTATGAGGTAAAGAATCTTAGTGAGGATGTGGGCACATTTCCGAGGGTTGATAGGAGTTTCGTTAAAGACCCGAGCCTGTGGAGAACCAACCATTACCTCTAGCCCAGTACAGTTCCCTTCCACAACCAGCCCTTGGTTCCCGAAGGGCCCGGAGAACCATGAGGGGGTGCATTACTAACTCAGTCCAGATAAATGTATTCTCCAAGAGGAAGAGTTTATTATTTTTAACTCACCTACTAGCCACACCTGAAAGCTTTGCTTGCACTGCCCCACTAACTAGCTATATTTAGCAAATATAATGAGCAAAGTCTCTTCTTCTTGGGCCCAAGCTTTTAGAAGCAGAACTCTGTGCACATTAGTATTCTGACAGCATGTCTGGCAGGTATTCCTGACCAGACAGCCAGGTGTGATGGAACTTGCCTCTTGGAGTACGGCACTCTTCTCCAGGTGCTGGAGGGGGTTGGAGCCTCCACCTACAATGAAATAGAGAAGACTGATTACAGGCTCTGATCCTGAACTAATTTCTTTCCTTTTTTTTTTTTTTGAGACAGAGTTTCATGTGTCCCAGGCTGGTCTTGAACTCAGAATGTAGCAGAGGATGATCTTGAGCTACTGATCTTTCTGCCTCCACCTCCTGGTTTATGTGGTGCTGTGGATCAAATACGGGGCTTCATGCATGCAAGGCAAGCACTCTACCAACTGAGTTACATCCCCAAACTGTGACCCTAAAATTCAAGATTCTGCCAAACGCAGGGAGAGAAAGTCTCCATCATCTATCAGTGGCAGTCAAGGTCTGCTGTGTATAAAACCTGCTAAGGGAACTCCTTTCTTCCCTAGACCATTTGCTCAGTCAGCACCCTTTCTGTGCCTTTCAGGATGCCACATTTTGCATTCATTCATGCAACCAGAACTTAAGTGAGTATGTGCCAGGGACGACCAACACTGACTAGCCTGTGACTGAGTTTCCCTGACAGAGAGGTTACATTTCTAAGTAATCATGAGTGTGATTATCTGGTGACTGTCTGTTCCTTCCCTGCGTGACTCTCACATTCCCACTGCAGGCATCGAGTGTCCCACTTACTTTAGATACTGCAATGGCAGGATGTGTAAGGTGACTGATGTTCGGTAAATACAGTTTATTGAATGAATGAAACGGCCAGGGTTTTTAGCCGCAGGGCTGGTTACGCACACATTGGCAACACAGCTCGGGCAAATACTAAGAGGTCGGATGGAAATACAAGGGAGCATCCAGCTTGGGACCCTCCTCTGACAAGACGGGGAAAGTGAGGCCCAGACAGGAGCGTGACCCACACAAGGTCACGGAACAATCCTGGCCAGAGCTGGAGAACGCGAACAGTCCTCTCCGAGGACAGCTATGGACCTGCGCATAAGCCCCTACCCTTCTTGGGGCCCCTGCCCTTCTTGGGCCCCGGCTCTGGTTCTGACAGAAGCCCGGAAGGAGGAAGCCCAAGAAAGTCCCAGGAATCTGCGCGAGGGCCTGGCCTTCCCAGGCCTTTCAAGGGTCCCTCACCCGACTCCTCGTCCTTTTTGTCGAATTTCTTCAACATGGTGCCAGCAAAAAGCTCCACGCAGCAAGAAGATGCTCAGAGTAGCGGTGAGAGCAGCTTCTCCCAGCGGCTTCCGTACTCCCGCCCGCCACGTCGCCTTGAGCACTGCGCTGTAAACTGCGCCTGCGCACTCTGTGGTCTGAGCCTGCGCACAACCGCGTCCACCGTACGCCTCCAGCGCCGGGACACTGGGGCTGCGGAAACCTAGCTGCGTGGAGGAGGGCGGAAGGGGAGGGCTGAGATCGAGTGGGCGTGGCTTGGCGTTGAGGGCGGGGAGCTGAACCTGCAGTGGAAGGTGCTGCTCCTCTGCCCCACCTTGTGTTCCCGGTGTTTGCAGTTGCCCCTGGCAGAATTTAAAGAGCATTCTCATGTGAGGGTGGCACACCGGCGCCGTGAATGGTCGCTGTTAACAGTTTGTTGTCATTTTCGGGAAGCCTCACCAACTGGTCTTCCTGTCAGTCCCTCTCCTGTTTTTCCTTCCTCTCTGTATTTTTAATCCTGTATTTTTAATTTCTTGCTTTATTGATTTTCATGCGCTGCTGTGGATGATGTAGGGCCTAGTAGTTGCTCAGTAAGTTCTTGTTGAATGAATTAGTGCATGGAATTGCTATCAGATTCTGCCCCGTCCTGTGCAGATTTGCTGCATTTGGCTAGCTGCTGCTTTTGGACATTGAGTGTTTGATTGCGCCTCCCTGTGTGCTCAGGGAAACTCGAGTGAAACTCCACAGCAACATGACAGCAACACAGTTCACAGCCGAGGCTGGAGTGGTGGATTCAGCTTTGGCAGCAGTTGAGGCAGGGTGGTGAGTCTGGCGCCACGGTGAAATTATCCAACGAGTAAGCCTGTTTACCTTTTTACTATTTTACTATACAGACCGCATTCCTTATCTAGAGGAAAGCACCCTAAAGAAGAAAACAAAATTGTTCGGTGCTGCGGCTTGATAAAGGAAATCATGGCACATCTACACCCTTTAAGAGGGATCTCTGTGAGTTCAAGGCCAGCCTGGTCTACAAAGTAAGTCCATGACAGCCAGGGATGTTACACAGAGAAACCCTGTCTCAAACAAACAAACAAACCCCACAAAAGGTTGGGGGGGGGGCGGGGATCATGTTAGCCGCCTTTGTGGCTGGTTAAAGCCTGTAATCCCAGCACTCTCCAGGCAAACCTAGGAGAATTGTGGGTGTTGTAATGGCCAGCCTGGTCTAGGTATCAAACTGTGTCTCAAAAACAAGCAGTTAGGGGCTGGAGAGATGGCTTAGTGGTTGAGAGCAATGTCTGCTCATCCAAAGGACCCAGCTCCAATTCCCAACACCCACATGGCAGCTCACAACTGTCTGTAATACCCATTCCAAGGGATCTGACACCTTCACACTAATGCACATAAAGTTTGGGGAAAAAAGCAAATAATCCCAGCATTCAGGGAGGCAGAGGCAGGCGATGTCTGTGAGTTCAAGGCCTGGTCTACATAGGGAGTCCAGGATAGCCAAGGTTACACAGAGAAACACTGTTTCAAAAATCAAGCAAACAAACAAAAACCACAAACAAAAAACAAAACAACCACAAAGCAAGCAAATATTTGCTCTGCTTTATGAGGAGGAGCTGTGGTTTAGTGTTGTGCCCTTTGGCCTGTGAAGGCTCTGGATTTCTGTTCCTTAACCAGAACCATGACAGTTTTTGTTGAATTGTGACAATCCAGTAGTGATAGTAATCTTGTTTATAGAAGTGAAATAACTTATTTCTCAGATCCTTGACTGCCCTTTCCCAGTAAAAGCCATCACAAAAAATGCTAATTGACTACCTAACATTCTTCAGCTGACTATTCACTGGTTCCTCTAGCAATGGCTAACTGTTGTCCCATTTTGGAAACTTTTCAAACCTCCCTGTAATAAGACTCCAGACCTTAGCACGACTGACTCCATGATGGAAGTACCATTCAGGCCCTAAAACTCAGCACATAGGTAGCATCACCTGCCAAAACTAAAACAAAGGTCTAACCTGTAAATGTCCATAGTTCTGGGAAAGTCTTTAAATGAACTAACCTAGCTTTTTTGGGGGGGGAGGGGTGATCTGTAGTTTCATTACTGGCTAACTGTTCTTGTTAACTAACGTGTGTCAACCTAGGACGTGTGAGTGTGTGTGTGTACAAAGAAAAAGTTTATTATACATGGTGGATATGACTTTAATACCAGACAGAGGCATGGCAGATCTCTGAGTTTGAGGCTAACCTGGTATATAGAACAAGTTCCAGAAGAGCCAGGGCTACACAGAGGAAAACTGTCTTTCAGAAAGAAACAAAGAAAGAGAGATATTTTTTTTTAATAATAGAAACTTATACAATGCTTCTCTCTGTAGGCCAGGCTGTCCTGGAACTCACTATGTAGACCTAGCTGGCCTCAAATTCATAGAAATTCCCCAGCTTCTGTCTTCTGAGTGCTGGGATTAAAGGTGTGTGCCAGAAGTAGAAAACTTTCTAAAGAATTGGAGTGATGCACATGGTTTGGGAGCTAAGTCTGTAGACGCCTTATAATGCTTCATATTAATATTGTAGTGTGTTAGAAGTTTAATGCCTAGTGATACTACTTGACATTGTAGTGTATTGGAAGTTTTGGTTTCTTTAAAAACTCAGTTATGTTATTTAAATATGCTTTTGTTTTAATCCCAAATGTGGGATTTTAGTTGGGCTATAGTTTGTCCACACCTGTCTTGTGCAGAGCGTGGTTTTTGCCAGCAGGTAATGGTCTTCCACATGCGGCACAGAGAGGGCATGGTCTAGGACACTGAGGATATAAATTTGAGATCCTAGGAAGAGTGGTGGGCGTGCAGTCTTGGTGGGTAGCAGCTAGCAGTTTGGAGACACCTGACAGATGGACTGTGTGGCAGTTTGGAGCAGTCAAGACAGAGAGAAGCAGTTCGGGGCACAGAGGCTTACAGGGGACTGCTGGCTGCGTTTGCTATTGATGGAGATTGGTATATCCCCCAAGACCCACCGACCCTAAACAGCCGGGAGAAGTGAAGGCACCTATGCCCCCTCTCTCCACTAACCTTCTTTCTCCTAACGGGTTGGAGAGTTAGCTGGTGGAAAGCAGGTAGAGAAGTAAATATCCCAAAGTAGAGATTTAAAAATGAGTGCTACATTGTAGAACTGTACAGATGAAACTTTAAAGTTGCCTGCTGATTCCATTGTCATAGAAGCAGCCACTTAGTTGTAGAGTAGTATATTAGTCAGGGTTCTCTAGAGTCACAGAACTTATGGAATGAATCTCTCTCTCTCTATCTACACACACACACACATACATTGGAATGACTTACAGGCTTACAGTATAGCTAATCCATCAGTGGCTAGCTGTGAACAGAAAGTCCATGTACCTAGTAGTTGCTCAGTCCATGAGGCTGGATGCCTTGGCTGGTCTTCTGTATATGCTGGAATCCTGAAGAAGTGAGAAGTAGGCTCCAGTGCCAGTGAAGGAATGAATATGCTAGCAAGGCAAGGAGGACAAGCAGGCAAAGAGCTTCCTTCTTCTATGTCCTTATATAGACTTCCAGCAGGAGGTATGGCCCATTTTAAAGATGAGTCTCCATGCTTCAAAATTTTGAATTAAAGGAGTGTATCTTTCAGCTTCAAGATCCATATCAGGGCTGGAGAGATGGCTCAGGGGTCAAGAGCACTGGCTGTTCTTCCAAAGATCTTGGGTTCAATTCCTAGTAACCCCATGGTAGCTCATAATCATCTATAATGAGATCTGGTGCCCTCTTTTGCCCTTTAGGAACACATGCAGGCAGAATACTGTATGAATAAATAAATCTTAAAAAAAAAATCTTCCTACCTCAAAGGTCTAGACTAGAAAAGTGGATTCACTCACTTCAAATCAAGCAGAAAATCTCTCACAAGTGTGCCCTCCATTTCTAGACTGTAGTTCATTCCAGATATAGTTACGTTGACAATCATGAACAGCCATCACAAGTAGCTATCCTCACATAACAAAAACTTAAACTAGTAGCCTAGACATTTTATAAACTGGGGAATATTGGTCTAATTAATAATATTACTGATTTTATTAACATCTTAGTATTATAAAATACTATGTGAATCTCTAAATTGTGACATTCTGCAGTCTGTATTAGACATGTTGGATTTTTAAAAATATTTTACTTCTACCTTAATATTTAGGGTTTTTTTTAATGTATTTTTTGCCCTGAAGTAGGTGTTAATTTGATGGGAACTCTGCTTTAAGAAACAAAACAAAACATTGCTTAAAGCCAGGAATGGTGGCCCAAGCCTTTAATCCCAGCACTCAGGAGGCAGAGGTGGGAAGCATCTCTGTGAGTCTGAGGCCAGCCTGGTCTACAAAGTGAGTTCCAGGACAGCCAAGACTATTACACAGAGAAACTGACTCTTGGGGGGAAAATCACTTAATTTTCTAATTAATTAAAAGTTCTAATAAATTAAAGAGTAAGCTTGTAAAAGAAGTTTTTTTAAGGAAGGAAATTTGTCAACTTCTGTCTTCTTTCATTGTAGATCATTCAGTGTCATATCCAAGAATCATTGCTAAAGCCAAGATAATTTTCACTCGTTTTCTTCAAAGAGTATTATACTTTTGTGTCTTACGTTTCGTACTTTGATCTGTTTTAAGTAGTTTTGATGTGTGATATAAAATGTGGAGAAGTATGAGGGGAATCAGGAAGAAGTTGGAGGGGAGTATTAGGATTTGGTATGATCAAAATACATTGCATACATGTATGAAATTGTCAAAGAACAAATTTAAAAAATTAGGGGCTGTAGAGATGGCTCAGTGGCTAAGAGCAAGCACTTGCTGAGCTTCCAAACACCATACACCTCACACTGATTCTAACCCCAACTCCAGGGGATTTAACACCCTCTTCTGGCCTCCAGCGCACCCACACATATTTGTGCACATACATGCACACAGATACATAAATAAAATAATTAAGTCTGAAAAGTGATGGTTATTGTTATATTTTATCACCATAGTCTCCAACTTACAAAGAAAATCTAAAGTATATTGTAGGAATTTCATGTCTTCCTCTAACCCTGACAATACTTTCTGTCTTGTTTATCAGAAGCCAGAACATGAGATAGAAAGCTAGGCCCTGCCAGTCCACCAAAAAAACCTGGAAGGAGCCTAAACGTCCTCTCCGTGTAACGAGGAGGCTCAGGGCCAGCCTTGCCTCAGGAGCAATCTCCAGTCTCCTAAGACAAATGCTTGTTTAGCATGTGTGGAACCCTGAATTTGATCCCCATTGTCACATGAGCTGTGCCTGATACCCCAGTACTGAGGAGGCAAAGGCAGGCCTAGAAGGTCCAAGTCATCATTGGCTATGTAGTGAATTTGAGGCCAGCCTGGGATACATGAAAGTCTCTGTAAAACAAAACAAGCAAAACAAAACCACAGATGGAGACAGACACAGAGAGAGACACACACGTATTTTGGGCATGGTGATATACACCTGTAAATATCAGAAACTTGGAAGGTTGAAGCAGAAGGGTTGCCATGAGTTCAAGACCAGCCTGGATTCTACAATATGTTCCAGAATAGCCAGGACTACACAGCAAGACTCTCAAATTAAACAAAAGCAAACAAATGAAAGAGTGCAATTGACAGCACAGATGTCCTCCCCTGTCTCCGTCCTGCTGGGAACTTATTTCTAGCTTTTTATCCCCTCGCCCCCAACCATGTTGATGTGACTACTATCTTATGATGCAGATATCCAGTGTTGCCTCTTAAATACACATCCCAAGGATGGGTTTCTGGGGGGTATACAATCCTTCCTGATGTTACTGACAGTTTTCCTAAGCAAGTCTCCCAATTTATACACCACTAAGGATCTGTATCTTCTCCTTCTCCAGTATCTATCTATCTATGAAAGATATATATATATATATGAAATCTCAGTGGAATCTGATTTGTTTTTCCAAAGTGGAAAATCATTTATGTTTGTTGGACAATCGTGATACCTCACTGAACTAAGGGGATGAAGCCAACTTACACTGGGAAAGCCCAACCCATTTTCCTCAGTGTCCTGAGTTAATAATAACCTCATCCCAAAACACTGTCACAGAAGCATCCAGAATCATGTTCGCCCGAAGATCTGGTACTGGAGGCTCAGTTAAGTTGACATCTTAAATGGTTGCAAGCCATCTCCTCACCTTCAGAGTGTTTGCCGTGTTTCTGCCTTACTGTGGAACACAGTAGGTGTTCCAAAGATAGCAGTTAAATGACAGAATCCAGATCCCAGCACTGGCGTGAACAATTCCAGGGTTTGTTTATCCATTTATTTTTGCAGTAAGAAATTGCTTCAGAAGCTAGGCGTGGTGGCGCATGCCTGTCACCTGTCATCCCAGCACTCAGGAGGCAGAGCAAGAGGAACTCTGAGTTTAAAGTGAGCTTGGTCTACAGAGTGAGTTCCAGGACAGCTGAGGCTACACAGAGAAACCCTATCTTGAAAAAGAAAAAGAAAGTTTCATGAAGGGAAAAATGCATAGAAGTCAAACTAACGTCCCCATAAATGGAGAGTTTCCTTTCATATGATAAAATCTAAAGAAGCCTGAACTGGCTATTTTGTGGGCCCTCAGGTGGTGAGTAGTGAAATCGCCCCACACCCCCGCCATCCTCTTCTGTGTGCTGGTTAGCAGAGCTGGCTACTGGGAGCTGCTTTCCTGTTGCTATGGCACCCACCAGAGGAGAAGCAGCATCTGTAAGATCCTCCCTCTGCCCTGCAAGAGGGGTGGTGTAGGAAGGGCTGCTAGTGACTCACCAGGAACTGGTGACAGTGAAGTAGAAAGGGCTTGGAACATCTCCGCCCACAACAAACTGAAGAATCAGGACGTTGGGTAAAACTAAAGGGACAGGACTATGTCTCCTGGGCTCACAGCGCTCCCTCGCCAAGCTCACCATGCTTGAGATCATTCAACAATGGGTTGTCTCTGAGGCCACAGGTTTTACAGTTAGAAGACCTCCAGGAGCAAGTCTGCCTTTCCCATGACAGTTGTCATTCCCCTCCCCTCCCCCGCCCCACTCAGAAACACACATGATACTCCGGGATGTTCACAGACATGTCCTTTGCAGTCCTCCAACACTAGGTAGGTGAAAAAGAAGGTTGGAGGGGAAAGGGAGTGTAGATCTCTTTAGAATACTTCCTGCTGATTAGGGGCGCTGAGTTGATTCTCACTGACAGGATAGCCAATCATCTTTTGCACATGACCACTTGACAAACAGCAACAAACCACGGCAGCAGGGGGAGAAGCAGCAGCAAACTCTTCAGAACACTTCTGGCCCCTTTCAGGGCTCTGGCATTTATCCTCTGAAAAATTTCCAGAATTCCAAATGTCAACTAGCCTTGGCTGGCAAAATCACACCCCTACAGAGCAGGAGATACACGATAGTCAGCTGCTGTAGACAATCTGAAGCAGCCCCATATTCCTGAGAGTAAAACAAAAACATAGTCGCATAATAGAACTGGGTTTTTTTTTTAATTTTTTTTTTAATTTTTAAAGATTTATTTATTATTTATACAACATTCTACCTGCACACCAGATTTTTATTATAGATGGTTATGAACCACCATGTGGTTGCTGGGAATTGAACTCAGGACCTTTGGAAGAACAGTGAGTGCTCTTAACCTCTGAGCCATCTCTCCAGCCCTAGAACTGGGTTTTTAAAGAAACCAAAATTTGCCAGATGCAGTGGCTCATGCCTGTTATCCCAGCCTTCAGGGAGGCAGAGGCAGGTGGATCTCTGAGAGTTCAAGGCAACCCTGGTCTACAGGAGTCTAGGACAGCCAGGTTACACAGAGAAACCCTGTCTCATAAAATCAAAATAAAAAAGTAAAAACTAAAATTCTCATTACAACCACTATCACCACCACCATCATAGGCCTCATACGTGACAGCCATGGATCTAAAGACAGACCAACATAAATTGATGGGATTGGTTGGGGAGAAGACACAGAAAGAGACACAGATTGCCTACGAGACAAAAAAAAAAATCTATGTCTGTTTGTATCTGAGCCAAACAGGGCACTAGAAGAGAGGAAAGGACGGAGAGAGAAGGGCCTGGAGGGAAGGAATATATTGAAGAAAAAAAAAGTGCCATTTAGCCTTCATAAAAGACATAAGTAGCCACCACGAGAAGAGAAACATAGCCAGGCATTCTGGTACATTCCTGTGATTCCAACACTCAGGCAGCTGGGGCCAGCTTGGCCTCAGTGAGGCCCTGCTCTGCAGAGGGAGGAAATGAGTATATTGGGAGGGGCGGGAAGGGTCCTGGTGGTTACAGGAGGTTGTGGCAGCAGGCAACAGATGCCAAAACATGGGCTGGCTGGAAATGAAGGTGGAAAAGTGCAGGGTTGGTTCCTGCCTTTTCTCCCAACATCAAAGGAGGGGGGCTGAGAGGACAGAACAGCAGCTCTGAGCGAGAACATTCCCCACCACAAACTTCAGCCTTGGGACTTGCTGACCAACACAAGTGAAGTAAAGCTGGGATGGGGATGGACACACCAGCCCAGAAACCAGCAGCTATCACAGACATGGAAATGCGTCTCTACTCAGGGGATGAGGGAGCTGTGGTTGGTACTTTCTCCACATACTGGTTTTAGCTAAGAGCCAATCGCCAACACCCATACACTAAGTCTGAGGCACTGGTGTCCTTGACATGGCTGGACCCATTCATACAGGGTACACTCTCCCCACAGTGCCCTACTTTTGACAGGCTGTTTATTGCTTGATCCTTACTCTTCACCTTTTCATTTGTACACAAGCAGCCAATGAGGGCTCGCCTATGAAAAGCAGCCAATGAGGGCTCGCCTATGAAAGTCTCTCTAAGCCCAGAGCTCCTAGGTGGAGCAAGTACGCCTGCCTCAGCTGAGACCTGCTGCTTATAGTCGGGAAACTGGCCCCTGCCCCATTCTATTTTCACGGGCAACTTGTTTTCTACAGACTTCCAACTTCAGGGTTTGCTCACCGTTTTCTGTATGTCCGCTTCACTCTTAGAAGGTGGGCAGTACAAGAACCCTACAGGATTCAAAGCAGGAACCGTCTGTTTCAATATTAGTCTTAATTCTTTTAAAGAGTTGCGTCTTGCTGTGTTGCCTAGGCTAGTCTCCAACTCCTGGATTCAGCCTCCCCAGTGGCTGTGATTACTCATCCATTAAGTAGTGTTGCTGGTAGTAGCGAAACTTACTAGCCTTAGTTTAAAATTTGTTTCCGAATTAGGGAAGCCACCCAAGCATTCTGAGTGTCTGGCCTTATAAATTTAGGATCTGTTTAGTCTGGGTTATAGGCCCAGTCCTCCACAGGATTTCAAACATGACTGGTTATTTCCTTTTTCTGTTCTGTTCTTTTCATTTTTTTAAAAAAACGTTATATATACTTTGGTGTTCTGCCTCCAGATATGTCTGTGTGAAAGTGTCAGATCTCCTGGAACTGGAATTAGAGACAATCGTGACCTGCCCTGTGGGTGCTGGGAATTGAACCTAGGTC
This sequence comes from Pachyuromys duprasi, assembly GCA_028658305.1. Taxonomy (NCBI): domain Eukaryota; kingdom Metazoa; phylum Chordata; class Mammalia; order Rodentia; family Muridae; genus Pachyuromys; species Pachyuromys duprasi. The sequence goes on from CM053761.1 coordinate 51,978,472, forward strand.
TTTTGGAAGAGCAGCCAGTGCTCTTCACTGAGCTATTCCTCAAGCCCCAATAACTGGTTATTTCCTAACTTAATTTTTTTAATTAAGTAAAAAAAAATGGGGGGGCTTTTTAAAAGAAACCTCAAAAAACCAAAACAAACAAATAAAAAAATAGACACAACCCCCCACCCCAAAGAACTTAAGACAATCCCTGAAGATCATATAGCTGGCTTCTTCTTGTCCCCTGTTCCTCTTTCTCTTCTGCCAATGCCCGTCACTGAGGCACAGGTCACAGGTCTCGGGCTGTGGTGATTCTGTGGGACTTTGTGTCAGCCCTCTTGCTTCACCTTTCCGCAGCATTTGAAACCAACAACAACCTTGGAACACATCACATGAAATTAGACCTATTCATGACATATTAAGTAAAAAGTGTCCTTAACATAGCTGCATAAAACTGCACACATTAGAGGCTGGAGAGATGGTTAAAAGAACACAGGCTGCTCTTCTAGAGAACCTGGGCTCGACTCTCAGGACCAACATGGCGGCTCACAACCATCTGTAAACTCAGGTCCCAGGAAGTATGATGCCCTCTACTGGCCTCCTCAGGCACCACGGCACTCATAAGGTACACAGACATACATACAAGGAAAAGGCCCATACACATAGAATAAATAAATAATTTAAAAATTATACATTAACTGGTATGGTGGCACACATTTATAATTCTACCACTCAAAGGTTGAGGCAGGAGGATTACCACAAATTTGAAGTTAGCCTATGCAGCTGATAGTAAGACCTTGTTTCAAAAAAAAAAAAAAAAAAAGGAAAAGAAAGAAAAGTAAAAGAAAAAAGAAAGAAGAAACAATAACAGATAATTCTGTTGTTCCAGAGATGGCTCAGCAGACAGGAGCAGTTGCCGAGAAGACTGGAATTTGGACCCAGTCCCCACATGACAATCCAGGCATCCAGCAACATGTAGGTGATCCCAGCTCCAAGGACCGTGGAAGCAGGAGAATCAGTGGGGCTTGCAAGCTTCCAACCTATCTAAGAAAACACCAGCCCAAGGCTTAGCGATATTCTGCTTCAAAGAATAAGCAAGCAAAGATGGGACATGTGGAGGACAGAGGATAACTTGCAGGCCCTCAGGCTTAGTGGCAAGTGCCTTTACCTATTGAGATTTTTTTAATCAGCCGGAATCCTGTAACATTTTCAGCCTCCTGAGACTTTAAAAACCCATTAGCTACCTGAGCCTCCTTCCTTGCTCAGGCAAGGTATGTCTTAATTAGGAGCGATTTTGTTTTAAAGATTTATTAATTTGTGTGTTTTTATGTGTATGTGTTTGTGTCTGTCTGAGTGTATGCACACGTGTGTGCTTGCCAACAAATGTGGGCTCACCCGGACAGGAGACCTTGAGTCAAGCCTGATGACCTGAGTTTGTACCCTGGAATCCACATGAGAAGAGAAAACAGATTCTCAAGAGTTGTCCTCTGACCTCCACACTTGAGCCAAGGCTCCTGTGCCAGTGAGTGCTTACAAATACACACATACACACAAACAAACAATAAAATGTAATAAAATAAAAAGATGTTTACAATTTTACTATATCCTTTAACTGACAAATTTAGGAGGTCCTTCCTCAAGGTTACAATGTGCTGAGAGAGGAGACTCCCCAGAGGGGCTGGAGCCTCAGGGTGAACCTTTTAGTGATCTCTCTGTGTCTGTGTCTGTCTCTCTCTCTCCTTCATGCCCTGCCTTCTCTAGGGTTTCGTGTTTTGAGGCAATGCATGAGAAACCAGCCCTGGTGGCCTAGCTTATATGAACTATTAGAACACTAGGTTACTGCTGGCTGGGATCTGTCTGGATACCAGGGACTGGAAGAAAATGAAGGACAGACATTACGCAGAGAACTGTGCTGGACAGGTGTTTGATGCCCAGCACAGTGGGCTGGGTGAGACCATGATCACAGGAGAGTTGGGGAAAAGTGGAGAGCTGGAGGGGTGGCTCAGGTGTTTACAGGCAGTGTAGCTGGTCTTCGCTGCTTTGTGTGCTCTTCCTTTACCCACCCCTATCCAACCCTGGTTTCACCTCCTAACACTAAATAGGAGAGAACTAAGATAGAGGGAAGAGGAGACGTAGGAAAATCCTTGAATCTAATTTCTTTGCTTTTGTTATTTCTTTGATCACAACTACTAACACAGCACAACCAACTACCCTAAATAACCAACAACCACTCACTACCTAGCAGGGCTCTAGCATATGTATACCCTCTGAAGAGTTCCCAGCATTCCAAATGTCACACAATAGCAGGAACCATCTACAGCCGGGAAAACCACACCTCTGCTAGAGCACAAGGCAAATCATAGTCAGCTACTGCGAAAGCAGCCCATATCCCCATACCCGGGATTAAAATAAAAACAAATTCTTACATTTCTGTGTTTTTAAAGACACCAAAAATTCCAGAATTTTTATTACAGGACAATATGCTGCCTTTGCAGAGGATCCAAGTTCAGTTCCTAGCACCCACATCACACAGCTGCGCGCAACCCCAGCTATAGAGAGGATCTGATGCCCTCTTCTGGCCTCTGTGGGTCCCTGAATTAAAGTGCGCAAACCTGCACACATATGCACATCAATCAATTAACCAATCAGTCAGTCAATCAGCAAGCTTTGCAGAGAGGCACATGCCTTTAATCCCAGCAGCTGAGAGGCAGAACAAAGCAGATCTCTGTGGATTCAAGGTCTACACAGCGGGCTACCCAAGGCTACACAGTGAGATCCTGTCTGGGAAAAAGAAAAAGAAAAGGAATGAGATATTTTAAAAAGACAGTAGCTGCCTTGGTGGCGTATAGATTTAGTGGCTTCGCTTTGGCACATGATTGATAAGAGGGGCTAGGAGGGCCTCTCAGCTGCCAGCAGTGCAGACACAAGGAGCGAAGATGTAAACAACGTGGGAAAACTCCCAGCTGCAATTGGAGCCAGGGACAGAATGTGTTTGACTGCCCGCAACCATGGTCTGGAACCATGATCATCCGTGATCTCAGAAGGGCCATGGCAGCGGGATGGCTCCGAGCCAAGATCACCTCAGCAGCCCTGGTACAGACCCCCGTGAAGACGCCCAGTGCAGACTGTGGTGCCCTAAGGACCTTCACTGCCTAGAGGGAAGAGAAACAGAGTCCGGACCTGGCTGGGAACCCTTTTCGCAGGCTTGGGTCAGCGTCGTCTCTACAGGTGCGACTGCTCTCTCCTGATTGGAGCTTGTTCCGCACTTAATTTACACACACACCCCCAGCTAGTTAGACTCTGCCCTGAGCTCTATATACATGGGCTTTTTGAAAGTCTGGAGACATGCTGACTTCTGGCCGGAGTCCTGCTGCAGTTGCCTGCCCGAGGCTGGGGCTTGCTGCTCTTTCGAGGAGGAAGATCCACAACTCCCAGGGATTCACTGGAGATAGATGCCAGGGTGCCAAGATGCCAAGGTCTGTGGCTTCAGCTGCTGGGAGGGCATGCTCCAGCCTTGGAGACTTTGAAGAATGGAAAGCCCGTTCTCCTACTTCCAGCCTATGTGAATCTCCTAAACCAGGACTGAGTGGCACTGTGGACATCTTATCTCAGTGTCCACATACACTAGCGTGCTTTCTTTCTTCTTTGGTAAATAGCCACAGAATTCCTCCTCTGGACCATGGTGTGTGCTGTATGATGAGGATCAGAAACAACCTGTGCTGACAAGATCACTGTTCCCATTAATGCCCACAGTCCAGCTAACGCTGTCATTTTAAATGTTTCCATGTATGGGCCTGACATGGTGGCACATGCCTCTAATACCAGCACTTGGGAGGCAGAGGTAGGCAGATCTTTATGAGTTCAAGGCCAGCCTGGTCTACATAGTCAGACCTTGTCTACATTAACTGTTACTATAAAAAATATTTTATGGTAGAGGTCAGGAATTTTCCTCAGTGGGATGGGCAGGAAAGGCTTCTCTGAAGAGACTATAGAAGGGATGAGCCCTGTGTGGTAGGGAGAAGCTAAAGGCTTTGATCTGGGTGAAACAGACAAGGAAGAAAAGAGAGAAGCCACCGAAAAAGATTCCTCTAAAGAGAAGGTCTGAAGTGTCTTGTGGTCTGCTGGGTGAATGAAGCAAGGAAGGTTTGCAGAAGAAAGTTTTGTTTTGTTGTGGTTTTTTGTTTTTGTTTTCTTTTTCATTAATTTTTTTAAAATTTATGTTTTGCTTGCACACGTTTGCGTACTATGTGCATGCCTGGTTCCTGGAAAGGCCAGAAGAGAGTGCTGGGTCCCCTGGGACTAGAGTTTCAGAGAACTCATAGAGCTCAGCTTGCCTCTGCCTCCTGAGTGCTGGGATTAAAGGTGCGTGTCACCACACCCATCCGCAGCCCCCAGTGCCTGAGCCATGTTGATAGTCCGGCACTGGTTTTTTATTTTGGTTATTTTTGGTTTGAGTTGTTTGCATTTCACTCTATATTCCAGGCTGGCCTTAAACTCACAGCAATCCTTCTGCTTCCATCTCTGAGTGTTGCGATGACAGGCCTATATTGCTAGGCCTGCTGTCTATATTCCTGGCTTTGAACCCCAAAGTTGGTTTTGGAGTATGGAAGCCTGGGACAGCCTCAGGTGGGAAGTGGGTGGGTAAAAACATCCCCCATAATATCTAGGAGCCCTTTTCCTACACATTCACCTGGATCCACCCTGGCTCTTCCGGACGGACATACACAGTCCACATGGCCAGCTGTTTTTCTGGACTTTAGCAGGCAGCCTGTACCCTGCTGGCTCCTGTCCAGGCCTCCTCAACTCAGAGCACAGCGGCCTTTCCCACATGACTCCAGTCACCTGGGGCAAAGACATGTGAAATCACACTAGAGAAGGGCGTGCCTTACTAGGTGAGGCCAGCAGTGTGTGTGAACATCATGCAGTGTGTTCACACAGATCCAAATGTAGGTTCTTCACTTGACGTGGCCTCTTTCTCTGTTTTATGTTTTGCTTTTTGAAGTCCTGAGAATGCAATTAAGAGATACAATAAACACAAAACATTCGAGGGTGCTGTGGGTGTGATGGGGTACACTGCTTTGGTATAAAGTAATGTTTAAAACAGTCTTACCAGCCAGGCAGTGGTGGTGCATACCTTTGATCCCAGCGCTCCGGGGGCAGAGGCAGGCAGATCTCCCCTGGTCTACAGAGTGAGTCCCAGAACATCCAGGACTACACAGAGAAACTCCTGTCTCAAAAAACCAAACGAACCCAAAACAACACAAAACCCAGGGTTTCACAGTGTTGCCCAAACTGGTCTAGAACTCCTGATCTCAAGTGATTCTCCCTGCCTTCGCCTTGCAAAGAGGTGAGACTACAGGTGTATAGTACTGTGCTATACCCCACAGAGGAGGGCTGCTTAGCCTCCAGGCCCCAATAGGTTAAATGGACCCCGTGCCACCCAAAGCTCCAGGAAAACAAAAACAGTCACATAAATCATGCTGTTAGCACAAACTGTGCAGTAAGCACTTCTTGCTGCACTGGCTGTCCAGGCCAGGGCCACTGGTGGTAGAACCCACAAGCAACGAGCCTCCAACCTGAGCGTGTGAAGCTGCGCCTGCTGGCTCTTCCTCCTCCATCTCCTTTTCATTTAGATGGTCTGTCCCGATCCAGCTGTGACAGTGTGTGCTTGTTAGCCCAGCCTTTGCGAGGCGGAGACAAGAGGAGCAGGATTTCAACCTTCATCCCTGGTTACCCAGCCAGTGTGAGGCCAGCCTAGGCTACATAACCTCCTAGCTCAAGCCAAACAAACAAACCATCAAAGATCTTTTATTTTGTTGCTAGAAGCACAATGATTTTTCAAGATCAAAGCTGAAAACATACACAGAAAACAACTGATTATTTTCAAGTATGGGAAACAGTAAGATAAACAAAATAGTTCTGAGGCTGGTTTCACCAACGCAAATTTAACAGCTACAGCTTCCTTCCTCAGGACTTGTTGGACTAAAGAGGAAAACGGTGCCAGCCATGGTGGCACATGCCTGTAACCCAGCACTTGGGTATAGAGAAAGAGAGGAAGAGTTCATAGTCATTCTCCATGAGTTTGAAACCGGCTTGGGTCACATGAGATTCCATCAGGAAAAAAAGGGGGACAGGGAGAGGAGGGGGCTAGAGAGATGGCTCAGCAGTTAAGAGCACTGGCTGCTGTTCTTAAAGAACACCCAAGTTCAGGCCTCAAAGCATCCACATTGGGTGGCCCACAACTGCCTGTGACCCCAGATCCAAAGTTCCAACACCCTCTTCTGGCCTCTGCTGGAACACACACACACACACACACACACACACAAATACAAATAAGAATGAAACAAAATTTTAAAGAAGAGGGGGGGAAAAGGTAGTACTTGCCAGGAGGCGGTGGGACATGCCTTAACCCAGCACTCAGGAGGCTGAGGCAGGCGGGTCTCTGGGTCTGAGGCCAGGGATCCAGAGAAACCCTGTCTTGAAAAACCTGAAAATAAATAAATAATGGAAGTTCATGAGAGGTACAGGCCTAAAGATCATGAGTTCAAGGTCTGCCTCTGCTACACTAGGCTGCAGGCTATATCTTCGAGTATACCAGCACAGTGCCATGACTCATGCATCCTTACTTTGACTCATACATGAAGGCAGCTTGTGGCACTCGGGACCAAAGGAGTTTCATGTTTGCCGAATTAGAGAAGTGAGGTGTGTGAGTAGGGGAATTGGTTCACTTCTAATTCCAGAGTTGATTGAATAGCCTAGCTAGTATTTTGTGGACCCTGTCCCTAAGGATGGCATTGGTGGCCTGGACATAGCAGCCTCTGCAGCACAGCAAGGGTGGCCCCCGGCTCCAACCATATTCACAGTGCTGTTTGTTGGCATTCTTCCAGAACGACAGCATCTTGAAGCTCATCCTCAGTCGGCATTTTTAGGAGCTCCTTGTGGGCCTTGGCTAATGCCTTCTGTCGTTGCTGTCTACCATGAAAACCAAACCTTGGTTGTTATGGAAGCAGCGCGACACTGAGACTGGATCGTGTTCTGTCCCACCCAACAGAGGTGACATGCTAATGTGCATTACGCTCCACCTTGGAATCCATGATAGAAATAGCAGCCACAACTTCACTCAGCGTTAGTTTGCACAGAAAGTCCACCTTCACAGAGGCGTCCAAGGATGTGTACCTCTTTTTTGTTGTTGTCAAAAATTTACAAAGATACTCTCTTGCTCGTGTACACGTGCAAGTGTCACTGGCCACTTCAGCTGCAGCTGCTGAGCCAGGTCCTGGTTTCACTTCCACAAGGTCTACTGAAGCATGGAGCAACAGACTGCTGGCTCTCCAGGCTTGGGCCATGAGCCCCTGCCTCTGCTGGCCCAAACCCTAGGCTTTGGGCACTCAAGGACCCAGGACTGAGAGCATGGGTGAGCTTACATGCTCATGATCAAAGTCTGAGTCACTCAGAAGAAGCCCATTGGTAATAGCTGGATCTTTACAAGGTGACTCAGGACCCCAGTGGACTGTTTCAAGAGTCTCTCTGGGGCTAGAGAGACAACTCAGTGGATAAAAGCCTTTGCTGCTCTTGCAGAGGCCTGGCCTTCAGTTCCCAGCATCCACATGGCAGCTCACAACCATTACTTCAGTTCCAGGGATCCAGTGTCCTCTTCCAGCACAGTGCACAGATGTGCATGCAGGCAAATCATGCACATCAAGCAAAAATGAATACATCTTTCTTGAGGAATGTGTTTCACTGGAGACGTTGTCCCCTGCAACTCTCTACCACACAAAAATAAACTGCTGCAAATCACCAAAGAGGAAGTGAGCCACCGCGATGTAAAGATGCCAAAGGGGGTTCTCAAGAGCTGATTCCTTCAAGTTGTCCTGTGACCACGACACATGTGCTTTAACTCAAGCACATGTAATATATATATATGTGTGTGTGTGTGCGTGTGTGTATGTGTGTATATATATATATGAATGTATGTATGTGTATGTATAAAATGAAAGAGGTGAACTCTGGCAGCCCTAGACCATGCCCCACTCTGTGCTGCACGTGGAAGGCCCTTACCAGTTGGCAAAAGCCACACTCCACACAAGACAATTAACAGGTGTGGACAAACTACAGCCCAACTAAAATCCCACACTTGAGATTAAAACAAAAGCGTATTTACGTAACATATAAAGAAACCAAAACTTCCCATTCACCTTTCCATTCCGATGTTTTATCATAAGTCATAGCATAGCAGGTTGACATAAATGGAGCATCATGAGAAGAACTGGAATAACAGCACATCCGAAGAGCTCCGAGGAATGGCAGTGGCAGGAAGTGGTAGGAAGCAACAACCGTGGAGTTGATCAAGAACCAAGGACACTGGAAGTATGGAGAAGGCCAATGCTGGCTGCAGCAGGGCAGTATTTCATAAGATTTCATCACTCAAGGGCTCACAATGCTACTTTTGGCGGGGGTGGGGGTGGAGGGGAGTTCCAAGATGGGGTTTCTCTGTGTAGCCCTGGCTGTCCTGGAACTCCTCTGTAGATTAGCCAGCTCACTGGAACACAAGTAGAGAACTTTGCTGAGACCAAACTGGTGAGAGCAAGCTAGCCACACAGTGATCCGGGGAAGAATGTCTAGGAAGAGAGGCCAAAGGCAAAAGGGGGTAAAAGGTCGCCTTGACAAAGACTCAGCTTCTGAAAAGAAGGCAAGTCATAATGGCTACAGTTTAAGAAAGGAAGGAGGGTGCAAAGTCCCAGGGGACAGGTAGTGGCCTCTTTGACCTTCATCAGGATCTCTGTCCCTTAGCTCCTTATCTCTAAATTTGTTTTTGCCTGTCCCCCTGGCCTGTTCTGTGAAAGCACTATCCGAGAATTGCTTAAAGGAGAAAGAGGTTAAGAAGAATCTGAGAATGGCTGGAGAGATGGCTCAGAGATTAGGAGCACTGGCTGCTCTTCCTGAGGTCCTGAGTTCAATTCCCAGAAACCACATGGTAAGTCATAACCATATATAATGAGATCTGATGCCTTCTTCTGGGGTGTAGGCATTGTGTACATAATAAATAAATCTTAAAAAAAAATCAGAGATGCAGTTCCTGCCATCCATTTCCAATTATCACCGGCATGTGTTTTCACAAACATCGTCCAATATCACCACTAGGTCTAATCAGGAGGAGTCAGTAGACAAGGCAAATGTTTGAGCAACACACAGCTGAGTTTCATGCTAAAGGCTCTCCTGTGCATTAATGTGGCTAACCTCTATAACCCTGTCAAGGTTGTGTTACTATTTCCACCTCCCATGGGGGATACAGCTCAGAGCCCCACAAGACGTGACAGTGCAGTTCCCACTTGACTCCTTTCACTGAGTCATGACCTCCATTGGCTCCTGCAGCTCCAGCTTCCCACTGCGGGGCCTGCCAGGGGCAGGTGGCCAGACTGCATTCTCCAAGATCGCCGTCTCCAAGCAAGGCTGTTCCTGAGTCAGAGAACACTCAAAGAACCGAAAGAAGCTGCTTCTCGTATTACCTTGAACTTGTGTTCATTTTCCAAACCAACACCTGGCGTATACTGCACATAGCATAGAGAGAGCATCCATAAGACACTTTCTTATGTATTTATTATAATGTTTTAAACTACCTCTTGGTGCTATTGCCTTGGAATTAAGTCCTCTCACTATCGCTTTAAAATCTGATGTGCTTTAACCAGAGGTTAAAGAAATAAAAATATCCTGGTGCTGAGAGGGTGGATGGGTGGTAGAACACACATCCGGCATGCTCTTGTTCAATTCTGAGCACCCCCCAAAATAACGTATTGTTTGAAACGAAAACCAACATACTATTTAAAAACAAGCTGGCCAGATGCGATGGCTCATACCTGTCATCCTAGCTCTTGGGAGGGGAAGGGTGAGGTAGAGGATTGCTGTGAGCTCTATGCCAGCCTGGGCCACATGGTGAAAGTCTGCCTCAAGGAATACAAATGAACAAACAAACAAGCTCACTCTGTTTTTTACCTTAATTATATACTCATAGAAAAATATATATATATATAATGTATGTGTGTATATAAAGTTGGTCATCTTTAGAAGAACACATTTGGGGCTGGGAAGATGGCTCAGTCAGTTAAGTGTTTGCCATGCAAGCATGAGGACCTGAGTTCAGATCCCCAGCCACAGCTGGTTGAGTATCTATGATCCCAAGGCTGAGGAGCTCTGTGGCCAAACAGCCTAGCTGAATCAGTGAGCTTCAGGCTCATGGAGACTCTGTCTCACCTTTAATCCCAGGACTCAAAAGGCAGGAAAAGGTGAATCTATTAAGTTCAAGTCTGGTCTGGTCCACAGAATTAGTTCTGGGACACAGAGCAACCCAGTCTCATGGGGGGAGAGGAGATAGGGAGTAGGGCTAGAGAGAGGGCTCAGGAGTTAAAAGCACTTGCTGCTCTTGTACAGAATCTGGGTTTGGTTCTCAGCACCTCATAGCAGCTCACAAGTGCTGGTAACTCTGATTCTAGGGAGTTCCAACACCCTCTTCTGGTGTATGGGAGTACTGCATGAAATGCTACACATACATGCAAAACACACATTTAAAAAAATAAATAAAATCCCCTTTTAAAAAAAAATAAAGATGGAGTGACTGAGACAGACAGGCAATGTCAACCTCTGACCTTGTACACTCATTTATTCCCACGTATACATACACACATATACTACACAGAGTTGGTTTTTTTAAAGAACATTGTTATAGATGGGCGGTGGTGGCACATGCCTGATCCCAGCACTAGAGAGGCAGAGGCAGGCAGATCTCTGTAAATTCAAGCCCAGCACGGTCTACAGAGCAAGTTCTAGGACAGCCAATGGTACACAGAGAAATCCTGTCTCAAAAAACCATTAAAAAAAAGGAAGAAAACAAAGAGAACCGTGTTCTAGATCAGTGGCTGTGTGATATAGTGCTGATTATGCACTTAGCCAGGCATGGCACTGCATGTACCCAGCACAGGTAGCCCCAGCACTCAGCAGACAGGGGCAAGGGCACTGCTGGCAGCTTGAGGCCAGCCTGATAGGTATTGTGGGCTCCAGGCCAGCCAGTGCTACATAGACAGACCGTCTCAAAAATAAGATAATGCAATCAAATAGTGAACACTTAAAACATCTCACAATTTGAATTCTTATCATTTTATTTTGTGCTGCCCCCGGAGACTGAAGCCAGGCAACCTGAGCCCATTTAGCACCGACTTTTCTTTTTTAGTCTTGCAGGACACTGATCCGTTTGAACGGCATGTGCTTGCCTGGCACAGCCCGTGAGGAAGTCCCACGCCTTCCTTCCCAAGGCCTGGCTTGGTGCAGGTCTCTGTTCCCAGAACACACCAGCTGTCGGTGTGTCCCAATGACCCCTGTGGCCCCAAGCCTGGGATGTAGCTGAGCAAGGGGCTGAGCTCTAAATAACTCCCGAGGCAGCCAAGCCTGGTTACAGTCCTTTCTCGATATAGTCCTTGACTCGCTTTCCAAAGGTCAGCAGCTCTCAGGAATGTGTTTAGGGGTAGTGGCCTCTCAGCTTGTGGATAAAAGAGGGAGGTTTTTGGGCTTAGCATCTAGAAGACCCTGGTCCATCCCTAGCACAGGGAAAAGCGAGACAGAAGAGAGGATTTTTATACTATGAAGAGTAAGGTTGAGCTAGAAAAATCTCAGGATCTCCATGTGAGTCCTCACCTACCAAGGACAGATCTTGACAAAGAAGAAGCCAGAAGTCAACCTTAGATGCTGTTCCTCAGAAGCCATCCACCTTATTTTTTGAAGGCCTTTCACTGGCCTAGAACTGATTCTGCTGGGCTGGCCAGCCAGCAAGCTCTAGGGATCTGCCTGTTTCTCCTCACGAAGCTGTGATTGCAAGGGTGTTCCAGAGTTATCTCTTTCTTTATTTTACTTAGATACTGGGGATTAAACTCAGGACCTCATACTTCTGCAACAGGCTGAGAAGCCGTCTATTCAGTCCTGACAATTTATTATTTATCTCTACCATTTGAATTTATAAACATAACCCTTTATGCTGGGCATGGTGGCGTATGCCTTTAGTCCCAGAACTAAAGGGAGATAGAGGCCTGCAGAGGGCTGTGAGCTGGGTTTGCTAGCCTGGTCTACATAGTGAGTTCCAGGCTAGCCAGGGTTATATAGTAACATCCTGACTCAAATAACAAAAAGCAACAAACAAACAAAAAACCAAAACCTTTATAATCTTTGTCAGTTTATCTTAAAATTTCCTTAAGATTGGAAAGAGTTTCAAAAGCAGTTCAATCCCTTGTTTTCATGGATGAGTGATGAACCTCATTAATTTTATGAAGCATAGCTGGGCATGATGGCACCCGCCTTTGATCCCAGCACTTGGGAAGCAGAGGCAGGTGGATCTCTGTGAGTTCAAGGCCAACCTGGTCTACAAAGCAGGTTCCAGGACAGCCAGGGCTGTTATACAGAGAAACACTGTCTTGAAAGGAAAAAAAAAAAGCAAAGAAACAAAAAAAAAAATCAAAAAACATAAATAAATATGAGGAATCGTTATAAGCAATATAATCTGAATTTAGATGAAAGGCAATTCTGACCCTCCAGTTTCATCTGCTGAAGTGATGAACAGTAACAGTCTAAAGAGAACAATCTTACATGTTTTCTATTTTCCTTCCGTCTTTCATATGTAAATAATATATAGTGGTTCACACCTGTGACCCAAGGGGTCCCATAACTAAGGCAGAAGTCTCAAGACTCTGGCCTACTTGAACTGAGCATGGTCGCATAGGCTTTTAAGTCCAGTGCTCTGATGCCAGAAACTCTGATGGCCCTCTGTCAGTTCAAGGTCAGCCTGATCTACATAGTGAGTTCCAGGACACAGCCAGGGCTACTCAGAATTCAAGGCCAGCCTGGGCTACAGAGCAAGTTTCAGGACAGGCCGGGATACACAGAGAAATCCTGTCTCAAAAAACTAAAAGAGAGTGTGTGTGTCTAGGCTACTGAGACCCTATCTCAAAGGACAAGCAACTCACAGAGATACCAAAATTTCGAGGTGGGTATTGTGTCAGGGTATTCCTGCTGTGGCCTCTTAGCTCTGGCTCACTGTGGACTGGAATCATCAGGAGACCCAGAACCCTTAGTCAGAGACTCTCAGCCTTCAAGGGTGAGGAGAGCTGTAGGGGACAGTGTGCCCCATTCTACAGAGGAAACAGGCATTCTGGGATAGGGAAAGCCTTCTGAGTCTGATTTGCCTAGGGCACATGCAACCTAGTAACCCCAGCTTGCCAGTTTTAGGTGTGATTTGTGCGCTCTAGCCACACTGTGGATTTGGAACATGCGCGTGTGAAGCCTGTGTATTACACCTAGAAGACATGTTTACTCTCACAGGTCCTGGGCCAGGCCCCGTGTGTTTACACTGATAAGGACTTGTACCCAGCACTGGGGAAAAGTCTCCCCACTATCAACAATTCACACGTGCACTGTCCTCCACCCCTCCTTCTGTTGTTTTGAAATTAGATCTAATGTAGCCTGTGCTGGTCTGGAGTTCAGGCCAATTACGTAATTTAATGTAGATCTAGTGACAAAAAGGAAAGTGAGGGCTGGGAATAAAGCTACGTGGTAAGGCACTTCTAGGATGCACAAAGCTCCAGGTTCAAGCTTTCATAACACACCACCACCAACAAAAACTGAACAGAAGCAGGCATGGTGGTGTGCACCTCCTATCCTGGGGGGTGGAGACAGGAGGAGCAGGAACCCAAAGTCATCCTCAATCTCATAAGTAGAAGCCAGATGGGGCTAGATGAGACCGTGCCTTAAAACAAAACAAAAAGTAAATTAAAAAAAGCAAGCAAGGCTTCATTCCCTAAAACAGAGTCAGTCTGAGGTGATCCAAGCAAAGGAAGTTGGTTTTATAAACAGAAGAGATTGAAGACAGCAGAGAAAAACAGACCAAAAAGACGGGTTGGTCGGTTCAGCTTCATTCCTTGTGACAGAGCAACAGAGAAACAAGTGATGACTCAACACCAGGTTGTCTCAGGTTGCTTCTGCGTGAGGATGAAGGCAGAGCGAGCTTCCTTACCACACTGATTGAAACTGGAAATCCGGCTGCTAGCTCTCTAATCCCAGGTTCTTGGAAAGTCAGATAAACATATGGGTTTCACTTGGTTACTGTGGAACTTCAGTGTGAATGGTTCCGTTGTGATTTTTTTAAGCCTGGTCTGTAGAGGCCCCTTAGTCCAAAACAGTGGACCCCTGACTGGAATGTGGCTCAGTGGTAAAGTCTGTGCTTAATTGGAGAAGCTGCTGGTTCAAACCTCAGCACCAAATCAAAACAACAAAGCCGATGGCCTCCTGTAATTTTTATTTAACATCCCAGAATGGAAAACACCCGTGGACATCTCAGCACAGGCAGTTAGCTTACAGAAGACTAAACATGTCCAGAGAGGAGCAGCTGGAGTTCCTGCTGTTCGCAGATGGCAGACCCCAGGCTAGCCCCTGGCAGCCTTCACAATGAGCACTGCACATTTTCTGAGGGCGGGTCTTGCTTTGCTCTGGTCTTTTCTCTCGGTCCACCTGATAAGTGAGCAGAAAGTCCTGGGTGAGCCTAGGTGACTCAGAGCCTGGGGATGACAGGACAGGTTAGGGCTGTGCACGGCAGAGAGTGCTAAGCTACTCAGAGAAGGGGATGACTCACATAGGAAACCAGAGAGGCCCGGGGAGCCGGGCCAGGAGCTTGGGCTCAGGCCAATCAGCCCAGCAGCTGGACAGGAAGGATCTGAGGAGGCAGCTCCCGAGAGAGGAGACCAGAAGGGTGGAGGGAGCCTGCATTCAGGCTGGTCAGTTGCAGCGCTGTCCATCTTAGCTCTGTAAAGCTGTGGGCCTACAGGGGTGTGGGTGTGTTTCTCTGTCTTGCTGGGCAACTGTCATAACACTTTTTAACCACTTTACCATCTCTTCTCCTTTTGTGTTTCTAACTTAAACCATTCTTACATATTCAGTTTAACAACACTACTTAATTGCAGTGATCACTGCTTCTAACATTCCTAAAGGAAATTAGCTCCCCATTCTCCTTCCCCTACCTCTTGGTAACCTCTAATCTACTTTGCTTCTGTGAATTTGCCTAGTGTAAGTTTTGTTTTTTAGTGTATTTTCATAGTCTCACTATATAGCCCCCAGGCTCAATACTTATCCCCAAATGATCTTGAACTCAACTTCTAGAATACTGTCATTATAAACATTCATCACCTTGATGAGCTACACCAGGGAGTGTAAGTACTTTCAGTTCTCTCCAGCACATTTGCTTAAACTCTTTGCATAGCTACAGATGACCTCCTGCCTCTATCTCCTGAGGGTTGGGATTAAGATTCTAGGCATATGATACCATGCGCTTTATATGGTGCTGAGGACTGAGCCCAGGGCTTCATGAATGCCAGGCCATCATGTTACCAATGAAACAATATGCCCAGATGCTGTTTTCATTTTATTTTATTTTAACTCATCGATACAAGACCTTCTGTTGTCCAGGCTGGCCTCAGATTCCCTCTGTAGCCTAGGATGGCCATGAATTCTTGATAACAGCTATGAGTCAACACATCCATTATTTATGTATTTATTGAGACACAATCGTGCCTGCTCTTAGACTCATAATCTCTCTGCCTACGCTTTCGGAGTGCCAGGCTCAGTGGGGGTTCTGAGAAAACCCTCAAGACAACTTTAAATTACACTGCTTTTTTTCTGTTGTAATTTGGGGATAATCTTTTAAATTTGTTCACTGCCAAGATGGTTTACATATGTCTGGTGACATTTTATAGAAAAGCAGCATTTTCTATAGTTTCCCGCAGGCACCCGTAGTTATTGTTTTTATATCAGTGTGATTACAGTAGGAAGAGTTACTAAAAAAAAAAAAAGCATTTAGAAAATACCTAAAACATATATTAAAATAAAGTACAAGAATAAAATATTTTATATGTTGCCATTTTCATAAAACCTACAAATTTCCTGGTACCTATACTTTTAAAAAGATTTACTGTATTTTTGAAAAATTATATAATGTATGTATGTCTTTGTGTGGGAGGCCATAGGAGGATGTTGGGTCCAGAGGAGCTAAATTTACAGGTAGCTGGGAGCTGGACCAACCTGAGTACTGGGATCTGAGTCAGGTCCTCTGGAAGAGCATGTGCCCTTTACCATGTCTCTCCAGCCCAAAGCATAGAAACAACATCTGTCCTCCAACCTCCACGCACACACTGTGGCATACATATAATCTCCATGCAAGATAAATACAAATTTCTAAAAAGATTAATACAACACAATTGGTGATTTATATTGAATTAGTTGATCTTGGTCTGAAAGCTTGAGGCAGTTTGCAGAGAGACTTTGCCGGCTCTAGAAATCAGGCTTACTGCCTGAGAGCCCAGGGGTGAAGTAACACATCTAAGAGGATTCAATGTTTATAGTTCCTCTGACTCAGCATGCTTTTTTTTTTTTTAAATTCCCCTTTGGCAAAGAAATTTTCTGAGACTCTCCACCACCTCCACGATAGAGCAACCGTTGAGGTCCTTGTCCTTACAAAGACAGCATGGGGGGGGTGGGGGGGAAAGTGGCCAGAGGCCTGTGTATGTGAGCACTGCTCCTCTAGGGCTGCCCAGAACCTTAGACAGTCTCGGTGGCTTCATCTGGAAAAGTCGGGCTGGCTTGTACTGTTTTAATTTGAAGGAAAAAAGAAAGAGAAAAAGAAAAGGAAGGGATAAAAATCTAGATAAAGGCTTTAAAAGGGTCAGATGTAGTGATACCTATCTTTAATCCCAGGATGAGAGAGAAATCTGTGAATTCCTGTCAAGCCTAAGTCTATATATAGTTGAGTTCTAGGCTAACCAGGCTTCACAGCTAGCTGTTTTCTAAAAGACATCTAGAAGGAGGGAATTCTGACACGTGATATAAAAAGATGAACCTAAAGGCACTAGGTAGTCAAGGGAAACAAACTAGTCCTAGAAAGAAGGCTTCCTGTGCTCCCACTTCCCTGAGGTCCCTGGACTCATCCCTAAAGATAATCACGGCAGGGGCTGGGAGACTGTGTTTAATGGGAACAGAGTTTCAATTTGAAAGGATGGGAAGGTTGTAGAGACAGGTGCTGGCTGCCCAGCATCAGGGACTGTGATGGGCAGCTGAACACTAAAAGGTAGATAGGATACATACCTTGTATCCTACCACAGTACAATATTTGCACAAAGAATCCACCCCAAGCTAGGCTTGGTGGCACACACCTGTGATTTCAGTACTTGAGAGATATATGATAGGCGTGTGCCACCATTCCCAATTTATGCAATGCTGGGGACTGAACCCCAGACTTCCATCTGACCTACATCCCCAATCCCCAAGTAACTACATCTGCTGATCTTTGCAGCCTAGTGTATGACACATAGATAAAGCTGGCTAGACTGGGCCTCTCCCACTCCTGTCTTCCAAGTAACAACTGAAAGAACAATAGACTTGGTTTTTAATTTGTTGTTTTGTTTTTATGAGACAAGGTTTCTCTGTGTAGACCTGGCTGTTTTAGAACTGGCTCTGTAGAGCAGCTGGCCTTGAACTCAGAGATCTGCCTGTCTCTGCCTATAGGACATTAAGGGGTGGGCCACCACAGCCTGAAAGATTTTTTTGTTTTGTTTTGTTTTGTTTTTGGGACAAGGTTTCTCTGTGTAACAGAGGCTTACCTGTCCTGGACTTGCTTTGTAGACCAGGTTGACCTCAAACTCACAGAGATCCACCTGCCTCTGCCTCCAGAGAGCTGGGATTAAGGGCATGTGCACCATGACAGTTTTTTTTTCTTTATTTACTTATCATGAGGAAGACACATATGAGCCATAGGCACGGGGCAGTCAGAGGGCAACCGGTGAGAGTTGGTTCTCTCCTCTCAGCATCAGGCTTGGTAACAAGCACCTTCATTCACTGCCATCCACCAGCCAGAGATGGGTGTTTAAATCAAGGTCTGAGGAGACAGCAAATGTCAGGGCCATAGAGCAGAGTAGGCAGCAGATGGCATGGCTGGGAGGTAGGAAGTAGGCAAAAAACTGCTTCGAAGTATGGCTAAAAGAGAAGCTGAAAGAGCTGCAGTGTCAAGTCCCTAGATCATGGGGAGTCCCTAGATCATGCAAAGGCCTTTGCCATTTAACAGCTTCTTAGCATCTGCTTAACCAGTGAGCACTTGTCATTTGTGAGTTAGTCATCTTAGTTGGCCTTGTCCTCTGGTGACCCCTTAGGTGTCTGGTATTCTCACCATTACCCTGTCAAGACACAGCTTTGGGGCTTTCTGCGGCTGGGAGGAAGGAACTTGGATTTTTATGTACATTTGGCATTTGGTATTTGTCATACATGTATGTGTGAGGGAGTTGGATCCACTGGAATTTGAGTTACAGACCAGACAGTTGTGAGCTGCCATATGGGTGCTGGGAATTGAACCAGGGTCCTCTGGAAGAGCCAAGGCTCTTAACCTCTGAGCTGTCTCTCCAGCCCAACTTGGATTTTTGAGAGCTTCTCTTCTCCTATGCTTTGCAAAGCTTCCCACAGGCAAGACTCTTGTAAGAAAAAATCTTCCTCCCCATTGCTTCTTCAGGGCCCAGAGCACGCCTGACACCAACAGGTTCTCAGGCCTGTGTTAACCCCAGCCCTGGTAACACAGAGGCAGGGGGATTATGGATGTCAGGTCAGCCTGGGCTACAAGCAGAGCTATGTCTAAAACAAAACAAAGGACAACAAACTAAACATCTGGAGAGTGAGCAGCAGAATCCTTTGGCAAAGTTCAAGGCTCCTGGTTCTGCTGCCCCAGCTGTTAGTATGACCCGCAGGCAGAGGCAATGTCCCTTTAGTCCCTAGAAATCAAGAACTAAATGTGTGCTCTTAACAGCTACTCATAGGCAGACCCAAGTTCACAGCTGATGGAGAAATAAAGCATTTCTGCCCATCTAATTTGGGGTCTATATTTTTTACATCTTCATTCATGGCAAAAGTCAGGCAATGCCTTTACTTTTAAAGTCTAGGCTTACTAAATTACTTAGCTATAGAAGTTTTCTTTTGAAGCTTCAACTGATGAAGATTTTTCCAATGTTATTTTATGATTTTTGTTATAATTTACATAGTGATAGTTCACATCCATTTAAATTCAAATTTTGGTGTTTCTCACATTAAACTATGATGCCTGTCTAATTTTATTTAGTTGTTTTATTAAGACTCGGTCTTGTGTAGCACATTGCTGGTCTTGTAGCTGAAGCTAGCTTTGAACTCTTGATCCTTCTGCTTCCCTCTCACAGCCACTGGACTTAGAGGAATGAGCCACTACACATAGCTGTGTATTTGCTTTATCCCCGCAGTGCTGAGGATCCAGTCTACGTCCTTACACGTGGCAGGCAAATGCTGTACCACTGAACCATCCTTTGAGCCTTTCATTCCCATATCTGCTTTAAATCTCACCATGTGTGGGGGGGGGGCACATGTGTACAGAGGGGGACACTGAACAGTAGCATTTATTCAGTAATCACTAAATGCTATCCAAATTGTTTTTTAGGAATCTTAGCTCATTTCCTTTGAGCCTTACAAAGTCTGGAGACGATGATCTCTGTGTGGTCATTTGTTCTTTAGCTTTGAGTCAAGGTTTTGCTATGTTGCATGGGCTAGCCTTATACTTATGGTCTTGAGACCTCCCCTTAGTGCGGAGTGGCTGGTGTAAATAACACTATGTATTCCTACCTCTGCAAACAACTGCAACAGCAAAAGCCCTGAGGAAACTCACAGGGGCTTACTTGCCAATAAAGTCCTGATTCACACTATGTGGTCTGCTTCCAGAATCTGTGCTTTTAAATCATTCAGTTCTGTTCTTGCACTGTAAGCAACAGAAATTGCTGGGCATCACCAGGCCTGGTGGTGCAGGCCTATAAAATGCCAGCTCCTTCGGAGAGGGAGCCAGGACCGTCCAAACGTGGGTATAACCTGCAGAGTTCCAAGTGGATCTGGGCAATTTACTAAGACCCTGTTACAAAATAAAAGGTAACAAGAGGGCAAGGGATCAGGTGCAGGGGTGGGTGCTTACTTGTAGGGGTGGATGCCTACTAGCATGCTCAGAGCCTGGATTCAATCCCCAGCTCAGCAAAAGAAAACTAGCCAACCAAACAAACAGAAAGAGTAAAGGATGCCAGCATGTCTGCTATCTCAACGTTTGGGAGGTAGGAGAGGGCGAAAGACTCAAGCTGACCAGTAACCAAAGAAGGTACACACATGGCAGGTATGTAGCTGAAAAGATGCTCAATGTCATGTGCCACTAGGAAATGGCAAATCAAAACAAAAAGAGCTACTACCCACACCTATTAAAATAACCCACCTCCAGCACTTAATCCTATTAGGCTGAGAATGTGGCAAAAGCTTCCGTTCTTTAAAAAGTATGTGGCTGGGTGTGGAACACTTGGGAGGCAGAGGCAGGTAAATCTCTATGAGTTCAAGGCCAACCTGGTCTACAGAGTGAGTCCAGGACAGCCAAGGCTCCACAGAGAAGTACTGTTTTGAAAGTCCACCTCCCCCCAAAAAAAGAAGTATGTGAAGGAATCACCTTTCCTCCAACAGGAACAGTTGGCTCAGTCTGTCGTGCTGATGTGGGATGGAGAATGATCCAAACCAAACAAAAGCAACACTAAAGGACAGCAGCAGGAACTCTTATTTGTTGCCAGAGGGGGTGGGGTGTGGAAAGGGTTGGAGTAGAGGGGGAGGGCTACATGGTATAGCTGAGAGAGAGAGTTTAATTAGGCAGTACCTTACCATGTATCCCAGAATGAACTTGAACTCCTGTTCTTGCCTCTATTTCCTGTGTCCCGAGTACTAGGTTTACAGGAATATACCAGCACACCTGGCAAGTTTGTCATTTTCTGAAGTTGAACAGACTCTTACCGTCAGAACCAGCAAGTGCTCCTTGTTATTTACCCAAATGGGTTGACAACTTGTGTCCATACAACGATTAGTACCCATATGTTTACAGCAGCTTTATCCATGATTGCCCAAACTTAGAAGCAAGTTATATAGCCATGGTGGCCTCTGACGCGTCACGTAGCTCAGGTCAGTCTCCGGCCTTTGGTCCGCTTGTCTCATGCTTCCAAGTGCTGTGATTCCAGTTGCATGCCACCTGGCCAGGGGCCCTGCAGGCACATGCTCGCTTTCCCAACTCATGGCAGTTCCGTAGACTGCAGACTGGGCTTACCGTGTCAGGGCAAAGAGCTGCAGAAGGCACATGCCAACTGCTGCTACCAGCAAAGCAAGGTAGGAAGGCAATTTAGAAAACAGGAAAAGCCGGGCCTGGTGGCACATGCTTATAGTCCCAGCACTCTGGAAGGCAGAGGCAGGTGGATTGCTGTGAGTTCCAGGCCAGCCTGGTCAACAAACCTAGTCCATGACAGGCAAAGGCTACACAGACAAACCCTGTCTTGAAAAAAAAAATCAGAAGTAAAAAAGAGGAAAAATCTGAGGAAAATGCTTCGTCTTACCAACTCTCGAGGACAGGGCAGGAAATGCTCTCAGGATTGAGAATGAGTAATTGGCTAAAGTTGAAAGGGAAAACAAAACATTTCCCTCAAGAATTATTCATAGAACATTTTAAAGATAAAAAAAAAAAAAGAATAAAAGGTCTGTGTTTCCGGTACTGTAATAGGTACTAGGACTGTAAAAATTAGTAAGCGCTGTCTTTCACCTTGTGTGATCTGTAACAAACATAATGTTTGCGGATGCTGTCTTTTAGACAGGGGCTCAGCCAAGGCTGCTGTTGAGTGTGTCTGCCCTGGCCTTCTGTGTGCTGAGATAACAGGCGTGCGTGCCACACCTGTGTACTGCTTTGGAGTTTTCCTAGTTTCGTCCTTGAGTCTCCTGCATGATACATAGATTACACAAGGATGTATAATACCTAGTAGGATCTCTAAAACTAGGTCGTGGGCTGGGGTGCACCTCCATGATAAAGTACTTGCCTAGTGTACATACAATGCACACAGCTTTAGTGTTTGTTTTTAAAACTCTATTTGGGATGTTTAGGCCTCTACCTCTCTTCCAACCTCCCTCTCTCTCTATGTAGAAGAGAAGGTTAGTGGGGAAAGGGGGCCCAGACCCCTTTACTTCTCCCAGCTGTTTAGGGTCAAGGGTTCTTTTAGGGCTCTATACCAAGCTCCGTCAACAGCAAACACAGCCAGCAGGCTCCTCCAAGCCACTGTGCTCAAAGTGTCTCTCTCTGTCTGCTCCAAACTGCCACACTTGCTGTCTCTCTGATCTCTCCAAACTGCTACATGCCACACACCAACACCAAACACCAGACCTTCTCTTTCCTTCCCGGCTCTCAAATTTATATTCTCAGAGTCTTAGACCACACCCCTCTTTGTGCTGCATGTGGAAGGCCTGGCAAAAATCACTTTCTGCACAAAACAACAGCTGTAGACAAACTATACTAAAATCCCACACTTTGGATTAAAACAAAAACATATTTACATAATATAATAGTTTACAAAGAATCTAAACCTCCCCCACAACAGACACACGTAAGCACACATACACACATTAACAGGAAGAAGGAAAAAGCAGCGAAAGCCCTGTACATATGATGTGAACAAATTTGAGACAGCATTTGTAAAGTAGCACCTGTGTGAAATCTACTGCAGGGACTTAGTGGGTTCTCCAAGAAAGACCTAAGGGCAAAACACTGGATGGAAAAGAACCTTTCTAAGGGAGGTCAGTGATTGGCTCCTACTCAGCACAGCCCCTGAGAGAATCCTGGAAAGATCACAGGACAGAGGGAAGACACTCTACCAGTGAGCGCTGCATCCTCTACGTTTCCGCTTTAGACATTCTTATTACATTTATTTACTTTAGGATTCTGTTTGTTTGTTTTTGTGACAGGGAGTCTCTACACAGCCCTGGCTGTCCTGGAGCTTGCTATGTAAATAAGACTGGCCTTGAACTCACAGAGTTCTCTGCCCACCCAGTGCTGGGATTAAAGTCATTTACTACCCGACCAGCCTTATTTTTAATTGTATGTACTTATATCTGCCTGCCTGTGGCTATATGCACTTGAGTTGATTTGCCCTAGGAGGGCAGAACATGGTCAGATCTCCTGCAGCGGGAGTTATGGAAGGCTGTGAGTTGTGTAGCATAGGTATCCGGAACCAAGAGCAGAAATATCACATCCTCTGCACTCTCTCTCCAGCCCAGCATTTGCTCGGGGTGTGTGTATGTATACACCTGAGGGTGACTATGTACATGCCACAGTAGAAGTCAGAGGACAACCTGTTAGTCTTCCTTTCTACCACATGGGGTCCAGGAATGGAATTTAGGTCATCTTGGCCACTGGTACCTTCACCCCTTGAGCTATCTCACTAGCCTCCTGTTCTATTTTTAATTGCAGTATCCATTTTGGGATGGGAGGGAGAAAGAGTCTCACATGGCCCGGACTGAGCCCAAACTCAAACCTGGCTGAGGACGACTCGAACTCCTGATCCCCTGACCTCTACCTGCCAAGTGCTGAGGGGTTAGTTTTGCCCTATTACACCCAATTACTAATGAATTTCTCCTAATAGCGTCATCACACAGCTGCTCCTTAGCTCAGCAAGAGTCCAAGCGCAGATGTCAACGCTTGTATCAGGGGAGGCCCTGGAAATTCATGCTGTCTCCTCTTCTACTAGTGATTTCAAATTATGTCTTTATTAACTGTGTGTATGTGTGTGTTCTGTGCTTGTAAATGTGGGAACCAAAACAAAACAAAATATAAAGTGAGCTAATGAAATAGATCATTCACCAAAAATATTCTATCAGATTTGGGTGGGAGGTAGAGGCAGGAAAATCAGGGGTTCAAAAGTCTTTCTCTGCTTCCCAATGAGGTCAGTCTGGCCTCCATGGGCTCTGACTCAAAACTCAGCAATATAAGACATAATCCACACAAACAAACCGTTGTTGGGTATCTTCCAGAGATGGCTGCTCGGACACAGTTTAAGCCAAAAGAATTCTTTATTAGCAGATCAGGAACCCACTGTAGCCTCAAGCCTTTCTCAGGGTGAGCTTTTAAGCACAAAACTATGTCCTGCGTTAACATACTTCAGTTAACAAGAGTAGTTAGCCATAGATGCAACCACAGACACAACAAAAGCAAGTTTAGAAAATTTAGAGACTTTCCCAGAACTATGGACTTTGATAGATTAGGTCTTTGTTTGGAAATACCCAAAGACTTTTCTCTGCCATTTTCTGTACAGCACAACATAAATTCCTCACACTGCTAGACATCCCAGGCCAACACAATGTCTTTATGTGCTTGCAGAAATTGTAAGGACCCCTCCCCCCACACCTCTTTTGCTCGTCAGATTCTCTGTGTTTTATTTGGGGAATTGTCACATGTATGTCAACAAACTCATGTTATGAAATGAGCCAGAGGGAAAAACACAAATATTATGTGTTCTCATCTCGAAGCTTTAGAAGTTGACCTCTTAAATAACCTGTGATTAATATAAAAAAATAAAAATTATATATAAAAAAAGAAGTTGACCTCTAGAACCTGGCCAGGCATCGAACAGTTTTAATCCCAGCACTTGGGGGCCAGAGGCAGGTGAATCACTTTGAGTGTGAATTCAAGGCCAGCCTGGTCTATGTGGCTAGTTTCAGGGTAGCCAATGTTGTACACCAAGAGAGACAATGCTGTTTCAAAAAAAAAAAAACCAATAAAAATGTTGACCTCAGTGAAAAGAGTAAAAACATTAGTAGCAGAGGCCTGGAAGGGAAGGGCAGCGGGAACAGAAAGGAGTTGGAAAAGGTGGTTAGGAGGGAAGAATCAGGTCCAGTGTTCCCAGCTTGGAGGGGTGATGACAATACAAGACCACCTGTTATTCCTTTTGTGAAAAACTAGAAAAGGTGAGCTTGAAACCTCCAAATACAGGCTGGTGAGATGGCTCGTTTAGTAGGACACTTGCTGCTTTTCCAGAAAACCCAGGTTCAAGTCCCAGCATCCACATGGCAGCTCAAAACGGTCTATAACTCCCATTCCAGGGGCTCCAACAGCTTCAAACAGACATACATCCAAGGCAAAACACCAATGCACACAAAATTGTTTTTTAAAAATGAAAGGCTCATTAAAAAAAAAAAGAAACCTCCAAATAGAAGCAATGATAAGGAACTGGAAATGCTAATTACTCTGATTTTATAACATACTATATGTATAAATACATGTGTATATGTCTGTTGTGCATGTATATGTGTTGTGTGTTGAAGTAGCACACTGAGTAAGTCATAAAATTATTGTATGTCAATAATGAGAAGCAGGGTTGCTGAGATGGCTCAGACCCACATGGTAGAAGGAGCAGACTGAGTCCTGGAGGTTGTCCTTTGACCTCCAAACCTGTGCTTTTATGCCTTTCCCAAGAAATAAGTAAACAAAGTAATAAACATTTTAAAGTGAGGTGCTGGATGAATAGCTCAGCGGTTAAGAGCATTTGTTGCTCTTGCCAAGGACCTGGGTTCAGTTCCCAGCACACACATCTGTAAGCCTAGTTCCATGGGATCTGATACCTCTTCTGAACTCTGTGGACATGCGCATGGTACACACATGTATGTGTACCGGACAAAACATTCGTACACATAAAAATGAATTTTTTTTTAAAAAGTGCCTTTTGTTGTTGTTGTTGTTTAAAATGAACTGCAGGGAAGGCTGGTGAGAAGGTTCAGCGGTTAGAAGTGCCCGGGGACAACCCTGGCAACCTGAGTGCAATCCTGACCCACACGGTGGAGGGAGAGAACCAACTCCAGTTTCCCTGGCTTCGTGTACTCTCACCATGGCGCGTGTTTGCCCCTACAGAGAAACACTAAACCGATAAATCTAATACAAATTTTAAAAAATTAGAAGGGAAAAAGTCAAGGCAATTGATAACTTTGCACCAAGGTTTCATGTAGCCTAAGCTGGCCTGGAACCTGTGATCCTCCTGCCTCAGCCTCCTGAGGGCTAAGGTCACAGCTGCACACCACCTCTTCAGCTGCAGCGAGTTTCTGAGAGGTCGCTGGCTGAAGTGTGAAGTCCTGAATCTAATCATCTAATCTCCGTGAAGCACTGGGTGGTGCAGATTCTCGTCCTAAGCCCCAGGCCATAGCTGGGCTGGCTCCATCTCCTGAAGTGCAGAGCAGGGCCGGAGAGGTGTTTGCCGCACTGGTGTGGCCCTTAAGAAGACAGAATTGGCTGTGGCAGCTGAGACAGTCCGCGGCCGCAGACAGTCCGCGGCCAGGTCTGCAGAGTTGGGGCTCCTGTTTCTGCCAAGGAGGAAGCAGCGGCTGGGAGCAGAAGGCTAAGGAGAGGCCGCCTGGCACCTAAAAGCACAGTTGGCTTTGGCTCCTCCAAAGCTCTTTTTTCCAAAGTCACTTTGTGCACTGGCTGTGCATTCTCTGTGGCTGCGAAGGATGAGTCAGGATTCTAAATTCTAGCTGCAGAGCTGGGGAAATGGGAACACCAGGAAGGCAGACTGTGATGTCAGCAGCTTCCCAGGGCTGGTCAAAATGCTGGAAAGCATGGGCTGGGTTTGCCTTGAAACAAATGCATCTTAATGCTTCAAAACACCAGGCAAGAGATGTTTTGAAACAAATCTATGGGCTTTTGACATCTGCCCTCAAGCAGGTACAAGCTTTGATGATGTCACCAATAAGGCATACTGCAGCGTGATGGGAGGCCAGGAAGATCTGCCCTGCTGAGGACTGTGCAGACCTCTTCAGTTCCTTCCCTCCCTTAAGCCTCTCACTAAAATGGTTTGGACCCTTCTCAGCCCAAAATAAAATATCCTGCAGGCCCAAAGTGATGCAGAATAAATGACAGCTACCAAATGTGTAGGGTACACTGGTGTCCATAAGCTCAGAGTGGGGTAGCCATGAATGAACTTTTATCAGTTGCTCACACCCGAATTTCAGCAATTCTCCATCAATTCCTAAGCTTTATAACACTTTGGAAAATGGTTTTCATTAAAATGGCAACACATCTAGTCTCGGGTAACTGATGGTTTGATCTTTGTTATAACTGTGTTTAGAATACCTAGAGATATTCCTCCATGGGTATTTGTGAAGTGTTCCTGGGGAATTTTCACTGAGGTGGAAGACCTACCATGAATTATGGGAGGGACCAGCCCATGGGCTGGGATTCTGGATGAAAAGGAGTATGGGAGCTGAACATCAGCATTCATTTCTGCCTTTGGACCATAGATGCAATGTGACCATGGGCTTCATGCTCACAAGCCTTCCCTGATTTGATGGACTGTACCCTCACACTGTGAGCCAAAGGAACCTCTTCCTAAGCCGATTTTTTTTTCTTGGCATTGAGAAAAGCAACCAATACTCTGAGAAAGGACTGGGGATTCAGAATGTCAAAAAATACTTGGAGCCTGGTGAGTGGGTGCAGCGGCACATGCCTTTAGTTCCACCATTGGGAGATGCCAGTGGATCTCTGTGAGTTCCAGGCTAGCCTGGTCTACAAAGCAAGTCCAGGAAAACTATAACAAAACAAGACAAAAAAAGGGAACAAAAACCCTGAACAACAAAACCAACATCTGTGGTCCTAACACAACAAACAAACAATCAGAGACAGTTAGGAAGATGGCTCGGTGGGTAAAGAGCACTTGCTAAGCAGTTCGAATCTCCAGAACCCAAGTAAAAAGCGAAACCCAGCAGTAACGTAAGCATTTGTAGTTCCAGGGTGTCCTGCAAGGAGATGGGAGGCAAGTTAAAGTGGTCTACAAAGCAGTGAGCAGCAAGAGACTCTGTCTCAAACACCCTGGTGGAAATAAGGGCAAGGACAGAGGTTGCCCTGAGCCTCCACGCGTGTCTTGGTACAGGCATACCCATCATACACAACCATATTATGCAGATAGTTGTGAGCTGCCACGTGGGTGCTGGGAATTGAACAGGCGTCCTCTGGAAGAGCAGCCAGTGCACTTAGCCACTGAGCCAGCTCTCTAGCCCTCTAGGGTTTCTTTTCTTAAAGATTAAAAAAAAATTAAAAATATTTTAATTGTGTGTATGTGTCCTCATGGGTGTATATACATGTGAGTCTGCACTAAAAAGAAGGGCCTGGGATCCCTGGTGCTGGATAACAAGTAGGTGTGACCTGGGAACTGGACCTTCATCTTCTGCAAGACCAAGACATACCCTTAGTCATCAAGCCACCTTTCTTGCCCCTGTGTTTTGTTTTTTGAGACTGGATTTCATATTGTAGATCCACTTGGAGCTCACTCTTTAGGTCAGGCTGCCCTTGTATTCCTTGCAATCTTCTGTCCTCAGTTTCCGGAATGCTAGAATTACAGCTGTGCTGTACCACACCCACTGATTTTCAGGATTTCGTTTGGTCCTGGTGTGTCTGCTTTGAAGGCACACACGAGATGAAAACATCAATCTATTCTACTCATCCTTTGCCACATACTTTCCAATTAAAGTCACAGCAGTGTCCCTGCTGGCACAGGAAACACAAAGGAAAACCTATGGATCATCCCAATTTGACAGCATAATCTAAGGCATGTGCTGTGCAGTTGGGCATTGAATCAGAAATGAGGAGCTGGCCAAGGACGGCTGTTCAACTGTGACCAGTCTGGGGAACGGAAGCATGCTGAGTCACAGCGTTTTAGCTGCTGCTCTCTCAAATGCTCAATACTTTGTTATGGCCCTTGTTAACTGCAAGTTCTTCAGGGGCAAGGTCTAGATGACAATTAGTTACCTTTGTAACTGTGTAACAGTGGACACAATGTCTGATAATACTGAAAGGCAGTGGAGGAGGGGCCAGAGTCTGTAACTAGAGTCCCTTTTCTCCAGTACTATTGACAGCTTAACTTAAAACATGTGTTACATTTTATTTATGTTTTTCTATGTATGTGCTTCTGTATGTTCAGGAGTGTGCTATCATACATGTGTGGAGGTCAGAGGACAAGTTGGGGGGGTCCACTCTTTCCTTCTAACATGTGGGTTCCAGAGATGAAGCTCAGGCTGTCAAGCCTGGCAGTAAACACAGTTACTTGCTGAACTGTCTTGGTGACCCATGGCTTAGCTCTTGATAAAGCTGGATTTTTTTTCTTTCTTTCTTATTCCTAAACATTTCTAGTGAAATGGGTGGTTATATTTAAGAAATATAAGTTAACTTACATGACAGATCTCTTTGCCAATTGTTGTAAGGCCTCATGACGAGTCTGGTTTTATGAATAGTGATAATTACAGAAAGTTGGACGCCAAGAGGAGAGTCATGAGCTGTCACACCACCACACCCAGCTTAAAAAAAATTTCTAATGTAAGAATCATTCCATCCCTGGGTCTAAAAGTCAGATCAAACATTTTATGTGTGATTGTTCTTGGAATGGTAAATTGAAAACAAACCATAAAATTGTTAATTTATCCTGGTATGGTATTACACACCTTTAATACCAGTAAAAACAAAAAACAAAAAACAAAAAAAAACAAGGCAATGGCAAGCAGATCTCTGTGAGTTCAAGGCTAGCCAAGACTACATAGTGAGACTCTGTCTCAAAAACAAAAACAAAACAAAACAAAACACAAAACAGTTTATGGTTCTCATGTCCTGAAGCAGTGGCTGCCTTCAGTCTGGACACTGTATACAGCCTTGTCTCATGCAAACTCACAGCTGGAACTCAAGAAGATGCTGCTTGTCTGCAATTGCTTTATCTTCAGACACTGTCAAGGCTGCGGCGTGTGGTGGTGTGTGCCCATAACCCCAGCACCTGGGCAACGGAGGTAGAGATCAAGAGTTCAACGTCATCTTCAACTATATAGGGAGATTGAATCCATCTTGTGCTTGGAGACACATCTCAAACAAACAACAAGACAGAAAGATAGAAAAAAATAATACATTATAATGATAAATCAAATCAGGGGGAGGAAATCTGCTGTGTAAACTTCCCATTAAGAAATAATCAAAATAAAATCTACCATTTTACTACTGGTAAGTCTGACGTTATAATCAGTTGCTAAGGATTTATTCAACATGATTGGAGATGTGATCTTTTGGGGCTGATGATGAAAACTTTTTTAAAAATTTAGTTTTTCGAGATAGGGTTTCTCTGTGTAGCAGTAGCTGCCCTGGACTCGCTTTGTAGACCAAGCTAGCCCCAAACTCATAGAGATCTGCCTGCCAAGTGCTCAGATCAAAGGCCTACACCACCACCATCTTGTTTGATCATTATTGTTTATATAGAATATAGGTGCTGGGATCTGGGTTCTGCAGCATGTTTTTGTTTTCTGAGCCTGGGCCTCACAATGATTGAAGATTTTGTTCTTGGTAGGGCTGGAGATGGAATCCGGAGCCTTGTGTGAGCCAGGCAAATGCTCTACTATTAAACCATGTCTCCAGCTATGTCTTAACTATGTAGCCATGGCTGGTCTGGAACTTGCTATGTAGATCAGGATAAACTTGGCTTGACAGAGATTCTTACAGTCTCTATTTCCCAAGTACAAGGGATTAAAAGGCACGTAGCACCATGCTTGGCTGTCAGTTCTGCAGACCCATATTTAAGCTTAAAGAGTAAGTCATTAATAGGAGCAGAGTCCATTG
Source organism: Pachyuromys duprasi (assembly GCA_028658305.1). Classification (NCBI taxonomy): domain Eukaryota; kingdom Metazoa; phylum Chordata; class Mammalia; order Rodentia; family Muridae; genus Pachyuromys; species Pachyuromys duprasi. The sequence continues at coordinate 52,008,995 of CM053761.1, forward strand.
CTGGACACAGCTGCCACACTATGGCTAACTACTGTAAGTATATTAACATTCAGACAAATTTTATTACATTTCAGAACTTGAGAGTCTTGAGACTTCCACATTTTTTTTTATGTTTGTAATAAAAATTCATTCCAAATTGGGACAGAGTTCTAGAATATTTCAATTTATATGGAACAATTTTTGGGGGGTGAGGTAGCGTGGGGGTTGGTACTGCTGGGGATCAAAGCCAGGGTTCACCATGCAAACTTACGTTACACCAGGTGCTGTGGTGAAAGCATGTAATCCCAGCACTCGGGAGGCATAGCCAGGTGGATCTGTGTGAGTTCGAGGCCAGCCTGGTCTACCAGGACAGCCACGGCTACACAGAGAAACCCTGTTTCAAAAAACAAAACCAGGGGGCTGGAGAGAGGTTAAGAGCACTGTCTACTCTTCCAGATGGTCCTGAGTTCAATTCTCAGCACCCACATAGTGGCTCACAACTGTCTATACTGGGATCTGATGTCCTATTCTGACATGCAGGTGTACATGCAGATAGAGCACTCACTTACATAAAATAAATAAATCTTTAAAAACAAAAACAAAACCAAAACAAAAAAAATTTTACATTAAAGCCTTCTGGCTTGAGGACCTACAAATCCATCCTGAAGGTCATACGGGGCAGGCCAGGTCAGCAACTCTTCTGGCCTCCTCTCTCACCCATAAATCCTAGGGATGTCATTCATCACGGGTCACAAGGAGTGTTGTGACACAAACCTCAGCAGCACAGTGTCACTACCTTCAACCTCAACAGGGCCCTTTCACTTGGATTGCAGTAGCAGCGCGCTGTGGGGTTCTACCCAGGAGACACAAAAACCAAAGGCACCTCATGGGCCGTAATGGTAGCCACAGCCACTTAATTCCATGACCAGGCTACCACGATCTCCCTCCCCTCCCCCAACCCCGCCCAAACCTAAGCGGGTGAATTCTGGCAACCTGGCCAGCTACTGAGCGCCACCGGCTTAGGGGGCGCCGGGGAAGGGGAGGTTAGTTCCTGCAAGCCGCGGCCACTGCCCGGGACAGTCACTTAGGCAACAGTTGGCGGGAGCCGTCGGTCGGGGGCGGGGGCAAGGCCAGCAAGGGCGGCGGAGCACCCACCGGAGCCACGGCCCGCCTACAGGCGGGAAGGCCGCTCGCGGGGCACGACGGACTAGGCTGGACGTGGAGGAGGAGCCCGCCCCGCCCCCTGCCGCCCTCGCGCCGGGCCGCGCTCCCCGCGGGCGGTTCTGATTGGCCAGCCCGGCTCCCTGCGCTGATTGGACGCGTGGGCGAGGCGGAGGAGAGCCGTGCGCAGCGGCGTGTGTGGGGCCGTGTGCAGACCCGCGTGTGGCGCAGGCAAGGACCGTGAAAATAAACAGCCGCTGCTGTGCCAGTCGCCTTCCTGGGCCCGCGTCCGAGTCTCCACCGCGGTGGGCCGCTCAGACGTCAAAGGTGAGGGCCGAGGGCGCAGCTCGCGGCATGGAGGCCTCGGGGTTGGCGCGGCCGAGGCCGCCGGAGGGCCGGAGCTGCGAGGCGCGATGGCGGCCGCACCTTGGCCTGCGCCCTGCTGCGTCAGGCGCGGGGCTCGGCCCGACCGCCGCCTCGGCTCGAGTTTCGGGCCCGTCGCTCCGGGGAGGCCGCCTCGGCCGTCGTGCGGCGCGGGGAGCGGGGCAGGGGCGCGGGGACCCCGCTCGGCGCCCACGGCCACGCAGGCCTCAGGCGCGCGGCGACAAGGCCCGGCGCCCTTGGCGCTGAGGCGAGGAGGGTCTCGCGCGGGCCTAGCGCCCGGGGCCGGCGTGGCGGGAACTCGGGGGCCCGGGCGGCGCCGCGGGGGGAGGGCCGCAGGCCGAGCCCCGGGTGGAGGCCTGGCGGGCCATGTGCCAGCGGCTGCGGGGCCTCAGGAGCCGGCCCGTGACGAAGCCCGCGCACGCCGCGGCGAGGCTCCGGAGTGCGGAGCCGGCCCTCCATCCCGCCGACCTTTATCCCGCCTGATTGGTTGATTTTTTTTTTTTTTGGTAGTTTGTAGTCTTAAACGGCTGCTTCTGCGTTGCCACGCCAAAGAAACCACCTTTCCCTGAACCGATGAGATACAAGCCTTAGGCCCTTAGACCCTTTCCTGCAGCGGGCGGGGGGTTGGGGAAGACTCCTGGTTTGTCAGGCCTCAAGGGCCGTCACGGCGGCAGAAGTCTTTGCCAGTGTTTCTCGGGTGAAACGGGTATAAATTACAAGCCAGCCTCGGGAGCGGAACCGGCCAAGATCAATCTAGATTTTTCATTAGCGTGAAAACCTGTTTTTAGAACGGTCTAATCGCCCCCACTTGGGTTCGGGTTTTGATTTTATAGGTAGAGCCTTTGCTCGTTGCCACATGTCAAGCACATGGCCTCGGCCACCAGGCACTTTGAGAGGAAGTGACTACATCTGGTCTTGGGGTGGGGGTGGGGGTCTCGGGAAAAGGAAATATCGCACAGCCGTCGTCTGATCAGGTTTTTGCAGTATTCTTGAGGCCACAAAGCAGGCAAGATAAATCACGACACTCAGTTTGTGTGCATTAAAGTACAAGGGTTATTAAAGTATATCCCCTTTTTGCCCCCAAATTAAGTTTTATGACATAAAATCCCCATTTCCTGCCGTTTGACCCAGTTTTGGAGAATTAATCTTTGGATTTAAATTCGCAAGTTTGGTAGGCCTTTGTCCCTAGTATATAATGAATGTAAGATTTTGCGTTTTAAAAAGATACGTAAACTGTAATCCTTATCGACTAATTTTTTTTTTAACTCCAGACTGTGTAAAAGTTACGGTGGTTAAAACACACTTATCAAATTGTAACTCCCCTAGTCCCGGGTGCATTTTTTTAAAAAGTTAAGCCAGCTTGCTTGTCTACAAGGAACTCTTTGTATGCTGCACCATAAAGGGAATAATTTATTGGAATACTAAGGACTGAATTAAGGGCTTAATTTTTCTCCCAAATTAGAACTCTAGGCAACAACTTTTTAAAACTTAACATTAATGTATCTATGTATATACCTCCTACTTCACATTAGAACATTTTTGTATTTAAACTGTTTATTTTCCTCTTGATATCAGAATAATTTATTTCAAAAAAGATGTGCAGTTTATAAAATGTTTTAACCAAATCTGTGGAAGACCAAGGGCTTATATTCTGGCAAATGAACAACTGCAATGAGCAAAATTTTAAAGTATTAGAAATATTGTAATGATGTTTGACTTGATTCTTCTTGCCTTTTAGAACCTAATAAAATTATATAGTAAAGTCACTGCTGGAGTGATTGCTCCATTAGGTAAATAGGTTTCCTAGCTCCTGACATTAAGTGGAGAGCCAGAAGACTAATACCAAGGCATCTGGGCCAGCTATGTGGAGAATGCCCTTTTCCATACTGCCTTATTTCATGGGGCTCTCACTCTTCCAGGGTCTAGTTTCAGGTTGTTAAACACTTGGGATAACAAAGTGAACTTATGGTCCTGAATTCAGGTCCTAAATGGGGCTTTGTACATTAGGAATACAAGCCAGGTGTGGTTATAGGCCTATATATCGTTTCAACATTGGGGAGGATGGGCAGGATTGTAAATAAATTTGAAGCCTGTCTAGGCTACAGAGTAGTATTCTGTCTTAAAGCAACAGGCAGACCCAGGAGTGGGGACATACTCATTTAATCCCAGAACTCGGGAGGCTGAGGTCATGTCTCAATCTGAGGACCGCCTTCTGTACATAATAAATTCCAGGCCAGCAAAGGCTGTATGAAACCCTATTTCCAAAAGAGGGGAGAAATATGAGAGTACTACTGTGATCATCCAGAGTTGACTCCATAGTTACAAATGAGGTTATTTAGCTAGTGAAATTAAGCTGCTGTGAGTGTACTGACACTCAGAGGGTTAAGGGTGGGAGGCACATACCTTTAATCCTGGCAGAGGCAGGCGGAATTCGAGGCTAGCCTGCTCTATAAAGTGAGTTCCAGGACAACTGTTAAACAGAAACCCTGTAATAAAAAATGGCTCCAGTGTCTCCCCTGTTACAGTTTGTATTTGCTTTATCTAAAAGAATGAAAACTTCCTGCATTGGAATTCAAATTATATATAAGTGTGTGTGTGTGTGTGTGTGTGTGTGAGAGAGAGAGAGAGAGAGAGTGAGTAGTGTCTGTTACCATTTAGCTAGCCTTAGTTCTATAAAGGATTTAGAGGCAAACTGTTGACATCTTGCTAGTACTAGATTCTATCTTTATGGCTTTAGTAGTTAAGTCACTTGTTCTCAGATCTGTTCTAGTAGTAGTAATAGTAGTAGTATATTTTGGTTTCTCTTTGTAGCCTTTGGCTGTCTTGGAACTTACTCTGTAGACCAGGTTGGCCTTGAATTCAGAGATCTGCCTGTTTATGCCTCCCCCAATGCTGGGATTAAAGCCAGAGTGCCACCACACCCAGCCACTCTGTTTCCTTATTAAAAGGCAGTAAAGGTATATAACTTGGAGATTGGTTAAGATGATAGGTTGTGTATTTATGGCTGACATAGTAGATACTCAGCTATTAATTAAGACCTCGTACAAGCAGTCAGGGCAGGCAGAAATGGTCAAGAGTAAAACAGTTCCAGTTAATATGCTGTTTTTCATTATAGTGGCCAGAATCAGGTAACACAGACTGTATTTTGCTTCTTTTTATTATTATATCTAGTTTATTACAACAGTGTAGTATTGTACCAAGCCAATTTACTGGGACATAGAAATGAGTATATTCAGAGGACAAGAACTGCCCTGTGGTCTCTGTATAGCAACCCTGGTAAGACAGGGATAATCCTGTGCTTGGGAAAATAACTTAAGGATCTAGAGCATACAAATGAATGTAAACCACTATGTTAAGAAAACTCAGATGAAATAGTAATGTTAGCTCAATATACACCATAGTTTGTGTTGGGAGTCATCCTGTCCTGGAGATGATTGCTTTCTTTATTAGAACTCTTACTGTTAGTTAGTCTTGACTGTATATTGTTAAATAGTTGGCTGGTTTGGTATAAAAATATGGCATTGAAAATGAAGACAAAAAGTTATAAATTCCAGTATTTAATCTGTAAAAAATGGGTATGCTCAAAAACTAAAATAATCAAGCCTTGTAAATCTCTCCTAAGCTTATCTGACAGTTGATTACTGTCCTTTTTGGGGGGTATTTCCTTACCACATCTTTAACTGTGATTTGTGTGGTGACACTGTGATACTTAGAAGGGCGCTGAGCCATCTTTAAGCCCATGTATATAATGCCCCCCCCCTTTTTGAGACAGGGTCTCTTGTTGGCCAAGACTCATACTGACTGCCATTGCCTTTAAAGTGCTGATACTGTAAGTCAGTACCACCACACCTGACTTTATTTCCTATAATTCTATGTTTAAGAAACATACTTAGTTTCTAGTAGTTAACCTGTATTCTTGGTAGGCTTCATTCCTTTCCTCTAGGAAATTGACTTTAACCTAGGAAGCTTGAGTTTGTACAGTTAGCACCATGCTAATCTGAGTATTTCTCTGAGTTCTGGTATACCTGTAAGTGGCCTGCTGACTTAATTGGAGAAGATTTAGGGATGACTTGGTTGTACAAAAGTCATAAAGCTTAAACAGGTGTTTGAAACAGCTGTAAAGAAAAGAAATCTGACCGCAGATCAGTTTATTACCTCCCTTTTACAAATGAGACGGAAGAAGAGCCTTAGGGCTGGGTGGGCATATGAATAGCCCATATTGCCTTCATATTCAAATCCAGATTTTCCCTTAGTGTTATTGCATCCAGCTAGCCATGTGCCTTTGAGATAACATGAGGATAGCAGAGTTAAATAGCTAGCCTGGCTTAAACTTAACCATGGTTCTGGAATCTTTTTTTATGTTGCCAAATACATATGTACAGCATAATTGATCTGGGATTTTAGCAAAAGGAAGAAGATGAACAGATCCCCTGTTGCCCAACAGCAGTGAGAAAGACTATTCTGGGTTTTGAGTTGGTTTTTGTTGAGATCTTGTCTTACCGACACGTAATTGCTAGATTGCCACTATGCCTGATAATTTTTTTTATTTTTAAAATATATGTGTGTGGTCCTGGAGATGGATCAAGAATGTTAGCCAAGTGCTATACTAAATACAGTTGTAGCCCATATTTGTTATTTTATATTGGCAGCATTTTGTGTAGCGCTTTATGGTAGTAATTCTACAGAAGTCTGAGTTCTTAGGTTAATAAAAAGAGCTTGTACGCAAATTATAGTAAGATGAAGACCTGGCCTGGTGGCTCATTTTAGTTATCCTTGGTAGAACTGTCTCAACCACTCTTGGATTTTTAGATAATACCCTTTTCTCCACATAGAACTTTCTTGACTTGCTCTCTCTACTAGCACGACCTTTTATTTTGTATGACTTTTGTCTACAAGTTTTTGTATGTGCCATGTGCATGCCTGGTGCTAGTGGAAGCTAGAAGAGGGTGTCCAGTGTTCTGGAACTGGAGCCTTGTTGGTGCTGGGAAGAGAATTCCAGTCCTTCCATGAGCAACATGTCAACAGCATGCTGTAACTGCTGAGCCATCTCTCCAGCCAAGAGGATTTTTTGTTTGTTTGGCTGGGTTGTTGTTTCAATCAGAAATGTATTTATAAAGTGAGCTGTGATCCCTATTGGAAGCAAAAGCCTTGGCTCTTAGATACCTGCTTGCATAGGGTCATACCTCTGACTTGAGAAAACTGAGTTTAAGCATTTCTCCCCTTAATTGAAAATGTTATCACAGTAGTAATTACAGTAACTTTTGTGATAACAAGCATATTTAGTACTTTACTGTTGGTATTTGATTAGATTGGATTAGGTCTATGTAAGATAGACAGTTGCACAGAGCATAAAGTATTTAAGACCTCCTTAGTGTTCAAAAAAGTCATGCTGTATAACTTCTAAAAGTATTTCTGTAGGATGGTGTGCTGTATAATTCAGAGGTGAATTAGTCAGCCTCACATCTCCAGGAACATGATAAGAGCATTGTGTTAGTGTGATTTGTTGCTTTTAATGAGTACCCTGGGCTTTAGTGTGAATTTGACGCTGGGAGAGATGTTCAGTTTTTTTGTTTTGTTTTAATAGACTTGGCAGGCACTGAAGTGGCTCTTAAAAGTGGGAAAGGGTGTGACAAGTGAGAGAGGAGTTGTAGAAAAATCTAGCCAGCAGTCACAGTTAGTGAATGAAAGTCATAATTAATCCTAAACCATGTTTTAAGTTTTTGTGGGGAGTGGTCAACTGTAAAAGCCATAACTAAATGCAGTTGCACATAAGAGAGAAAATTTGCATGCACGTTGTCTACTTTTATTGGAGGCACTGTTGAGTTCCCTAGCTTTTGGTTTCAAGTTTTGGGGAAAAGATTAATTTATGTAGCTCAGGCTGGCCTAGAACTCAGGATTCGCAGCTACTGCTCTTGGCCTGACATTTTAAAATTAGTATTTCTGGGCAAGTAGGCTTCTAGTTTTCTTTTCTTTTTTTTTTTTTTTTGTGATTAAGTTTCCTTGGCTACCAAGTACCTGTACATGGGTACATACATACATGCTGGCAAAACATACACTATAAAAGCTGGACCTGGCATGTTGAGGTATTACTGGGATTATTTAATGCAGGTATGTTAATCCATGTTTGATTCATTTAGAAATTGTAAGATACGGTACGGTTTGGGTTTTTCATTTTCTTATGGTGGTAGGTATATAATGCACAAGTAAATTGAGGGTTGTTTTTCTAAGCAGTATGAAATAATTCCAGTGTTTAATGTTATTTTTAATGTTCCAAAGCTCTGATTGCAGCTATGAGCAGCAACGAGTGCTTCAAGTGTGGACGATCTGGCCACTGGGCCAGGGAATGCCCAACTGGTGGAGGTCGGGGTCGTGGAATGAGAAGCCGCGGCAGAGGTGGTTTTACCTCGGATAGAGGTATTTTTGTCGAATAAAAATTTGAAGTACTCCGGAATTCATTAATGCCAAAACTGGCCTGATTATCCCAATTCTTCTTGTTTCTGCTCAAAATAGGGTTCCAGTTTGTTTCCTCGTCTCTTCCTGACATCTGTTACCGCTGTGGTGAGTCTGGTCATCTTGCCAAGGATTGTGATCTTCAGGAGGATGGTAAGTATTTAACACTTCATACTCTTGGGAGAGGTGAGTGTGTACCTACACACAGCGCTGTAAGGGTCTCTAGCCTTGAGGGTTTACAGCATGTGGTTTAAACAAACACTATTTTGTAAAGGTTTTATAGTCTTGGTCTGCTTCTTTTCCTTATTGTTGAAGCCTGCTATAACTGCGGTAGAGGTGGCCACATTGCCAAGGACTGCAAGGAGCCCAAGAGAGAGCGAGAGCAATGCTGCTACAACTGTGGCAAGCCAGGCCATCTGGCTCGTGACTGTGACCACGCGGATGAGCAGAAGTGCTACTCTTGTGGTGAATTTGGACATATTCAAAAAGACTGCACCAAGGTGAAATGCTATAGGTGAGTCATTAAGTTGGTGATGGGGGGGGAACTCCATTAAAGATTTTTGTGGAGGTGATGTCTGTTAAAGGGGAGACTTAGTGCATTTAGTGAAAGCTGAGGACAGCTTTTGTAGAAATGGGTCATCATCAGGTTTAGTGGCTGATGACTTACTGAGTAAAACTTTTCTGTTTTGTTTTTGAGATGATTTCACTATGTAACATAGCCCAGATTGTCCTCAACTTGGACCAGTCCTACTGCTTTAGCTAGTACTAGCAATGACAGATTGCTACTGGTTTTTTTTTTTTGTTTTTGTTTTTTTTTTTTTTTTTTGTATGTGTGGTATTGGGTTTTGGACCTAGGGCCTCAAACTTGGTAGGCAGACACTACCACTGAACCAAGATAAAGTGTACAGTTTGGGGCCGTGAGGACTCAGTGGTGTAAAAGTACTTGTGCAAACCTCTATCCCTTGGTGGAAGGAGGAAACCAACTGCCCTCATTTATATTCTGACTTTTGTATATGATCTGCGGTTTATGTGGTGTAGTTACTAAGTGCTGTTGGGTGCATATAAATGAAACCTTAGGGATTAATTTACAAATAACATCTTTGCTAATGTTTTGGGCTTGATGCTGGTTAATCCTTTACAAGGTTTTTGAGAACCTAGTTCTTATTTTTCTATGTCCTTAATTTAAAAAGATCTAGACTCTCAGGTGGGTATAATGTAATAACAAGTCGGAGCAGAAGGCTTAAGAAGGTTGTGCTTGAGACCTGCTTTGGCTTATATATGAGACTGTCTCCAAAAGTAAAGCGGTTTATAGACAGTCCTTTTAAAGAAGGAAGGCTGTAAGGGATTTAAAAACAACAACAAACCTGGGCATTAAAATGTATATAGTCTTACAAAGAAAAATGTACTTGTTAATAGCCTTTTTTTCTGTATTGACCATTGATTTGATAGCAGCTTTATTTGTTCTCTGAAAAGCAATGTGAAAACTTTCTGTTTGTTTCTAGGTGTGGTGAAACTGGTCATGTAGCCATCAATTGCAGCAAGACAAGTGAAGTCAACTGTTACCGCTGTGGCGAGTCAGGGCATCTTGCACGGGAATGCACAATTGAGGCTACAGCCTAATTATTTTCCTTTGTCGCCCCTCCTTTTTCTGATTGATGGTTGTATTATTTTCTCTGAATCCTCTTCACTGGCCAAAGGTTGGCAGATAGAGGCTGTTCCCAGGCCAGTGAGCTTTACTTGCAGTGTAAAAGGAGGAAAGGGGTGGAAAAAACCGAATTTCTGCATTTAACTACAAAAAAAGTTTATGTTTAGTTTGGTAGAGGTGTTATGTATAATGCTTTGTTAAAGAACCCCCTTTCCATGCCACTGGTGAATAGGGATTAATGAATGGGAAGAGTTCAGTCAGACCAGTAAGCCCTTCTGGGTTTGAGTGCGTTCCCATGTAGGAGGTAAAACCAATTCTGGAAGCGTCTGAGCTTCCATAAATAACTTTAATTTTTAGCATAATGACGGCCTTGGATTGTCTGACCTCAGTAGCTATTAAATAACATCAAGTAACATCTGCATCAGGCCCTCATAGAACATACAGTTGAGTGGGAGTAAACTGAAAAGACAAACGTGTTAATGGCTATGCCAGGGAAATCGGGATAAAAGCCTAACACAGGAGCAGCTTCATCCCAGTGTTGATGCTGGACATACAGATGGTGAAGGCAAAGGTGTAGAACACATTTTTTCAAAGACTAAATCTAAAACCCAGAGTAAACATCGATGCTCAGAGTTAGCATAATTTGGAGCTATTCAGGAATTGCAGAGAAATGCATTTTCACAGAAATCAAGATGTTATTTTTGTATACTATATCACTTAGACAACTGTGTTTCATTTGCTGTAATCAGTTTTTAAAAGTCAGATGGAAAAAGCAACTGAAGTCCTAGAAAATAGAAATGTAATTTTAAACTATTCCAATAAAGCTGGAGGAGGAAGGGGAGTTTGACTAAAGTTCCTTTTGTTTGTTTTAAATTTTCATCAATGTATATAGAACAAAATGCCATATTAAAGAGGGGAATGTGGAGGACTCAAAGATGACAGTTTGGACTTTTCTTTGTGTGCTAAGTAATGTCTTAAGTAAGGAAAAGCTGGTGACAGTAGAACACAATGGTTCAGGTGTGTTGTTACTTGCAGAGCTACAGAAAATTCTCTTGTGGGTCTGCTAGATTGTCTGGGTAAAGCCACCTGAATTTGTTTCCAAAACCCATGTAAAGGTTTAAGAAAAAATGACTCCAGAGTTCTGCTTTGACTAACTAACTACACATGTGCACTAAAGAAAACTTTTGACCTGTTAAGACAATGCCCTTAGTTCTTTGTTTACTCAAAACAAAGTGATTTTTAGCATTTTATATTTCTCCTGGGCTTCTGAAGGATCTGAAATGCAGATTCTTTGTCGTACCTCCACCCCAAGAACATCTGGTTTAATGCTCTCGCTTCATATATTAGTAAATGAAAGCAAGCTAACAGGGTATAGTTTAGGGCTAACCTACGCAACCTTCCTACACTGCTCTCTGCTTTTCTCATTTAGTACTTGACTCACTGCCACGTGATTCTTTGCATTGGGTATATTTTTTATTCTCCGTATAAATAACAGCTCTGGTCCGGTCGATTTTGATGGTCTGTCACATTGATGTCAATGTGGGAGTATATCAGCTATGCCATGTCCATGACATTTATACTTCAAATCTTGGTGTTTTTACTGAGGAAGTAAAATGTCTTAAGTAGCTAAGTCTATTAAATACCCTAGTAATTTTTTTTTTCTAAAAGAAAACAGCTTAAGGAATGACCTGCTTTCAAACATCACTGAGGACTGGCAAACAGGCTTAGTGGGTAATGGTGCCTGATAACCTGAAGCTGCAACCCATGGTGAAGTGAAAAGAAAAAAAGTCCTGGTGACCTCCACACAAGCTGTGACATGCATGTGCACAATAAAACTTGAAAATTTTAAATGCAGTTGAACTTGAGGTTTGGGGTTAGTGCACATGTGTTTTCTTTTATGGACACTGGTCTAAAGTTCTAGTACATAGAAGACATGCCATATTGATGAGTAGACTCCGAGATAAACTTTTGGAAGTCTGTTAATATGGGTCTTAAATTGACCTCAGATTTTGAAAAAATGTTGATAGGCGTCTTTACTGTGTTTGAGTCATCTCAGTGGAGTCCTCAGGTCCACCACATTGGGGGTTAAAATTAAGAATTGCCATGGATCACACAACTGTTCTTTATATATGCTAGGCCATGTACTCTTGATAATTTCACTATGTCCCTTACCAAGTGCTGGGATTAAAGGTCTGAGCTGCCACTTGCAGCTTTACTTTTGAGGCCATCTAGGACAGCCAGGGCTATTATACAGAGAAACCCTGTCTCTAAAAACAAGACATTTGATATTGTGTGCCTTATAGGTATTTGTGTTAAGGTCAGAGGACAACTTTGGAGTTTTGGTTTTTTTTTAACTAACTCATCAAAGTGTCATTAGTCTGTAGTTTTTGTTACAGAATTGACTGGAATGTAGATTTTTAGTTTTTGTGGTCTTTATAAATAATGGAAATTATAAGGACATTGTCTTAATAGAAAATTTAAAAACTGGCATAGTGGTGCACACCTGTAATCCCAGCACTCAGGGAGGCAGAAGCAGGTGGATCGCTGTGAGTTCAAGGCCAGCCTGGACAAAGTTCAAAGCTAGTCCAGGACAGTCAAGGCTACACAGAGAAACCTGTCTTAAAAAAACAAGACTGGACTGTAGGCTGAAGAGAGATGGCTCAGTCATGTCTTGTTTTTGCAGAGGACCTGAGTTCAGTTCATAGTTGGCCGTGATGGATGCTCAGGGCAGCTCAGAACTACCTGTTAACTCCATCTTCACAGGACCTGATGCTCTCTTCTGACATGGACCCTACATACAGGTGGATGTTGCTGTAGAAAAAACACACCAGAGTCTTTTAAACAGCAACTACAAAAACCCTGTGTCTTTTAACATATTAGGCCATACCACTGGTCACAACCTTAGCCTTAGAGAGGTAGGTTTGTATTGAAATGCATGGAAAACTGTTCAAAGCTGAGACCCCTGTAGTATTAGGTCTTGTTTTGGAAGAATCTAGCCACAATGCTTCAGTGCTTCTCTCCCCACCCCCGCCCCCTCCATGTACCATCTGCCCAGCTGGATGTGGAAAACAGCATTTTCTAGCATTTAGTTCAGATATATACAACAGTAAAGAAAACTATCATGGTAACTTGTCTTTTTGAGACAGGGTTTCTCTGTATAGCCCTCACTGTCTTAGAACTCCCTGTAGAACAGGCTGGGTTCTAACTCACAGGTCCACCTGCCTCTGCCACCGAGTGCTGGGATCAAAGGTGTACACCACCGTGTCTGGATTTAGGGTGCCAGGTTTTGAGTCCAGAAGAGCTGTAGAGCAAGACTGTCTCTTTACTCCAAAGGAGTTGCTCACGTTATACATAATATGCAGGTGAAACACCCACTAAAAAACTGCAGCCTGGCAATGGTGACACTCAGGCAGGTAGATCTCAGAGTTTAAGGTCAGTCAGGACTGCACAGTCTTAAAAAAACAAACCAGGGGTGGTGGTGTATGCTTTTATTTTTCAGAACACAGCGGGTGAGGTATGAGTTTGATCTTGGTCTAATTAAGTTGCAGGTTGAGCCAAGGATACATAAGACATTTTCTCAGAAAACCAAAATTTTGGGGATGGAGAGACCATTCACAGTTGACAGAACTTGCTCCTGAAGAGGATCTGCATTTGGGATTCTGGTTCCAGCATCAGCATAGCTGTAATTGACATTACCTGTAACCCCAGTTCCAGAGGATGTAATGGTCTCTTCTGCCTCATTGGCACCAGGCCATGGTATTTGCACATGTATGCAGGCAAAAAATTTAAATTACAAGTGTCTATAGCACAACTGCCCTGCCTTCCCCAGCACTTGGGAGGCAGAAGTTAAAGGTTAGCTTGGGCTACATAACGACCCTGTCTCAAAATGGAAAAGGCGAGATGACTCAAAAGGGAAAGTTTGGTTCTGAAGAACTGATGGCTGTAAGTCCCTATGATTACAAGTATTGTATGCTTGTTCTATCACACAAAGCCTACCTACAGTCCTTGGTTGCAGTGGTGGACATGATGACATTTGTTCCATCCAAAACACGTATTGTTTCATTTTGGAAGTTCCAGGAAGCATTTCAAGAGTTTTTTTTTTTTTTTTTGCCAGTGCAGCATGGTTTTGGAGCTGCTGATTTACAAGCAGAACATCAGAAATCCAAGATTAAAAATTGAGTGCCATCTGGGCCAAGAATGAAAGCCAGGAGTGAAAAACTGAAAAATGCAGTTGCACTAGAAATTTATGTGTATAATGGGTATATACATATATGATCAATATCAATGTTTAAACTTGGGATTGATGCCCTGAGATATATTGTAAGACTAAAGTATTTAATGTTTCCCAACACCAGATAGATAATGTAATGTCTGAAAAACATCGGATGCCCACAACAGATCTGACTTGGAGTTCTTGGTATGCTGAAGAGTTAAAAGCATGTGTTATGTGACTTTTCTTAGAGAGGTAGGAACAATTTAGCTTCACATGTCAAATAATTCAACCCAAGTCTAGCATGGTGAACCAATGAGCTTATTACAGAAGCTTCGGTGGGTCAGTGGCTTCTACATAATTGAAAAGTCCACCCCAGCTTGTGTTACAACTCATGAAAAACATCCTTGCAGCTCCCTGCACAACTTGAAGGTCTTGAAGTCTTGGAGTATCTATTTTCTTCAGATACTCGTTTTTTGCAACCTTGGGGAACAAGAGGCCTTGCTGAGCTTTTGAACTTTGTTTATCTGAGTTTTAGGAGCTTCCCTTCAGCAGGGAATGTTGTCAACTAGGACATAGCTACATGGCAACATTTTGTTTCTAGTTTTCCAGTATTTGGCATACAGAGTGGTTGGTTGGCTGGAAGATTGTCTAAATCTCCATGGTTTTCAAACTCAAAAGATACAAATACATTTTTTTCTAGAGTTTTAGTACATTGCTTTTGCAATGTCTTGTATCAGTCAGGTGAACAGTGCAAACAAGTATACACAATTGTTAACCCATAAATTCTTGTTCTACAAACCATAGTCAAAGCTTCCAAGTATTTTGCCTATGTGGCTCCAGAGCAAAGATCCTAGCATAAGGAGTGGTTGTTATTATTAAACCTTTATTGAAATTGGAAATCAAATACTTGGCTTAAAATGTTCAAAAGCAGATTTTTGAGCCATCAAGTCCCTTTTGGTGTGTAAGGTAACAGTTTTCAGGCCCAGGGGATAAGGGTGTGGGCATCTTTGAGGGCTGTGTTTTGATGTTTTTTTAACCACAGCACCTGTACATTCGAGGTAGAGGAAAGAACAGTATTTGAGGGCCATAGAAGAGTGCAGGACACAAAGTCATTGGCAAAAGCATATTCTGAGTTATGAGTCAGGTGGAGTTGGGAAATATACTTTTTTGTTTGTTTTGATTTTCTGAGAGGGGTTCTCTGTGCAGCCTTGGCTGTCCTGGACTAACTTTGTAGACCAGGCTGGCCTCAAATACACAGATCCACCTCCTCTGTCTCCCTGAGTGCTGGGATTACAGGCATGTGTCACTGCACCTGGCTTGGGGAATATTTTTTAATTTGCAAGTGTTCTTACAACCAATTCAATGTATTATGTTTTTTTATTCTGCTTCTGGTATAGATGACAAAATAAGGCTTTTCACTTAAATTGATTGAATTGACAACAATTGTGTTGTCCTAAATCAGGATTATTCTTTTAAGTTTTTTTTTTCATTTTTTCCATGTGTGGGGGTGTTAATATAGGGGGTCAGAGGGCAGTTTGTAGAAAGCAATTTCTCCATCATGTGAATTTCAGCATATGACCTCAGGTTTTCAGGCTTGCTGGTAATCAGCTCCACTCTTTGAACTGTTCCAACACTTGGGAGACTGATGAAGTATTAGCATAGAGTTCCAGGTCAGCCTATTAGAGCTTGTTTTAAAAAGGGGTGCTGAAGAAGATGGTTCAGAGGTTAAGAGCACTGGCTGTACTTCCAGAAGTCCTGGGTTCAATTCCCAACAACCACATGGTGGCTCACAACCATCCATAATGAGATCTGGTGCCCTCTTCTGACATGCAGGTGTACATGCAAACAACACTATACATTTAAAGAAAAAAAAATTTTTTTAAGCCAAAAACAAGCCCAAACCAATATAGGTGTAGTGGTTGCACACCTGCAGTCCCAACACCTGATAGAGGAAGATCAGAGTTCAAGGTCATCCTCACCTACAAGGCAAGTTTCAGTTCAACCTGGTACTTTTTGAGAGCCTGGATGAAAACAAAACCAAGTCTTTTGAAGCCAGGTGTGAGGGCGCACAACTTTAATTTAAGGCTAACCTAATCTACAAATGGAGTTCCAGGCCAGCAGAACAACATAGTGAAACTCTTCACCCCTCTCCTCACAATTCTTTTTGTGAGGAATGATCATTCTTTGTTTTTGTTTTTTTTCCATACAGTGTTTCTCTGTGTAGCCTTGACTGTCCTGGACTTTGTAGACCAGGCTAGCTTTGAACTCACAGCAACCCACCTGCCTCTGCCTCCCAGAGTCCTGGGATCACAGGTGTGTGCCATCACGCCCAGCTTGAGACTTTCATTTCTTAATCCAAGTTGGTTGTTCCTAATTAGGATTACCTTTCAGGATATCGAAAGGGGAAAAGGACAAACTTTTTTTTTTTTTAATGTGCTAGGCATTTGACCTAGTGTTCATTTTATGAAGTGAAGTAGTGCTTATATTTTTGACTCCATTTCCATAAGCTCTCCCTACCCCCTTCAAACATGGATAATTGGAAAAAAAAAAGGCCAAACAAACTCCATAAATCTCTATATGTAAAAGGTCACAGTGCTTTAGAAATTAAAGGCTAAGGCAAAAATCTTGGAGTTCATGTTCCAAAGCACCACTGGCCATCATTTGACCACATCCCCACACCTAGTTGCAAGAAGTGGGAATTCAGATTCTAGCAGGGTGGCCACCTGCCCGCTTATTCTATCTGTCCGAACCTGTTTGATCCTGAACTCCTAGTCCTGTGTACTTACTGATGGCTGAACCTAATAGTCGAGTGGTCAGGAACAGGGAAAGCCGATATAGCGGGCTGACCGTGGTCCAGATGCATAACCAAAACAAATGATTTGGTTTCCCTCACCTACACCTGACTGCAATGTCACTCTGCTTTTTTACCGTTATAAACGCTGTATTCCTGAGCTTTCATGCAAAGTGCTTTGGGACAAGAGCCTGCCGCCAATTGGTGGCTAATAAGGGACTCCAAATTGACAATATGTGAAGAAAGGCCGGATTCGCTGGCTCAAAGACGTTTCCTTCACGATCACATCATCTCAATTTCTTGGTAACAGTTACTTTTAATATAGTATGATAATTATACATGTTTCTTAAAAGGAGGAAAGAGGACTGTAGTCTCAGGCACTGTCCAGCTCCAAATGAATGGCAGGAAGACAAGAAGAAGCCTCCAGGGAAGCCAGGTGTGCTCCACTGGCTCCCCACGCAGCGCCGCGTCCGGAGGGGTGCCAGGGATCCGGCTGCACGCCGCTGACGGTACTCCACTCAGGGCCTGCGAATTCAGTGCATTCAGAGGTGTGGAGAAGCCATTTTAAAAATGCCATTCGCTGTCATAGAATCAGGAAGGACAGAGGCAGGCGAACCTCTGACCGCGGTTACCGGGAGAACGGAACCAAATAACGAGAAAATCATTCTCCCGGCGGAAGCGTGTCTTGTGCAGCACACGAGGTGTGTCGCCGGCGGAAGCGGCCCCCAGAAGCGCAGCTGTCTTTCTCTCCCCTCCCCTGTTCGCTCATTCGCTTCCGGTCCTTAGCTTCCGGTCCTTTCTATTTATTCTTCCGACGAAAAGAGCAGCCTGTCATCTATTAGGAGTTTTGCGTTCCCGCGCCTGCCCGCCTCGTTTCCTGCGGCAAAGCACACTGTGTTGGGGCGCAGCGCCGGGGCGCCCTTGCCGCCACCATGGTGAGTGCAGTGGGGAGGGGAGCGGGCTCATGGGTGACGAGAGGCCCGGGCCTGTGTGCGGCCATGGGCTCCATGGCCTAGTGCGGGGTTCTTTTCCCGCCTGGCGTAGCTGTTAGAAATTGCAGGAGAAAACTGAATTCAGGAGCTGAGTTGCATCTCTGTGGTTCAGTCCGGGTGAGGCACATTATGGATTAAAAACTGAACGGGCGGAGGACCGGCCCCGGTGTCCTCAGTCTCCACGGATTCGAATTTCTCAAGGGCAGGGTCTTCACACTTTTACTAGCCTAATGCCGGCACCAGAGTCTGGCATTCTCTAGGCAGCTGTGACATCACCGTGAATGAATAGCATGGGCTGAAGTGTTGAGAGGTTGTTATCCTCGGTTTCAACCGCTCAAGACGCGTTTAATATGTAAATATGAGGTCAGACACAGTGTTGGTACAAAGAGGCGTGTTTACTGTAGTCCTTTTAAAGTGAAGTCTTGGTGGACCTCGAGAGTGGTTAAGAATTATTTCACTTAGGTCCCAGCACCCACGTGGTGGTTCACGGTCATTCATAACTCCAGTTTTAGGGGCCCCTACATCCACTTGTGAAGTGGCAGAAGGCACTCATGTGGTGCACTTACAAGCAAACCACTCATACCATACAAACCACTCATACACATACAAAAAAGCATATTAAAATTCTTTTAAAGTCCCCTTAAAAGCATACGGAATGGCTTTCACTCTCCCAAGGGTTGTTGATGTCTTTGAGATCTGTATAGTCTTATCCACAAAAGCAGCCCATTTTGGTAGATATTTATTTACCCATATGCACATATCAAAGTATGTTTACAGGTGTAAATATATGCATAATCATGTAAACATACGCAAACTATAGACAGTTATTAAAATATATTAGCTTTCTTGCCAGTCTAGGGTGCTAAATAGTACTAAACAGGAAAAAAGTGATTAATACACTTTTGGGGGGAGTGGTATTTATATGTATATATGTATAAAGAGATCCATAATCCTATTAAATAAAAATAGATATGTAAAAATTTAGGAAGCCGCTATAGACTGTTCAGTACAGAATCCTAAAAAGGAGAGAAAACTGGTCTTGAAGCAGCTGTTTCTGAAGGAGGGTGTGTCCTATGTTGCTGTTCATTTAGGCACCCACCTCCAGCCAGGTTTCTCTCAGAGTTGATTGGAAGGGAGAATCTGAAGGGCAAGTTAAATTAGGCTAACCTTGCTGACTCTGTAAACCATATGTCTGGTGTTGTTCATGCATTTATCTGAGTAAGTCATTACAACATGACAGGATAAGAGCTATGATATTTGGTGTGAAGGGAAACTTAGGTTTTAGTGAGACCAGGTCTGAGTGATGGTGAGAGGAAGAGCTGGAAAAAAAAAAATCTAAGTTCCAAATTTAGCAAGTACTCGTTCTGTGTAGTCTACAACTCACCGGAAGAAAAAATGTGTTCTCTTCCTGGCCCTGTGGTTTAGGGATTGTTGACTTAATACTGATGTGAAAGTCAGATTGCAAAAGCCAGTCTTGGTATAGTCCTCTGTGTTTCACTGGTAGGGAACAGACAGTTATACTGAGTTTCACTGGTAGGGAACAGACAGTTATACTGTTTCCTGGTCAGAGCACTGCACGGTGGTTCATAGGTAATCCTAGGAGGAGTGAGAGAGGGATCAGAGAGCTTAATGGATATGATCACAGTACATTTTACACATACGCATGATTATAAAAAATAAACCCTGTCTCAAAAATAAATAAATAATTTTAAAAAAATAATGAAAAGTCAGGTGGTAGTATCGAATGCCTTTAATCTCAGAGGGAGTTTCAGGACAGCCAAGGCTACACAATGAGACCCTGTCTCGAAAAACACAAAAACTAACCAGCCTACCAAACACAGAAAACAATAGAAGTGATAAAGGGTATTCTGGGGGCAGGGGAGTTGGTTTAGTGGTTAGGGGAAGAGCACCCAGGTTTGGCTCCCAGCATCCGCGGAAGGTGGCTTACACTTGCCTCTACTTTAGTTCCATGGGACTGACGTTCTCGTCTACCCTCTGGCTACTGTACACACACGGTGCCCATACAGACCAGCAGGCACGCACACATATAAATTAAACAAAAAAAAGCTTTGCTATTTAAAATCAACCACAAGAAACAAAATAGTTGCTCTAAACTTGGTATTTTCTTCCCTTGTCTCTGTCTAGGCTCGAAATGCAGAAAAAGCCATGTGAGTATCAGCTTACTTGGGCTGAAAATTTTGAGATTTAATAAGTAGCATAGAACTTGTATGTGATCCCATTGGTAGAATAGAAGTGGTTTCTTCTCTCTCTGGGTTAAAATAGCATTTCTGTGTTTGCTTGTATTTATTTTTCCTATTAATGTTGTCTGACATCTTCTAGAACTTATAGTGGGTAAACATTTTCCCACCTGTGCATGGGTTGGGAATGATACAAGGGTGTCCCTGATGTTAATCTTTTAGCATTTCTGTATATTGCGTACCGAAGCCCTTTGACAGTTTCCCTATATAGATTCCATAAAGATAGACACTTGAGTGTTCAGAAACACAGACGGTGTTGGAAGCCTACCCCTTGGAACACAAAACTCCTTAACTACTCTGCTTTCTTTATTACCACTTACATGAATGATGTTAGACGTGGTCATGAACAGATTTACCCAATCCAGGAGCTGGAGTGATAACAAATCTAACGGGGTCTTTTGTGTCCCTGGCAGGACTGCCCTGGCAAGATTCCGTCAAGCTCAGCTGGAAGAGGGAAAAGTCAAGGTAAGGGAAGTCTCATTCTCTAGAAACATCAAGAGCAAATGCACTGAAATGCTTTAGACAGGCTTCAGATCCCAGCTCTTCTGCTTGTACTTGCTGTTTGTACACTTGAACTTCTGGTCTACCTCTTTTCTGTTGGGGCAGTATGATTATCTGGCTCTTGATTGTTCCTTTTTTTATCTAAAATAATGTCTAGGGGCTGGAGAGATGGCTCAGAGGTTAAGAGCACTAGCTGTTCTTCCAAAGGTCCTGAGTTCTATTCCCAGTCAACCACATGGTGGCTCACAACCATCTATAATGAAATCTGGTGCCCTCTTCTGTCCTACAGGCACACATGCAGGCAGAATACTGTATAAATAATAAATAAATAAATCTTTAAAAAAATAAATAAAATAAAATAAAATAATGTCTAGGTGCCCTTATTATTCTAGCTCTAATATTGACTATAAGAAGGTGAAGGGTAGACCTAGAGATATTTAATATTTGCAAATATTTATTTTAACTAGACACAGTTCCTTGAGTAATTGTATATCTTAATTATATAGTTTCCAAGAAGAGATTGAAGAATGAGGGTTAGGGACTGGACTTCCTCTTGCACTGTGACTTCAAGCATATTTAGAGCATTAAATATTTCAGTTTTCAAGCTTCACTCGGTTGTGGGTGGTACTTAAGTGTGTCTAGAGCCTTGTGGCAATATGTGTTACTCTCCTCCTCCTTAGGAACGAAGGCCCTTCCTTGCTTCTGAATGTACTGAGCTGCCCAAAGCTGAGAAATGGAGACGACAGGTATGGTCGGGTAAACCTGATCTCAATAGAAGTAATGCCTCTGCTTGTTTCTTTTTATTTTTATCTCAATTATTTTTAACCAGAATTTTAATTTTTTTTTTTTTTTTTACTGGGTCTACCTTTGTATATCTGGCTATCCCTGTGTATACCAGGCTGTCCTCAAACTCAGAGAACTTCCTGCCTCTGCCTCTGGAGTGCTGAGATTAAAGGCTATTTTCTTTCTTTCTTTCCTTCCTTTTTTCCTTCCTTCCTTCCTTCCTTTCTTTTTGAGACAGTGTTTTGCTGTGTAGTCCTGGCTGTCCTGGAACTCACTCTGTAGGCCAAGCTGGCCTCAAACTCAGAAATCTGCCTGCGTCTCCTGAGTGCTGGTATTAAGGGCTGTTTTCGTTTTTGTTTTTTTCAAGACAGGTTTTTTTTTTCTGTGTAGCTCTGTCTGTCCTGGAACTCAATCTCTAGACCAGGCTGACCTCTAGCTCACAGAGATCAAGAACCTCTGCCTCATTAGTGCTGGGCTTAAAGGTATACATCACGACTGCCTGGAGTTGTTTTTGTTTCTTGAGTCATAGTCTCAATTTATAGTCCTTGCTGGCCTGGAATTTACTGTGTAGGCCAAACTGTCCTTGAGAGATCTATCTGCCTCTGCCTCCCCATGGAATTAAAGTATTTTTGGTGCTTGTGAATTACAGTTTCCCCGTACTTTGAGATATGTTCAAAAATCATGAACATGTGCCTGTTACTTATTTCCTCCACAGATCATTGGAGAGATCTCAAAAAAAGTTGCTCAGATTCAGAACGGTAAGCTGACTTTCCTTTAAAGTGTTGTAGCACATACAGTTGGATGTGGGAAACTCAGCACTCCTCGTAATGACCAATAATAAAAGTAGATAGGAAATTAGCGAGGCCATTGAAGGTGTGAACACTGGCCCAGGCATGGTACATGCCTGAATCCCAGTGTCAGGGAGGTGCAGGCAGGAGCTCTGCAACTGCTCACAGCTACATAGCACACCGGAAGCTCAAGCAAAACAAGCATGGACTCATAAAACTTTGTCAGTTTGACCTAGGTGACATTTATAGAATCCAGCACCAAATAACGTTCCACTTAACTTTATTATTATTGTTGTTGTTGGGTTTTTTTGGTTTGTTGTTTTTTTTGTTTTGATTTTCTTTCTTTCTTTTTCTTTTTTTTTTTTTTGCGACAGTGTTTCTCTGTGTATCTTTGGCTATCTTGGAACTCACTCTATAGGCCAGGCTGGCCTCCAACACAGAGATCCACCTGCCTCGGCCTCCCTAGTGCTGGGATTAAAAGCATGTGCCATCACTGTCCTTCAAGGGTCGAGAATTGATGGAGACATTCCATTTAGGGCCCAGTGCTCCAAGGTCTCTCATTCTCTGGAATGTCTGGCTGTGGAATTCTAATTTGTTCCCATCTCCTTCAGGGGGAAGCCTCTCTCTGATGACAGCTGAAGAAGGCACTCATCTATGAAGGCACTCACCATTAAGACTCATTTATCACTGCATTTTTTTTTCTTTTTTTTTAGCCAGTATTATTTGTTTTTACCCTCGGTTCCTGGGTTACCTTAGTCTCAGGCTCTTGGCTTCCCAAACTGTGTCAGGTGCGGGTTCCATCCCATGGAGTGGGCCTTAGGTCAAACCAGTTCTCGTTGGTTGCTCCCGTAAGCTTTGTGCCCCCATTGCCTTAGCATATCTTGCAGGCAGGACACCATTGTAGATCAAAAGGTTTGTGGTTGGTTTGGCATTTAAGTTTCTCTTTTGAAAACATGCAGAGTATGGTCCTATACCAAAGAAGCTGGAATATAGGGGAGAAAGGTCTGTGTAGACACTGGCTGGACATCTCCATTTCCATGAGTTGTGTAGGTATTGTCTTCAGCAATGAGGCCTTGCTATCAGTTTTTGGACAGTAACCTGTAGTCTTGGGAACAGCCTGGGTTGTTTAAGTATGCCTGTGGGTCCCCTTTGGCCAACAATTCAATTAGATGTAACCCAGTCTCATTTGGTGACAAGAGATGATCACCTTTAATATTAATAAATTTTAGGAAGTTTCTGCTGTTTTAGGTTTCTATACTACCCCTCAAATGACTCTTAATTTTTAGCTGTTTCTCCCTGTATTCCCTCACACAGTCTCCTTTCCCTAGCCCTCCTTACTTGATCCTCCCATTCCATCTCCCCATCCATCCATAACTATTTACTCTATTTCCCTTATAGGAGCACACAAATCATTCACCAAAATAGAACATATTCTAGGCCATATGACAAGTGTCAGAAAATTCAAATTAATTGAAATCTTACAAATTAAACTTCTGATAATAACAACAGGAAGAAAATGCCTCCATACTTTGTGTTGTTGCCATTCATAGCATCCGCAACTGAGAGACTCAAGTAAGATAGCCTTGTGTTTAAGGACAGCTCAGGTGTGGAGACCAGCTAAATACAGTGGTTGAGGTGGTGCACAGTTTTGATTCCAGAACTCAGGGAAGTCGAGCCAGGCTCTAAGTTTAGGGCTAGCCTGGTCTACCAAGATAGTTCCTAGACAGAAACCTTCGTTTTCCTACTGCCAACTTACAGGCATGCACCATCACACCCAGCTTCTAGTTAGATTTTCAAAATCTCAACGAGAAGATACTAAAACACACGACTCTCCTCCTTCCTCTCCTTCTCTTTCTCCTCCTCTTTCTTCTTCCTGAGAAGATACTAAAACACAGAATCCTTCTCCTTCTCCTCTCTTTCTTCTTCGTAAGCATTAGCTTTGTTTTGGGAAAACTAGTTGCTTTGAGTTTCTTTGACTATAGAGTTGCACATCCTCCAAATGGAAGTAATGGGTCTTTTGCTTGCTTAAGAAGCTAGAACACGGGAATGGGTGTTTGTAAAATGTGTTTGCATATTTGTTCTACTTGGTGTTCTTCATTTTCAGTTGTAGTTATTTTGAGAAAAGGTCTTGTTTAGGCTGACTTTGAACTCTAGTGAGGCATGCCTGGACCTTTCCTCTTGCCTCAGCCTCCAGAATAGTGAAATGGCTATGTACTATGAGTCTTTTTTTTTTTTTTTAATGATCTATTTTATTTCCAGTCATGTGTTTGATGTGTGTGAATATGTTCATGTGAGTGATCCTTTACAGCTGGAGTCACAGGCCGAATGAGCTGCCTGATGTGGGTGCAGGGACTCTGACTCAGGTCCTCCGCAGGAGCAGCAAGCGCTCTTACCCACAGAGCTCTCGCTCCATCCTTACCTTCTCTAACATAAAGTGGGTTGAATCTGGGCTGACTTACACGTCTGTATCAGCTGTCACACAGGCAGACCAGGTTGGGACCCTCACTGCACAGTATTCCCACATGCCCATTTTGAGGTTTATTCCATTTAGCTTTGCCTAACCCAGACCTTGCTAGGACTCTTGAAGGCTTCCAACAAGTGTGGTTGCCAACTGCCCTCTCATCTTTGCTGTGGTGTCCACCGGTGTCCAGCCCATAGCCACCATAGCCAGCACTTCAGCATGCCCTTTGTGTGCTTCCTTTTCAGCTGGTCGCTTAGGATGTCTGTCAGGTCCATAGCCTTTTTCAAAGAAATTCCCCCTAGCTACACACTGCTTTCCTGAAAGGGTAAAGCAGCATAGCATGATGCTGGCCATTGGTGCTTAAACCAGACTTGCTGAATCTTTGCTTGTCTCGGAGACTGTTGCTTTCAACCTTAGCTGTTCATGTAATTTAATTAATTAATTAATTAATTTTTGATTTTTTGAGACAGGGTTTCTCTGTCTTGGAACTCCTTCTGTAGATCAGGCTGGCCTTGAACACACAAAGATCTGCCTGCCTCTGCCTCCCTGGGTGCTGGGACTAAAGGTGTGCATCACCACTGCCCGCTAACTGTTCATTTTAATTTGGTGTAAATAATATAGAAGGTTTTCCTTTTTTTTTTTCCTTTTCTTATTTTTTTGATTTTTGAGACAGGGTTTCTCTGTGTAGCCTTGGCTGTCACAGACTAGCTTTGTAGATCAGGCTGGCCTCGAACTCACAGTGATCCGCCTGCCTTTGCCTCCCTGAGCACTGGGGCTAAAGGTGTGTGCCATTGCGCCAGGTGAGGGGCTTCCACTTATATTTTTTGGGTTGCTACTAAGGGTAAGTTTGTGTGTGTGTGGCCTTGGCTGTCCTGGAACTTACCTGTAGACCAGTCTGGCCTTAGACTCTTAGAGATCCACCTGCCTCTGCCTCCCAAGTGCTGGGATTAAAGCTGTGTATCATCACCGATTGGTGGGGGTAAAGTTTTTTAAAGAATTTTTTAATCCTGTAGTATTTATGTTTATAGTACTTGGTCTTTCTTTATTTTGGTGTTGGTGATTTTTCTTATTTAAGATATTTATTTATTTATTTTTGAGATGGGCTCTCACTGTATCCCTGACTAGACTGGAACTCATGTAATCCAGGCTGACCAAGAACTTAGGCAATCCGCCTGCTTCTGCCTCCTGAGTGCTTGGATTAAAGGAAGGCGCCACCACACCAGGCCTTTTCTTATCTACTTAAATGAGCAGTTTTATGTAATATGTCATTGGGTGTGTTGCCATCATCTTAAAGCTATAACGCTGAGTCTGTGTATGGGAACTGTTGACAATCATTGTTTTAGGGCATGCCATCTTGAAGAAATGATATTAACATTTTTGTTTTCTAGCTGGGTTAGGGGAATTTCGGATTCGAGACCTGAATGATGAAATTAACAAGCTGCTGCGGGAGAAGGGACACTGGGAGGTCCGCATCAAGGAGCTGGGTGGCCCTGACTACGGAGTAAGTAGGCTGTAGCTCCAGTAGTATCGGGCACAAACTGCTGAGCTTGGTGAAGCGTGTGCCCAGCTGAGCATTGCCTGTAGAGTCAGTCCAAGAGAAGCCAGCTGATCGTGATAGAGGGTTGAAAAGCAGCTGTTACATTTGGACAGAACATCTATGAAAAGGATGATGACACAATCCTGAAATATTGCATGGCTTGGGCCTCGCCTAGGACATGACCACCTCACATTCTTCTCTGAGCTCCCCAGAGACATTCCTGTCTATTGTGTGTCCCCATGATTATAGTAAGTCACATGTACCCGCACTTTGTTTGTTTGTTTATTTAGAGACAAGGACAAGGTCTTTCTATTTTGTAGAGACTCTCTGCTTGTCCTGGAACTCACTATGTAGACCAGGCTGGCTTTGAACTCACAGAGATCCTCCTGCCTCTGCTGGGATTAAAGTCTTGTGCCACCAAGGTGCCACCCACACTATACTTTATTCTAAATTTAGATTTGTGTGTGTAAGAGAGAGAGTATGAGTTTCCTGAAGTAGATTGAGCTCAGATCCTCTGGAGAAGCAGGATGTGTTTAAGGTATAAGCCATTTCTCTAGCCCCAGCACACACATTTTATACAACAATGTGGTACATAACAAAAGTGTGCTGAGAAAATTCTGTGATGTACTTTGGCATTTTCCTTTCTATCATATTTTGATATTATTATTATTTTGAGACAGGGTATCATGTAGTTCAGATTGTCCTCAAAATAACCAAGGTTAACATTGAACTTGTGCCTCCTGCCTCTGCCTCCTGGGTGCTGGAGTTTCAGGCATGCCCCACTGTGCCTGGTTTTGTGTGGTGCTGAGGACCGACTCCTTGTGCAAGCTGCTACTGATTTAGCGGGGCCCTTTGATATATATTTTCCTGTCTTTTGTTTTTTTCTTTCTTTCTTTTTTTTTTTTTTTAGACAAAGTCTCACTCTATAGCCAAGGCTGGTCTGATACTCTGTAGCCTAAACTAGCCTTGGGCTCGTAGCAGACTTCTGCCTCAGGCTCTCAAGTGCTGAGGTTATAGGCAAACACCACCACCCAGGTTTATTCTGGGCTAGCACCGTGCTGAGCTACATCCTCAGGCCTGTTGGTTTTTCCTTTCAGTTTTTAATTTTCCATAACATTTGTTTATTCCTTAATTTGTGTGTGTGCACATACATGCCACCATAGACGTTTGGTGGTCAGAGGACAGCTTGTAGAAGGCATTTTTCCTCTTCTGCCTTGTGGGTTCTAGGGAATTGAACTCAGGTCATCAGGCCTCCTTCCTTAGCCCTATCAGTGATAAAATTTAAGGTATATGCTACCATGTCAGGCCACTTCTGTTATTTTTTAAAACCTTTTGTGGTGCTGGGTGAACCAGGGCTACTTGCACACTGGGTGAGCACTCTGCTCTAGATTGTATCTCCCTAGGGTAATTTTTAAGGGGTTTAAAAATATACAAATGAGGTGGAGAGATCGCTCAGAGGTTAAGAGCACCAACTGCTCTTCCAGAAGTCCTGAGTTCAATTCCCAGTAACCACATAGTGGCTTACAACCATCTATAATGTGAACTCATGCCCTCTTCTGGCAAGCAGGTGCACATGCAGATAGAACACTCACATACATAAAATAAATAAATCTTAAAAAAAAAGCACAAATGTTTTTCTGTGTGGAGTGTTCTCAATGTATGACATTATTATCTCAAAATGTACTGTAAACATAGAAATATAGGTTTATGTATCAGATTCATTCTTTTTTCTTTCCCAATAAGAAAGTCGGCCCTAAGATGCTGGATCATGAAGGTAAAGAAGTCCCAGGAAACCGAGGTTACAAGTACTTTGGGGCAGCAAAAGATTTACCCGGTGTCAGAGAACTATTTGAGAAAGAACGTAAGTAGCTCATGTTTAAGAAGGTGTTGGCCTTTGTTTGTTGCAACTGAGTGAGAGAAGTATGTCATATGCTATGCAGCGTAGGAACTACTGTGTTCAGACGTCAGCTTCGTTACTGTTGACAGAGCCTTCCAGTGTCACCAGGCATGTCATAAACTCGTGAGCTCAAAGGCTCAGTGACACCCTGCTCAGTCTCCTGAACTACCAAGCCTGGCCTGAGTGGTTGGCAGAAGTTCACTCCTTCCTTGTATAATGAAAGAGAGAGGCTGAAGTGCCCCTGCTGCCCACGTCAGGACTCCTGTAGAGTCCTGTAGAGATGACTGGGAACCATTATTCTTGTTTTCTCTTAGGCCCCTTTCAAGACTTATTTTATCCATATTAGGTGAAAGATTCCTCAATCCCAGTTGTCTAAAGTCTACCTTTCTCTTATTCTTTCACATGATTGAACTTTAAAACTAGTCCCTGTGGTCAGGAGGAAGCCAGTGCTTTAGCTTCAGCCAGTGTGATGACCACACCTTCACAGGACATGGCCTAAAGTGACAGATAAAGTTGCCATTGTTGGGCAGTGAGTGGAGGTCTGCCTCAACATTGGCTGTCCCATACCTGTTGTGACACTCCTGATGTATGCTTATGAGCAATTAAAGTGCAGCACAGGGTATAAATTGATGGTGAAGCACTTGCTGAGCTTATGTGAGGAGGCCCTGGGCTTGATCCTTAGCACCAAAAGGGAAATAAGGATCTGTGTGGTTTGAATTTAACCGTTCTTCTATTGGTAGGCCTTTATTTCTAATTAGAAGATTTTTGTGATTTTAAAAAATGATGTGTTTGTATGTAAGTGCAGGCACATGTGTGCTCCAGGGTGCATGTGGGGAATAGCCTTTCAGGAGTTAGTTCTCTCCTGCCTTATCTGAGACAGGCTCTCTCTTGTTTCAGCTTCTGTGCTGTGTATGCTAGGCTAGCTGGTCCTCTCACAATTCTCCTGTTTCTGCTTCCCATCTTGGTGAGGAGTTCTAGATTTACAGATGTATGCTACTGCATCTGGCTTTTTTACATGGTTCTGGGGATTGGAGTCAGGTTGTCAGGCTTGCATAGCAAGCACTTTTAGCTGCTGAGCCACGGCCCTGTTTTGTTTTGAGACAGGGTCGTACTGTGCAGCCTAAGCCAGCTGGGAGCTTGTTACGTGGTCCTGGAGTCAGGTTATTTGCTACCATTCCCTGTTTACTTCTGTGGTTAATAAAGTTGATAATTAGGTTTAATTAGCAGTGGAATTGTCTATACACATGCATTTTTAAAACATTTTTTGATATTATATTTTAATTTTATGTGTATAGATATTTCTGTCTGCATGGTATCTGTGCACAT
The DNA here is from genome assembly GCA_028658305.1 of Pachyuromys duprasi. Classification (NCBI taxonomy): domain Eukaryota; kingdom Metazoa; phylum Chordata; class Mammalia; order Rodentia; family Muridae; genus Pachyuromys; species Pachyuromys duprasi. The sequence goes on from CM053761.1 coordinate 52,038,161, forward strand.
GCAGTGCCCTCAACATCCAGAAGAGGATGTTAGATTCCCCCTGAAATTGAAGTTATAGATGGTTGTGAGCAACTGTGTGGCCGCTGGAAACCAACCCTACATCCTAGTGCTCTTGACCACTGACCCATCTCTTCAGCCTCCATATTTTTTCCTTCTTATAGTGGTCAACTTCTGTTCTTTGACCAGTGTTAGATTGTAATTTTCATTGACTTCCCTTTGATAATTACACTCATATTCCAGCTATTGTCTTAGTTTGAGATGCTTTCTTCAGAATGTTCTCGTTGCCCTTCTTCTGGTTTCTTTTTCTGTATATTTGTTTGTCAGCCAACATTATGCCATGTCCTGTGTTAAGACACTTTGAGAAATGGCATTAAAGAGGCTCAGGAAACCCCACGCCATGACCTGTAATATTAGGTTGTCCCTATTGTTTTTGCTGCTATATGAATAGTCCTGAGATGTATTTCTCCGCCTACAAAACTTTATTGTGGAGCTGTGGTTTTGGGGGGTATTGCTAAAGAGTGCTTCATACTGAGCCTGGGACCTGGGGCTCACTAAACACAGGTCACCATCGATCCACATTCCCAGCTCTGTTTATTTAACTATACAGGTTCCATTTATTTACTTTTTTGTAATCCATTTTTGTAATGCTGAGGGTTGAGCCCAGGGCCTTGGACATGTGAAGCAAGGATTCTAATTGCTGGCCTATCCCCTTAGCCCAAAGTTAGACTTCTTTAATTAGATTCCACTCATCAGACCAAAGCATCAGCTTTTGGGAAGATAGGCCCACTTAATTGGTCCCATGTCTGACCATGGTCCCATGGGGAAGTGCCGACATGTGTCATATGTGGCTCCAGCACGGCATGGAGAAAAGAGTTGGCTCAAGGATGATCTTGATGGACATTCAGCTAAGTTGCTGCCATTTCTTGTAGCCCTTCCTCCTCCCAGAAAGACACGCGCAGAGCTCATGAAGGCGATCGATTTTGAGTACTATGGTTACCTGGATGAAGACGATGGAGTTATTGTGCCTTTGGAACAAGAGTATGAAAAGAAACGTATGTCCACAGTCATGTCACTGTAGCTGGCAGCTGGCTTCCGTTCTCTCCCTGGAAAATGGTTTAACTGGCTGGCTTTATTGTTGCTAAGGGTCTGCAGGGGGCTGGCAGTGATCTGACGCGTTAGGTGGAAGGTCAGGCAGTCAGGCTCATGCTGGCCTGGAACAGCCGGTGGAGCCACAGGTCTTCTGCCCTGATTCAGTTTCTCGGAGATCACAGTCTAATACTCCTAAGCTTGTCTTGAACTTGTTTAACAGCACCTGTATTAAAAGCTTTTAGACCGTCCTTAGCTGATGGCTTACGAATGGAGAGCAGTTACTGTCTGTATGAGCGAGTGCTTCCTCCCTGCACGGCACGCTAGCCATGCCAGCCTGAGGAGTGGGGCAATGCACTGGAATCTGGAAGTGCTTGGTAAAAGTGAGGCCCAGCATGCATGCGTCTTTCCCCTTTTCATGTATGCATGTCAGTCAGCCACTGAAGAGATCAGGAGGCATTCTCACAAACACTGCCATGCACCGCCTTAAGGCCACAGGCATTGTGGGACAGTCTGTCCTTTGTAGCCATTTTTCACCCTCTGGGGCAGAATCAGCATGTCCTTTTCCAAAGGGGACATCTTGGCCCCCCCAGCCCAGAGAAATATTTTTTAAAATCCTCTGTTCTCCTCTGTCTTCAGTCAGAGCTGAGCTGGTGGAAAAATGGAAAGCAGAGAGAGAGGCTCGGCTGGCAAGGGGAGAAAAGGAAGAGGAGGAGGAGGAAGAGGAGATAAACATCTATGCTGTCACCGAGGAGGAGGTATGGGCATGGTCCTGTCTGTGCTCCTTGTCCTCTTCTCTGGGAGAAGCCTGGGCCATGGCTCAGAGCCCAGCTTCTTCACCTGCAGCATGGCTGTGATGACCCTTCGCAGGAACACAGGGAGGGTTGCAGACAGGAAGGACTAAGGGATCTCCTGTTAGCTTCCTTCTAACAGGTCAGTTCTCTCAAATGATGTAGGACAGTTTATAAACCCAGTTGAGGTCACGTGCGCTTTAGTCCACGGCCTTAGCACTTGTGTGGCTCTTGTGTAGTCTTCCATACCGATTTCACAAATGGAGCAAGGCCTATGGGCTTCTTGTGACCAGGGATGGGGCTGTGGTCCACACCTCTCTCACAGAGCATCTGAATCCCAGACTCTTCTATTGGGCCCAGCATGGACCAGTCAGAACACATCTGATTTGCTGTTCCAAGACAGGGGAGAGGAGGCAGATTTTCCATTTACAGTTGATGGAGCTTGCTTGCACATCCCTGGCCAAGAAGCAGGTTTGGAGGCAGGTCTGATGACTTAGTGAATGTGTTACCGGATATGGAAGCTCCCTCATAGGTCCAGCTGGCTTGCAGTAGAGATCAGTAAAGCGTTTAAAGCAGGATGGCAGGATGCCCCAGGGTTTCTTTGGGTTACAACACTTGCTTGATTCTTCAGGTGTTTAGTCAGTGGCCTAAACACCATGCTCTGTGAGGCGCAGGAGCAAAGCAAGCAGCATGTGCTGGGCAAGAGAGGTGCTGTGACGAGAGGACAGATGGCAGGCCAGCGGTCAAGCACAGACCAGTGTGGTGCCGGTGTGGTGGGGCTGAGTGGGGAGGGTTCCCGCCGAATAGGCGTTTCCTTTGTGTGAAAACAATGGAAAAGATTTCTTTTCCTTTTAAATAATTGTAGCTGTCTTAAGTGCTTTTTTGATTGCTCGTTTTTGTGGCACTGGGAAAGTAAGCTCTCTGCTACTGAGCTCTGTTCCCAGGTCTCTTTATTTTGAGATAGACTGCCACTAGGTTGTTCAGGCAGGCCTTAAAAATTACTCTTCAGCCCCATGTACTTTTATTTTTTATTGTTATTTTTGGAGACAGGGTCACTCTGTGTCACATGCTGGCTGGAACTTGAGGCAGGCCTCTTGCCTCAGCTTCTCAAGTGTGTGGGATTACAGGGATTACAGGTTTATGCCACCAGCCCCACCTGAGTGACATTTTCTACAGAGATGGCAGTGCCTATGTCACTGGTGACCTGCTCACGGGTTGTACGTTTATCTTCTGCAGTCGGATGAGGAAGGCAGCCAGGAGAAGGCAGGGGAAGATGGCCAGCAGAAGTTTATTGCTCACGTTCCGGTGCCATCACAGCAGGAGGTAGGCTGCTGCTGTGAGCCACCCCTCCACCTGGGCTCACTTCCTCGGTGTTCCTTGTCCTTCCATCCCACTACACAGTCTTTAATCCCGACCGTGTGGCACTCACCGCCGTGTTCACAGAGGGTGTGGGGTCCACGAAGGGTGGGCTCCTCTTGACGGGACTGATAAGCGAGAGCTATGACTGGCTGCTGCCCGGGGGAAATGCCTGGGTTCCTGCAGACTCTTGGAATAAGTCTAGTGCAAGTCAGACTTCTCCACCGAGTCCCTGCAGGTATTTCCTGCTTGGGTTGTGGTAGAGGTGGGGTCCTCGCTGAGGGGTGACTTCTTTCCTGTGGTTGTCCACAGATCGAGGAGGCTCTTGTACGGAGGAAGAAAATGGAACTGCTCCAGAAATACGCAAGTGAGACGCTGCAGGCACAGAGTGAAGAGGCCAAGCGGCTCCTGGGGTACTAGGACAGGCCAGAGCCCTTCCTAGACTCCAGAAGATGTGCTGGGTGTGCTTGTGAGCCATGGATATGCTGTCTGCATAGGCACCCTGGGCTGTGCCTGGGATGGCTGTGGCTGGGAGGCCCTGGACCTTCTCATGGTGTAGGGCCCTGTCCCTGAGGGTACAAAGACTGTAACTATTACCTTTGTACAGATGTGTTTGCTATCTATGGATCCACTTATTTTTATTTTGGAATGTATAAAATCAGCTATCTGAAAATTTATTCTGTCTTGTACTGATTTTCGGGAAGTGAAAAAGATCAATTGGTAGCCAACATTAAGTACATGATTTTTTTTTCAAATCATATTCAAATTCAAAGATGTACCTTCTCTGGGAAACTGAGATGGTGTGTCTACCCTGAGATGGATTCCACGGGGAGCGGTGGAACCACCCCTGGGCCGGGCACTGCTTTACTTTGCTGTGACCCCCTCTGTGAGAGCCTGCTTCACCTTCTTCTGTCTTGTAGACAGGAACTTTGAGTTTGCAACTTTACTTTTATAACTTGTTTCAGAGAAACCTACTTTTATTAAAGATTTTTAATAAGAAACATCTGTGCCTGGACTCTGTTCTGTGGCGTATCTAGACTGAGATGACCCACAGGTCATGGAAGGCACTGAACACTGTGCGTGCGTGCGTGCGTAAGGGGGTGTTGTGGAGTGGGTGATGGTACCAGGAGTGGTATAGATCTCAAGACTGCACCTGGCATGCACACACCACCAGCGTATGTTCACAGCTGAGGATGGCTGTGTGCTGGCTTCTGTGGGTGTACACTGGAGATACTCAGTGGCTGAATCCAGAGCACCTATTTGAGCTGAGCCTCGGCTGTCTATCAGGGACCTCCTGCAAGCTCTCTGAGCCCGAGCAGTGTGGGCCTCAGACCTCCTGTTCTGAGAGTAGTGGGGATATCTGGGAGGTATAGTAAACGGCTATAGTAACGCTATAGTAAACAGCCCTCCCTTGGACATAGGGACCCAACCCAGGCCGAGGGAACAGGGCTCTTGGTTTGGAGAAGCTCATCCCGTGGAAAGGATGTGGGCTGTTCAGAGGCTGGGGAGAGTTTGCCTGTGGGAGCAGCATCATGGAGGATGGCAGAGCTATGTTGTTGAAGTAGCCATCTTGGAGTGAGCCAAACAGTGGCTACGCTGGCTGACTCTTCAAGGAGCTTTGAGTTCATGAAGGTTTGAACTGGAAGGTTTGGAGCAAAGGCGAGACCTAGCTAGTAGGAAACTTCTCTTGGACCCTCCCTGAGGGGAAGACCGGCAGAGACTAATGAGCCACAGAGACTCCCTGTGTGCAGGGAGAAGGCAGGTCCAGGGTGGAGCTTTGGCAACCCTCAGAGGCAGGATAGCCTAGCACCAGCCAGGGTTTTTTTTGTTGGGCTTAGGAAAGAGCTTGGAGAGTGTTCCTTCTGGGCCTCGCCACAACTTCTGTACTTCACAGTCCTGTGGCATTGCCAGAGGCATCAGAGAATCCTGGGGGACAGACTAGATAAGTCTGAGCCTTTGGAAGGCCCTGGGAAGGCCAGGCTTATCTGAAAGCTGAGGGCGCTGGGCCTTCAGGTATTAGGCTGTCCCCTGGAAGGTTTCCTTGGTATGTCCTGGGTTGCAGGGTAGACCAGTAAGATTTCACACTTAGGGAAACAGGCTCTGCATAGACAGGTAAATGGCCTGCCACTGGTGTCCTTGGTGGGGACCCCAGCAGTACCTGAGTACCAAGGGACGGTCTGTCCAGAGCTCTTTTCCAGGCCTAGGGACAGTGGGGAAGCCCACTGGGCCAACTGATGTAGATGTGGTCATTTTGGCCTAACTGGGTTTCCGTAAGGGTCAAACCCAGTCATGGTAACCAGTGGTCAACAAAGTGTCTTTTAATGTGCATGTATGGTTTAATCCTATTTGCCATTTCTGGGAAGATGACTTTTCATAGGTGTATTTTCATGTCCTCCCCTCCTCTCCTTAGCCCACCTCCATCCTGTGAGTCTAAAAGAGTCTGTCGTGTTTTCTTCAGGACAAGTGCCTCCTCCCTAGCCAAGGCTCCAGCTGCCTTCCTCGCTGCCCTTCCTCTCTTTGTATGTATAGCTCCTGTACCAGCTAATTTTATGTTAACTTGACACGAACTAGTGTAATGAAAATTTTGGTTTCTCGTGTTTTTGTTTTAATCCCAAGTGTGGGATTTTAGTTGGGCTATAGTTTGTCCACACCTGTTAATGGTCATGTGTGAGGTATGATTTTTGCCAGTGTGAGGCATGGAGAGGGGCGTGGGCTCGGACTCTGAGAGCCGAGAAAGAGAAGACGAGGTACATGTGGCGTTCCGTGTCAGCATGTGGCATGGAGCAGTTTGGAGAGACCAGAGATGGTATGGTAGTTTGGAGCAGACAGATGGAGAGAAATGCTTCGGGGCGCAGCGGCATGGAGGAGCCTGCTAGCTGAGTCTGCGGTTGACAGAGATTGTATAGAGCCTAAAAGAACCCCTTGACCCTAACTAGCCTGAAGAAGTAAAGGGGTCTGAACCCCCTCTATCCACTAACCTCTCTCCTACTTAAGGCTGGGGGGTTGGTGGAAGGGAGGGAGGGGCCTAAACACCCAAATAAAGTAGAGTTTTATGAAGACCACTACAGGTGGCTTCCTGCTACAAACTAGAGTCATCTGAGGACAGGGAGGTTTTTTTGTTTTTGTTTTTGTTTTCTTTCTCTTATTTACTGATCCATATAAGGAGGACCCAGTCTACAATGGGCGGGACCACCCCTGGGCTGGTGGTCCTGGGTTCTATAAGAAAGCAGGCTGAGTCAGGTGGTGGGTCACACTTTTTAGTCCAGCGTTCAGGAGGCAGAGGCAGGTGGATCTCTGAGTTTGAGGCCAGCCTGGTCTACAGAGTGAGTTCCAGGACTACACAGAGAAACCGTTCCTGAAAAGAAAAGAAAAGAAAAGAAAAGAGCCCAGAGGAAGCAAGAAAGTAAGCAGCACTCCTCTATGGCTTCTTCTTAGCTCCTGCCTCCATGTTCCTTCCTTGTTCGAATTCCTGACCTGACTTCCTCCAATGATGGACTACCATTTGGAAGTGTAAGCCAAATAAACCCTTTCCTCCCCAACTTGTTTTTTGCTCGTGGTTTTTCATCACATAAATAGAAAATATAACTAAGATAGTCCCTGACTCCAAATTTTCACTCTTGACTGTACATACCATGAGTGGATGGAAATGTTGCCTGGCTCGTGCCCAACTTTAACCTAGAACATTGGCTCAGAGGTTGGATAAATGGCAGCAACCTATTCTTGTTTCGTCGCAGTCCCCAGAAGGGGCCTCAGGTAGGGGTTTTTCACATATACGCTGACCTGACAGGAACATGCAGGCCTGGTGCACCTCCAAGCCTATCTCGATTGAGAAACAGAAAGGCTCCTAGGGTAGCCAGTGTCAGGTTGGTTCCGTTTGCTTCCTTCCAACTTAGGCTCGTGTTTGTACACTGGACGCTTCTCTCTCACGGCATCCCAGGACCTCAGAGGCAAATCACCTCAGTGTTTGGACTGAGTTTCCTTTTCAGTAAAGTGACCATTAAGAGGACAGTGCCACTGCAGGTCTTTCTGGCTAGCATGTTGGAGGGCATCAGGGACAGTGGGGAGCAGATGCTGTGGCTGGAGAGCTGGGCCTTGAATATTTGGACATTCCTGGGGTCTGAATGTCCCTTGAAGTCCTGTAAACATATGTCAGAATGAGCCCAGGAAGTGGGAGCCTATAGGGTAAGCCAGAAGCTGAGGCTGGGCCTGGTTTGGGAGATAGCGGTAGAGCCAAGAGGGAGATGGATTGAGTGTTTTGAGACACAGCCTGCAGGTTAGGGCCATCAACAGAAGGGTCTGTATTTATGGTTTTCAGGTTTTGGGGAAGGGAGGGAGACAGATGCCTGCACTTTCTACGGCCACTGGGTGAGCTGAAAGTTGCCCAAAGGGATATTGCATAACTCAGCCAGCAGCAGCCAGAGCACCGAGGTCTCAACTTTCCAGCATCTTTCCTTTATTTTTGCTTTTATTTCTCTTAACATTTTGCAGTAACCATCGTTATATTAAGGACACAGGTTATCATGGTTGGTATCCGGTCATCTTTGTAGTACTTTTTTCTTCCATTTCTGTTTTTATTGGGGGCTTATGAGGTTGAGCCATCTCTCCACCTTATAAATTATTTCTTTTTCTCTGCGCTGCCCTCCAGATACAGTTTGTGTAGCCCTGGGTGTCCTGGAACTCAGTCTGTAGACCAGGCTGGCCTTGAACTGACTCTCAAGTGCTGGGATTGAAGACACCACTGCCCAGCTAAATAAATAAACCTTAAAAAAAAAAAAGGTTTGGTTCAGTCGAGGGCTTGAGATGTGCTTCAATGGCTGTGTGGTTAAGATCACTTGCCACTCTTTAGAAGATCTGAGTTTGTGGTTCTCAGGCCACACTCACTCATGACTCTGACTGTGGTGTCCGATGCCCTCTTCTGGCCTCTGCAGGCACTCACACAGGTGTGGCATCCAGACATATACATAAATAAAAAAAATAATAAAGCCTCTAAAAAATGTTAAATCTTTGGCTTGCTCAAATTTGAGATAGACATTATTTCAAAATTCGCAATTGAAATAGGACATTTTTTATAGGAAAAGTAGTTTATTGAATACATATTTTTAAACTGCCCTATCTCAGGTGAACATAATGCATTAAAAAAAAGTCACTGTATTTTTTAAAAATTTACTGCCAGAAGAAAGAAAATGCGGGTTTGTTAAGGCATGCTTTACACAGCACCGAATACATTCCTTGAAAGTGTACATTTTAGTGTGTGTCTGCATGTGTGCACATGTATGTGTGGTGGGGAGGGGTCTGTTCTTGTGTATGCATTCATATGTAGAGGCAGGTAGAGGAATTTTAATTCAGAACATGGCTGCTCTGGCAAGAGATCACATCCAAAGACCTTCTAGGTCTTTGTGATCCTCCTAGACTATAGAATGCCTCTAATCCCAGGAGACAAAGGCAAGCAGATGCCTCCTCGTTCAAAGGTCAACCTGGTACAGAGCATATTTCAGATAAGGAAAAGTTTTGTCGTGTAGTGCACACGCCTTTAATCCCAGCACTCAGGAGAATGGCGCATGCAGATCTCTAAGTCAGTGCTGTTCAGGGGTTAGGTTGAGTTAGTGAGTTGACAGGCAATGCAGATTGTGGGATTCAGAGGCAGTTTTACCAGGAGAGTTTTACAGAGACAGGTTGAAGAGAGAATGCACACCTTTAATCCCAGTACTTGGGAGGCAGAGGCTAGCCTGGTCTACAAAGCAAGTCCAAGGCTATGCACAGAGAAACCCTATCTCAAAATACAGAGAAGCTGCTGGGCGGTTGTAGTAAATGCCTTTAATCCCAGCACTTGGGAGGCAGAGGCAGGAGGATCTCTGAATTCAAAGCCAGCCTGGTCTATATAGTGAGTTCTAGGACAGTCAAGGGCTACACAGAGAAACCCTGTCTTGAAGAAGAAGAAGAAAAAAGAGAACATAGTGAGCCAGAGAATGAAAAGGATCCAGAACAGATTGCTAGAGTAAGTTTGAGGCCAAGCAGAGCAGTTCAGTGAGAAGCCAGATTGAATCAGTCAGCTTGGAGAGGAGTTTGAGTCAGAACAGCTGACTTGTACAAGGCAGAGTTCAGAAAGACCTAGAAGGGGTGAGCTTACTCAGCAGTAAGTCTCAAAGGCTGAAAACATTCTAGGCCTAGATAAGATTGTGCCAAGACTAGAAGCATCCAGGGCTAGGTGTAGGTCAGCAGAAAGAGACAGTAAAGTAAGCCTCTGAGAGGACAATTAGATGATGAAAAAGTTACTTTACAGAGGCCTGAGGTTGATCTTCAGTGCGCTCTTTTCAGTGTCTTGGTTTTTTGATATAGGGTTTCTTTGTGTATCTTTGGCTGTCCTGGACTGGCTTTGTAGACCAGGCTGGTCTTGAACTCACAGAGATCCACCTGCCCCGCCTCCTGAGTGCTGGGATCAAAGGTGTGCACTACCACACCTGGCGAATCTTACTGTCTTTTGTAAAACAAGGTCTCATTTGAAGCTGGAGCTTTCCAGTTTGGCTGGGAGCCTCCAGGATCCATCTGTCTGCTCTACCTGGCACTGTGGTTACAGGTCTGCACCTCCACACCTGACACTTTCCACCAGTGCTGGAAATCTGAACTCGGTTCCTCACGCGTTCACAGCAAGCATTTTATCCACTGAGCCATCTTCTCAACCCCCATTTTAATGGCTTCAGTACATTTCCTGAGTTGCACAGCCCTCACCATGGGTACAGTGCTTTTTGTTTGTTTGGTTTTTTCGAGACAGGTTTCTCTGTGTAGCCCTGGCTGTCCGCCACTCACTTTGTAGACCAGGCTGGCCTCCAGCTCACAGTAATCCACGTGACTCTGCCTGCCAGCGTGCTAGGATTACAGGTGTGGGCCACCACGCCCAGCTATGTTTGTTTTTTGAGACAGTGTTTTCTGTATATTCTGACTGGCCTGTATAGACCAAGCTGTCCTTGAACTCAAGGCTACCCTCCTACTTCAGGCTCCCAAGTGTGGGGGAATCACAGGTATTCACCACCACACCCAGCTTCACCGTCCACTTTTAAGATACCTTAGTACTCCATAAGTGAAAATGGCGGCTTTTGCTGATAAAAACCCATGCTTTCTTTCCTATACCAGTTCCTGCCCAGGGCAGGGTAGAGGCCAGGGAGCCTCGACTAACTACCCTCCTCATTTCCCATGCCTCACCTGGCTCTTGGACTCCCCTTACCCTTCTCCCTGTGAGCTAGGCCCATCTGAGGGGTACTTCCCACCCCAGAGCCAGCTTCATGGGGAAACCTCGCTGGTTCAGTGTATACCTTGGAATGGAGACAGTTTCTTGAGGCTGCTATTCTCCACTATCGTGAGCTACAGCAAGGCTCTCGGAATTCCCCTGAGTGGTACTCCACACTCTAGTTCCTGCCTGCAACTGCTGGGCGTTTCTCATGGGGATGGAGTTGCAACTGCTTCAGAACAAACAACTTTTCTGGTCAGCCTTTCCCTTTTCATCTGCTTAGCCCGTGAGGCTGGTCACAGGGCCTGCAGTGGTGGTTCCTGTGGGCTTGCTCTCTATGGTCTCAAGTTCTAGGAGGTCCTTTTCCCTTCCCTACTGGGGAAAGGTTTGGATTTTGTCTTCTGTTCAGGGATGGATCTTAGGGTATTAGAACAGTGCTTGGCCTGCCACGCCATTAATGAAACCTATCGAATCAAATAGCCCTGGAGGGTCTAAGGGTTGTGTCCGAAAAGGCTAGAACATTGGCAATTTCCTCCCATTTTTAGGGATGGAGCCTATTTGATCTAGTTCTAACTGCTTACAGACACTTGGGTTCCATATCTTTGACCTCTGGTTTCCCAGGAGCTAGCTGGCCCACAAATTTTCCTTGCGCCTCTTCTCAAGTGCAGGTGGGTTTTCTGTTGTTGTTGTTTGTTTTGTCTTTTGGCTGGGACCTGGACTCCTATTCCCAGAGAGCCCAGATTTGGCTGGACTCCTGTCTGTCCTATCATTCTTCCAAATGGAACTCTGGGTCATTCTACCCTCAAGGAGTCTTTTCATTTCGTCTTGTCTTCATTTTCGACCTAACGGAAGCTGCCTTTGTTTTTGCTGCGTGTCACCAGGGCTTTTGCTTCTCGGAAGTGCGAACATTGAGGTTCTGCTCACCAGCCCTTCATTGTCAGCCACGAACTATCCCCTATTGAGGCCTCCAGCCTGCTCCCGGCAGGCTATTGAAAGTGGTAGATGTGGGTTCCGGCTGAGGTGGGCAGGAGGTCAGGGAGGGATGAACTGAAGCTATCGAACAGTTGCCAACCAGTAGTGGCCAAAGGCTGTTGGGGTGGGTGTGTGGTGGGGGACGCAGCAGATTGAGGAGGGGCAGAGTGTGATGAGAGGATTTAGGGAGGATTTCCGTCTTGGATGCGGTGCCTAAGGCGAGGTCCAAGCCTAAAGCAAGATGATGAGGGCGGGGTCAGGGGTGTTGAGGGCGGGGTCAGGACCGAGTGGAGGATGGGGCGGTGCTGACAGCGGATCCGCAGGGCGCTTACGCCCGCGTTACCAAAGTGCTGAGAAGTGAGAGAGAACGGTGCTGAGGGCGGGTTCACGGTGGTGTTGACCCGTTGGCCGTGGTGGGCTACGGGCGGTGCTCGGGGAAGGGTCGGGGAGGTGAGACGCTTAGAAGGGAGGTGCTGAGCGCGGGTCGGGGCCGTGGTGACGGGCTAGGAGGCGGCGGTGGCGGGAGGGGGCGGCTGGGCGGGCCTGGGGGCGGGCCCCGGACGCGGAGCGGCCGGAGATGGGCGGTGCTGGGGCGCAGGGAGGCTCGCCCCGCCCTGAAGGCGGCGCGCGAGAGGGCCTAAGGTAGCCCTGGGCCGGCGCGGCTCCGACGGCGGGCGGAGAGCTCTGCGGAGGGCCGGGCCGTGCGCTCCCGGGCGGAGCCGAGTCCGCGGGGCTCCGGGCGGGGCGGGGCCGTCGGTCGGTCCGCCGCGCAGCTCGCTCAGGTGCCGCGGCGGCTCCACGTAGCCAGGCGGCCGGCCGGCTGGGGCACACGGACCTCGGCCCGCGGCTGTCGTCAGCCCAGGTCGGGCCCCTGAGTCCCAGGACTCCGGCGGAGCCATGGCGGGCCCGGGCCCGGGGGATCAGGACGAGCACTACGATTTCCTGTTCAAGCTGGTGTTGGTGGGCGACGCGAGCGTGGGCAAGACGTGCGTGGTGCAGCGCTTCAAGACCGGTGCCTTCTCCGCGCGTCAGGGCAGCACCATCGGCGTCGACTTCACCATGAAGACGCTGGAGATCCAGGGCAAGCGGGTCAAGGTGGGAGGCGGCGCGGCCCGCAGCTTTGCTCCCGGCGGGCGGTCCCTGGCCAGTCCTTCAGCTTCCCCCTCTTTCGGAACGGGCTTGGGCCTTGATGTCCGAGCTGGGTTCAGATCCGAAAGCACCGCCTTGGGCTCTGGGAGTGCTGACAGTGGGCGGCCACATCGTAGAGGTGGAAGCCAACTCCTTACTCCACTCCCCCACCCCCACCCCCATCCCAACCCCCGTGCTCACGGCGTGGGGACTCCTCCGAAATAACTTGCAGTGGAAGGCAACCTGCGGGCCGTTCCGTGAGCGCCGCGCATGCCGGGACAGACCCTGCCCTGCGCGGCCCTCTGGGGAGCACTCAGCCAGATAACGACGTCCCCGTGACCAACCGGGAGGGACCAGGAAGTAGCGGCTGCTACGACCGGAGGGCCAAAAGTTTTTGTCAGAATTTCCTCCTGGCCACGCCTCCCTGCAGTCTCTTTTAGGAACCCGATGGTGGAACTCCACTAGGACCAGCGGGAGGTGGGGGTGGGGTGGGGGCTTCCCCAAGTAGGGGTTGATAGAAACTGAAAACCTCACAGATACCGGAAGGTGGGGGAGAGAACCAAACTTTGGCAATGACCCCAGCAGAAACAGCAGGATGTGGTTGCCACAATGTCCTGGCAATGATTTGATAAATAATATTTGTGATGAATGAAATCAGCTTCTTAACCTAGGTGTCTGCCCTCCCTAAAACGGTAGCATCCTGGACAGGACACAGCATTGTTCCTCCTCACTGAGGCACTCAGTAACTTTCCCTACAGAAACCCTTTGCCGTTTTTTTTTTTTTCCCGTGGTTTCAAGTTCACAAGGATCATCAAGACAGCTCTTCTAAGTACTGGGTGGGGGCTGTCCCAGTGTTTTCAGGAAGTGAAGCCCAGGGATGGGAGTCTCTTGACCCTGTGGCTCTGCTTATTTGGGTGGCTGTAGGCCTGTTCTCTGTTGCCCTTGGCTGGGATACTCAGCTCTTTGTTTCTATAAAGTTGGGATAATTTCTGGGTGTTACCTCTCTCCTGTCCCATCGTGTAGAAAAAAGCAAGCCAACGATCATTTTTCATTTGCCTGCGAGGTTTTGAACAGTGTTTTGGGGTTTCAGTAGATTTCGGTTTCTGTGAGGTGGAGAAGGACCAGGGTGCAGTCGGGCAGACTGAGTTGTTCTGGACCATCCCTTTGGAGCAGGTGGCCAGGGAAGGGCTGTCGAGGGTGGAGTGTGTCTGTGGTCAAGTTTGTGCCCTCTGATAATGCCAGCAGTTGGCATCCAAAGTGCAGTGTGAAGACAGAAGCATAAGGAGAATGGTTCCCTTTTGGAAAGCTGTCAGCCTGCCCAGTGTGTGTGTATCTCTGTGCTGACTGGTCAAGGAGGGGTCAGTGTGCCTGTTTACCCGGGGAGATAACCTGTCCCCTAGTGCAGCCCTGCGTGGACTGTGCGCTTGAGCTTACGTTATGCAATACAGGAGCATGCAGCTTATTGTTGCTTTTCCTTGTGGCCACTCCAGCTTTTCCTCTTAGGAGACAGCCTCTCCGGCCTGGGGGTAGCAGAGCTGTGTGTGTGGTAATACCTCAGAGCTGTGCTGGTTGTCCTTTCTAGCAGCTATTGTGAGTCAGCTGCTTAATGGCGTGTTCTGCAGACCGGAGGGCATTGTTACTGATGATTATTCTGTTTGTGGTGCTGAGGCTTGAACTTAGGGCCTAAGCTCTAGCAGTAGGGCTGTCTCCCACCTGAGCTGGGCTTTGTAAGAGTTTGAGGAACCTTAGAGACCTGCCACCTGCTGTCCTAGCCCTGCTGAGGTTGGGAGTTCCCTGGAGCACGTTGGGAAGGCCAAGAAGACCTTTGCTTCCCACAGGTTAGAGCAGAACCAACTACATTCAGTTCTGTGTTTCAGCTGTCAGAGCAGAACCATTTCATTCGGTTCTGTGTTTCAGTTTTACTTATTTGTTTAGAGTTCTGCTGTAGTTGACATTTGAAAGTAACAGAACCAGTCAAGTTCTTTTTTTCTATAGTCACTTCCCATTACATCCACTGTACCGTCTCTCCCACCCTTCTCTATCCTCTCTAGCCCTCTTCTTTAAATATGCCATGGCTGTTCCTGCCTCACCACCTTTTCATGTTTCCCCTTCTTGTCCTGCTGTGGCTGTAGACCCTTGTGTAACTGATATTTATGCAGGTTCATGCTTTCCCACAGCATCCCCCCATGACCTCTCAGGTCTTTTTTCCCTATTGCCTATGTGCTTATAGCACTTACCTAGACTTGAAGTTACCTGGATTGTTTGTCTCTTCCTGTTGGAGATAAGGCCCCTAAACACCCAGATCCTGTTGGCCAGTGTCCGACACATGTGTCCATGATGCCTGTTTACTGGTTAATATTTATAGAGAAGAAGCCAAAGCCAAGAAGAGTGAAGTCACTGGCTTACCTGAGGTCTCCTGTAAGTCAGGGGCAAAAAGCAGGATTTGAAATCGGTTGGACTGGCTTCTGGGTACAGTGGTCACTTTCTGATTCCCTCTGCTCCTGGAAAGGTGGCACAAAGTTCTGAAGGGAGACAAACCCAATGAGCCAGTGCGCTCACTGGGAGCAGATTATGTGCCTGGGCCTCTTGTTCCCTTCCTCTCGTTTTTGTTTTGTTTTGTTTTGTCCAAGATAGAGCTTCATGTAGTCTAGGCTGGCCTCAAACTCACTATATAGCTGAGGACACCTTTGAACTTGGGATCCTCTTGCCTCTACTTCCCTAATACTGGGGCTACAGGCATCTACCGCCACATCCAGTGTTTGTACTTAGGAATCTTATAAATATTTTCAGTAAGAGCTGGCACCAGAATATTTCGGGGTGTTTATCAGCTAATAGGAACTTTGAGATAGGCCCACCCTGGGGGCTGGTTAGATGACTCAGCAAGTAAAGTCCTAGAACTCAGGGTGCGAGGTGAGAGCGGACTTCTGAAAGTGTACCTTCCTATATGTGTGCATGTTCAACACACACACACACACATACACGTCATATGTGGACAAACAGTGAATTAAAAAAAAAATAGCCCATTCAGGTCACACAAACTGTGTAAGTCCACAGGCCTGTTCCTTTGAGGTGTCCTGGATTTGTTTGACTATAGCTCCGAGGGCTGAATGTAGCACATGAATTGGAGTGTGTTTGTCTTTTTGATTGGAGAGTCTGAACAAGAACCGAGGCCAAGAGCCTGAAGGGATGGGTCTTACTTCTGTCCTTGCCCTTGGAGTTCTTTCTTGTAGCCTCAGGGTTCTTCATCTCTGAAATGGGACTAATGACCCTTCACCTACTTGTGAATGTTGTTGAAAAACTGTGGACATGCTTGGAAGCACTTAAAATGTCCTGGCTTGTTTTTTTAAGATTGTATTTTAAATTTTATTGTAATGATGGTATGTGTGTGAGAGCACGCCTGCCTGCATGTGGGTGTGTGGAGTTGGTGCAACAGCAGGCGTGGCGTCACAGGACAGCTCGCCCGGAGTCCCTTCTCTCTCACTGTGTGGGTCCTGCCGACGGGACTCAGGCTGGCAGGCTTGGCTGCCAGCACCTTCACTCGCTGCCTTCTTGTTGGTCCTTCCTAGCCCCTTTAAAAAAAGTAGATGATCTATTCATGTGGTTCAAATTGCGAAATTACCCTGAGCCTAATACCCAGAAAACAGACAGTGCTACAAATTTCTTTTTTTACCCCCCAAATATCTTGTAAGTTAAGCAAAAACTGATGGTACAAACAAGTAAAAGGGCTTGTTCCATCATTGCTCTTGTTGCTGTTTTCCTCTCTGGATGAGGAGGTGAGCTTGCTTCTCCTCCACTCTGCCTCTCCCTGCTGCACTGGCCCTTAGGAAAGCTCCGCTAGAGATCCCGGGGCCATTCCACTGCTTCTCATTTCCTTTAGGTAGCCACACAAAGGCCTGTTAGAGAAACTTGGTTTTTCAGATCACTAGGCACACAGGCCCAAGTACAAGCATTCTGGTTAGGATTTCATGAACCCTCCACAAGGCTTCATCAGGCCTCCTGGCCGCTTGGGGGAGACACCTCTTCATGGAATCTATACCTGTGAACCAGGGCTTCCAGCACATTGCCCTCGACTCAAGCTGTTCTTTGTTTTCCTAGCTACTCCTGTTACTTCCAAAGTAGGGGTAGGGAGGGTTTAAAAGGAAGTGTGTGTGTGTTTCAGTGCTGATGATGGAATCCAGGTCCCCATGCACTCTAGACAAGTGCTCTCCTGCTGAGCTACACTCCCAACCCAGAACACATCTGCTTGCTTTCCCAGTTCTGCCAGTCTAGGATCTGGCTTTTCTTCTGTGCATTTCCTATTCTGATAAAATCAATTTGACATTTCAGTTCTGCTCAGAAATAGCAAAAGGACTGTTAGATAAGAGAGGGTTCTAGGTCACGGTGATTTTATGAAGAAATCTGTTCTTGATACCAATGGCCACCATCCTTACTGTAAACTAAACCTTGCCTCCTGGGGATTCTTACTGTCCTCAGGCAGTGCTCACGTGGGCAGAGAGACAGAGAGGGGCCTGTAGAGGCAAACTCATCCCATATTGGGCTTACTGTGGGCCCTCTTCCAACTGACACACAGATGCTGCCCTCCTGGATTGCTGGCAGAATGGGAAGTGATGGTGTGTTAGTACCTGAGAAAGGAAGTAGCATGAGGAGCCAGGAGCAGTGGGGTCTTCTCCGCCTGTTTGCCACTGACCTGCCTTCCTCTGTTCTCTTTCACTCCCTCTTCCTCCTCCTTCTTCTTTTTTATAAAAGCCTTACTCTCTAGGCCAGTGTGACCTTGAACTTGTGATCCTCTGTCTCCACCTCCCAAGTTGAGGTATTTCCAGTGGCAGCTAGCACGCCTGGCTCCTGTGTGGTCGCTCTGGGTAGTTTTGGGGCCTTGAGACAAGGTTAGTAACAGGAGGAGCAATGCTTGTGTGCGTGCATCTTACCCATCCCTTGACCCTCCTCTCTCGACCCTTCTCTCTCGTTGTTCTGTGTGGTCTTTGCAGCCACCCCTGTGGGAGACCTCCCCATGGTACAATGGGAGGAAAGGTCGCCTGGGGTCTTGAAGCAGAGCCTAGCCTTCTGGGTTGCTAGTCAGGAGCCATTCTATCATTGTGCTGTTATGTCCTTTACCGCTGGCAGTAAGCACACAAAATCATACATGAGGGAGGTGAGCAGTGTAAAATCTTGTCACAGGGGCCGTCGAGGTGGTTTAGTGGGTAGAGGTGCTTGCTGCCAAGCCTAGCAGCCTGAGCTGAGTCCCTGGGACCCTCATGGTAGAAGGAGATAATCAGCTCCTGAAAGCTGACCTCTGACCTCCATGCTCCTCTCTCCCGAGTGAGTGGTATTTAAAAATTAAAGAAATAAAATTTGCTGATCATAGCTGATTTGCATTATACGTGTTGATTCTCGGTATTGTTTCAACAATGTATTATAAACAAATTATTATAAATGAATACTTATTCAAATGAATTGGGCAGTGTTGAAAAAGACCGCTGTGAATAAGAGAGAAAACCTGTCTTCCAGACTAATGCTGCTGAAGGACCTCTGGTCTGCTTTGAGTCCTTGGGTAAGGACCCTTTGCCATTAATAGCTTCTTAGACACTGTTTAACACCCTCTGTTTTTTGTTGTCGTTGTGTGAGACGGGGTCTCGTTTTGTAACCCTGGCTGGCCTGTACTTGATGTAGCTTTACGTTTGGAGCAGCCCTCCTGTCTTAAGAGCTGAGATCGCAAGCTTGCCCACACCTGGCCTCCTCTACCCTTAATTGCATCACTCTGTCTTTGAGACCTCCTTTTCCTAGATGGAAAAAGGGAAAGCCGGTTCTCACTGTGGGCTTTTAGACTTGGTTCTTTTATTGACAGTTCTGGAGATTGAACCCAGGACTCTGCACATGCTGGCAAGCCTTCCACTGAGCTGTATGTTCAGCTCTTTTTTGTTTTAATTTAATTTTTGTTAGTAGGGCTGATTGACCTAGAATTTACTGTGTAGCTTAGGTCGACCTCAGTGCTGTGGTCCTCCTGTCTCAACTTTCCAAATGCTGATGTGAGCCACCATGTTGACATCAGACTTCATTTTGGACCAAAGAACTGCTAACACAAAGGCAGGCCCTCGTGGTCTGTTGACTGTCTTTAATCAGATCCACCCCTGAAGGAAGACCTGCCAAAAGAGAAAGTACGAGGTTACAAAAAGAACTCTGGATGGAGAGTGTCATAACTGATTGAACATTCAGAACTACCATTTCAAGAAGCCAGCTCTGAGAGGAATAGCACCCATCAAAACACTGACGTCCTAAGTTGTGATGTCAAAAATTCACTCCTGTCACTATATATTTCAGTCACATCTGTATTTGTATTTGTTTTTGTTCTAATTATATGTATGTGTATATATATATTAGTGTATATATATGCATATATAATTTAAAAATTTTGAGGCAGGGTCTTATTATGTAGCCTGGGCTGGCCTGACACTGGCCAAGTAGACTGGACCAGCCTGGGATGCACAGAGATCAGCCTGCTTCTGCCTAAAGGATGCTGGGATTAAAGGCTTGTGCCGCCACTCCTAGTTTTATTTTTGAGATAGGATTTGTGTTGACAAACGTGGCCTGGTACTCCTGGGCTCAAGGGCTTGTCCTGCTTCAGTCCCTAGGTAGCTGGGATTAAAGGCTTGGGTCACTGTATCTGGCTTAAAATCCCAATGGGATGGTGTCACTGTGATCATGGACACATGTAAAAACCTGAGAACTGATGCTTATCAGGTCTGATTGCACAAGCCTATAATCTCAGCTACTCACAAGCCTCAGGCAAGAGGGCTGCAAGTTCAAAGCCTGGCTGACTTAGTGAGACACTGTCTCAAGAACCAACTATTGGGAGTCTGGAAGATGGCTCAGTGATTGATTAAAGGTGCTTTTCCCCAAGCCTGATGATCTGAGTGTGATCCCTGGGATCCACACTGTGGGAGGAAAGTTGTCCTCTGATCGCCTCTCTCCTGCACACAAAAATAAATAAAATGTAATAAAAAAATAAAACAAGAAACCAAACAAACCAAAACCAGTTCTGGGGTTATAGTTCATTGCTGGAGTGTTTGCCTGCATGCCCTGTGTCCCATTCCCAGTGCTGTAAAAAATGAGAACTAGCCAGTGGGTTCACTTTAGATTAGAGGGCACATGCAGGTCTTGAAGACAGTTTTGACATGTGGTGGGCTGTGACAGGCTTTTATTAAATGTGTCTCATATTTTTCCTTTTTTTTTTTAAGACAGGGTCTCTCTATTATGTAACTCTGGCTGTCTTGGAATTTGCTGTGTGGACCAGGCTGATCTTGAACTTACAGAGATCTACCTGCCTCTCTGTCTTCTCTTGAGTACTGGGATTAAAGGCATGCTTTACCATTCCTAGTTCTTTTTACATTAAAAAAAATTTGTTTTATGTGTGCAAATGTTGAGCTGTGTGTTGGGTACCATGTGCATATCTGGTGTCCGCAGAAGCCAGAAGTGGATGGTAGATCCGTGGAACTGGAGTTACAGACAGTTAGGAGCAGCCGTGTAGGTACTAGGAATTGAACCTGGTCCTCTGAAAGAGCAGTAAATGCTCTTAACCCTGGGCCGCCTCTCCAGGCAATTTTAATTTTGGAAGTGGCAGCTTTTTAAGGGGGACTGAGTACACCTTGACTTGAGAGACCTAGCAGTTTGTCCTCCATCCCACAGGCATGGGTTAGTTTTCATCACTGTAACAGAATACTAAATGAGAAAACAAACACGTAAATAAATAAATAAGCAAATGGAATAATGGCTTGTTTTAGAGGTTTCTATGTAGTTTCCTTGGCTGCGTTGAGCTGGTAACATAGTGCATTATAGGAGCATGTAGCTGAGGAAGACTTGAGAAAGAGAGATCTCAATATCTTTTTAAAATCATGTCCCCAGGGCTGGAGAGGTGGCTCAGTGGTTAAAAGCACTGGCTGCTCTTCCGGAGGACCTGGGTCCAATTCCCAGCACCCACATGGTCGCTCACAACTATTTGTAACTCCTCTTCTATGTGCTCTAACACCCTCATACAGAAAATGCAGGCAAAATGCCAATAAAATAAAAATCAATTATCTTAAAAGTATCTGTCCCCAATGAGCCAACTTCCTTCTACTGGGTTCCACATTCGAAAGTTCTACCACCTCCCGTTAGTGCCACACGCTGGTCACCAAAACTGAAATGGTGTAAGGGGAGGTCAGTCCCTGGCAGCAGTTCGCCATCTCTCAGGATGATGAGCGATTCTGAAAGAAGTCTGTTCACACCAGATGACTGTTAGATTGCCATTGCTGTGGCCGAGGAGCATAGAAACTGGGTGAGCTTTTAGTGCTGGGGATCAAACACAAGGCCTGACATAAGCTCTTATACCAGATCCCAAATTACTTTTTAAAAACTTAACTTTGCATTCCTGGGAATTGATTGTAGGGCCCCACGCATGCCATGCAAGCAGTCTACCACTGACCTAAGTTCCTAGCACAATATTTAAAAATTTGTTTGGTTTTGAGACAGGGTTTCTCTGTGTAGCCTTGGCTGTCCTGGACCCACTTTGTAGACCAGGCTGGCCTTGAACTCAGATCTGCCTGCCTCTGCCTCCTAGAGTGCTGGGATTATAGGTGTGTGCCACTGTTCCGTTGCTAGGATAGACTTTTAACTCTGTTATTCTGACTTTGCTTCTTGGCATATTGAGAACCATGGCCTTGCTTGTGGTAGCTCACTTATTAGAATCTGTGCTTAGCCTCAAGGTCCAGGGTTCCATCCTGAGCTCTGAAGGGAATGCAGTCTTTCCAAGGGTTCAAGCTGACCATTGCAGCTTGGTGGTAGAGCAACTTGCTAAGCAAGTTCAAAGTCTTAGCTTAACCCCTCCCCGGCTCCTCCACCTTCCCTGGTGATAGAGAGAGCTGGAGTTTAGAGACTTAACTGTGGAGGTTCTGCTGGCCAACGAGGGCAAAACTTGTGGCCTCAACTCCAGGCTCTCCTCCTTGGTGCTGTGGCCCTCGTGGCTAATAGTAGGTGGGTGGCCTGAGCTTCCAGGAAGGGAAGAAGGGGTTGTTGGGCGCAATCAGTCTTTTATGAGCAACTGAGGCAGGACTTGTTAGTCAAAGGCAAACATGTCAAGAACATCCAGGCAAGAGTTTGATTCTTGAGATTTCCTGAGAAAGCTTCCCATATGCTGTGGGAGCCTTGCAGACAGTGAGGGGCTAGGGTTGTAGGCTGGGAACACCACTGCCCCGGCTTCTCTGGGGAGGTAAGGAGTGAACTTGCAGCTGGGCATAGAGCTCAGCTGGTAGAGTGTGTGCCCCACGTGCATGAAGCCATCGGTCCTATCCTCTGTCTTGCTTAAAACTAGGAATGGTGGCACAGGCCTGTAACCCTAAGATTCAGAAGATGGAGACAGGAGGCTCAGAAGTTCAAGGTCCCTTTTGGCTACATAGAGGATTCCAGGCCAGCCTGGAAGTATGAGATCCTGTCACAAAATAAAAGAGGTTGATCTTTTTACTGTTTCAATTAGACAGGAAATGGTGACAGCTCTGGCCACCCTGCTGGGTTCTGCCTGTCTGGATACTAGGCATTGTGGACCCGTTCTCTCAGCACGGCTCTTTGATGGGCCTACAGTGTCCAGAGGAAACCTGCAGAAAGCTGGCACGGCTGTCCTTAGTCACACGGGCAGATACTAGTGTAGCCACAGAACTTCCATGTAGGAGTCACATTACTGCAAGGGATTAAAGTACTTTTTGATGCTGTGCCTTGACCATGTTGAGGGAGTGGGAGGAATTCTGGGTACAGACATTGTTGACATCCCTCTGATGTTGTCTCCTTTCAATGAAGATGCTTTGTATGCCTCCAGTTGATGTCCGCAGGCCAGTGTGTTTTCACTTCTTATCCTCGCTTGTTCACTGTCAGATCAAGACTTGCCTCTGGGCACTGTGTTGGAGTTAAACACTTAAGTGCAGTTAACTTGCTACCAATGGAAATGATAGGCCTTTATTATAAGCACCCTTTTGTAATGTTTACTTTTCTGCTAAGTAAGTTAAGATTTGGGGGGCTGTCTCAGGGTTTCTATTGCGGTGAAGAGACATCGTGACCACAGCCACTCTTACAAAGAAAAACACTTAATTGGGGCTGGCTTACAGTTTCAGAAGTTTAGTCTACTATTGTGATGTCGGGAAGCATGGCAGCATGCAGGCCAATATATTGCTGGAGAGGGAGCTGAGAGTTCTACATCTTGATCCACAGGCAGCAGGAGACTCTTCCACACTGGGCGTAGCTTGGACAAATGAGACCTCAAAGCCTGCCCTTAAAGTGACACACCTCCTCTAAAAAGTCCACACCTACTCCAACAGAACCAGACCTGATAGTGCCACTCCCTGTGGGTTGGGCATTCAAATACGTGAGTGTATGGGAGCCAAACCTTTTCACACAAGGGGCCAACATGATTTGATAGCTGTTAAACACTCCCTGGTACCCTAGCTGCTTTCCAGGGATTCATGGTTACTACATGCTGTAGTAAATCAACCCTGTTTGTTAGGTTAAAAACATCTCTGGAAGTTCAGTCCCAAGATCTGTGTCCTGTCCTGTCCCTCCCAATGGAGTAAGTAAAGTAAGTAAGTACTGTCCTGAGT
>CM053761.1:52061828-52079410 GCA_028658305.1 Pachyuromys duprasi
TTCTCTTCTAAGGAGAAGAAGTCTGGAACTTTCCACTGTCTGTTTACTCAGGACAGTACTTACTTACTTTACTTACTCCATTGGGAGGGACAGGACAGGACACAGATCTTGGGACTGAACTTCCAGAGATGTTTTTAACCTAACAAACAGGGTTGATTTACTACAGCATGTAGTAACCATGAATCCCTGGAAAGCAGCTTGCAGCCCCCTGTTTCTCTCTCTCTCTCTCTCTCTCTCTCTCTCTCTCTCTCTCTCTCTCTCTCTCTCTCTCTCTCTCTCTCTCTCTGTGTGTGTGTGTGTGTGTGTGTGTGTGTGTGAGATGCAGTACCTCATGATCCCTGCCTAGCTCCTAAGGTCACCTTAATGGATACTTAAGTAAAATAGATAATGCTTTCTATGGTACGATTGTTAGAGAGGCAGGAGCATGAAGGTAACAAGAAGGAGCGGAGTATCAGGGAGAACTTACCTAAGGTGATAAAGGATGGGTAGGAGAGTCTAAGTGCTAAGATAGGACCCGATGATGCAGACAGGCAATATTGTGTCATCAGGGGCTTGTGGAGACTTGTGGGCCAGCATAGGCTGGGAGTCATTAAATGCCAAGGGTAATGATTCCCAGTCCTCATTACAGGGTCAAAGAAGGAACTGAAACTCACCCACCCAACCTTGCTTAATGTCAGAGGAAGGCTAGTGTTTGTTGATGTTGTTTTCTGAGTGTATGTGCTCTGAGAGCCCATTTGCTCCTCACCGGGACTCAGAAGTGCTCTGAGCCTCCCGCTGCTCATGGACACAACTCTAGATAGCAGCAGCCTTTTCTCCTAAAGGTCAGGTGCGGGCTGAGAAGGATGGAAAGCAGAGTGTGCCAGGTGAGGGAGTGCAGAACCAAGCCCTGCTGGCGCTGCAGTGAGTGGCGGTAGGGGCCAGCATGGTGTCAGTGTGCTAGGTATCCTTGGCGGTTTGAAGCTGATTTCTGTCCCCTGTGCAGTGAAAAAGGCCCTCAGCTTTCGTAATGCTTAAATTAATCCACAGGCGGCTGTCAGGAACTGGGGCTTTGAGTCTGATTGCAGGCCAGGCTCCTGGGACAGAACCAGCACCCATTCCTCTAGTTCTTATTGGTGTTGGACACCTTCTTATGCTGGACACTGTTGGACATAGGCTGTCATTATGGAACTCACATGAAGGGTGGGGACGGGGAATAAACACTAACAGTGTATGTGTGTTATGTCGGTGAAGAGGAGTGAGATGGGGTCTGAGCTGGGGCTGTAAAGCTTAGTGATAGAATTCTTGCTAGCACGCCCAAGATTCTGAGTTCCCAATGCTGTCCAAAAAGAAAGAAAGAAAAAGAAATTGGGAGTGTGAGGGAAAAGAAGGGACCGCTCTGGAGGTGATGAGTATTTATTTGAGTAAATAAAGAAGTGATCATCCAGGACAAAAGCCTTGCTACTGTGACCTGGTAACTCAGGAAGCACGGATTGGTTGCCTTTGTTTTTGTTTTCTGGTCCCCCCCCCCCTTCAGTTTTGCTATGATCTGTAATTCTGTATTTCTTCTATTTGGGATTTGTTGATCTCCTTGGATCTTAATTTTTTTCCTTTTTGGTGTTTTGAGACAGGGTTTCTCTGTGTAGCCTTGGCTGCCCTGGATTCCTTCTGTAGACCAGGCTGGCCTGGAACTCACAGAGATTCGCCTGCCTCTGCCTCCCTGAGCACTAGGATCACAGGTGTGCGCCACCACGCCCTGCTCTCCCTGCATCTTAAAAATCTGTATATTTTATCAGATGTAGATATTTCTTGGCCATTTGCTCTTTCATCGCAAGTACACATCGCCTCTCCACTGCCCATGTCCAGCAGGGTGCCTACCACAGAGTGCTGACATTTGTTAAGTTAAGGAATAAACGGTGGAGAAAGACCCTACGCCCCATGGTTTGCCCAAGATGGATCAGCAGACCATGATGGTTCTTCCAGTCCAGTCTCCTCACCACTGACTGTGGAATCGGTACAACTGATACTGTACACCTAGTATCCAGTGAGCCTGCAGGAGAAATGCATAGCCTCACTGCACCCTGGGAGCCAGTCCCTCACCTGCAGACTCC
Organism: Pachyuromys duprasi; assembly: GCA_028658305.1. Taxonomy (NCBI): domain Eukaryota; kingdom Metazoa; phylum Chordata; class Mammalia; order Rodentia; family Muridae; genus Pachyuromys; species Pachyuromys duprasi. The sequence goes on from CM053761.1 coordinate 52,063,916, forward strand.
AAGGGTCCACATATGCAGCTGGAATCAGGGTTAAGGGGAGAACTAGTCCATAGAGGACTCCATTCAGAATTGCCTCTTGGCTTGAGGGGCCCTAGAGTTGTGAGGCAAGCTGTTCCCCCACCCCCCCATTCTTTCTTCTTCCTCATACTGGATCTCTGAGTTGCTTTCTTTCCTTCCTTCCTTCCTTCCTTCCTTCCTTCCTTCCTTCCTTCCTTCCTTCCTTCCTTCCTTCCTTCCTTCCTTCCTTCCTTCCTTCCTCCCTTCCTTCCTTCCTTCCTTCCTCCCTTCCTCCCTTCATCCCTCCTTCTTTTCCATTTGTGTATGTGCTTATCCAGAGGCCAGAAGAGGGAGAGAGACAGTTGGGTTTCCTCCTGACAGTTCCCATCTACTCCCTTTGTGGCAGGGTCTCTCCCCAAACCCGAGGCTTAAGTTTTCCTGACTAGGCTAGAAGCCAGCAAGCATCAGTGATCCTGTCTCTGCCCCACATTAAGAGCTGAGGTTACAGGTGTGTATGGAATGCCAGCTTTGTTGTGTGAGTGCTGGGACCAGAACTCTGGTCCTTTGGATTGCCCAGCAATCACTCAACCTCTGAGCCATCTCTCCAGCCCTGAGTTGCTTTCTAAGGCACACAGAGGACTTCCTGGGAGCTACCTTTAGGCTAGTAGACCCGTGGTTCTGGGCATGGATCTGTGGGGCTGCCCGTCCTGTCCCTTTGACATCTTGACCCCTTTCTTCAGCTGCAGATTTGGGACACGGCTGGCCAGGAGCGGTTCCGAACCATCACCCAGAGCTACTACCGCAGTGCCAATGGGGCCATCCTTGCCTATGACATCACCAAGAGGAGCACCTTCTTGTCAGTGCCTCACTGGATTGAGGATGTGAGGAAGTACGCGGGCTCCAACATAGTACAGCTGTTGATTGGTGAGCTGGGATGGACAGGCTGGGGACAAGTCTCATGGCTGCCTTCCCCCCTTTTCCTTTCCAGAACAGGGGCAAGCCTGCAGGGCGGGGCTGAGCTTGGCCAGGAAGGGAGCCAGAAGTTGAACCGATAGTTTGGGAATCTTGATTGCCCTTGTTGGTTTCAAAGTTAGACTCAAAAATTGAGATTAGAAGGCCAGAAGGGTGCAAGAGTCTGCTTTGCAGCCTCTGTGTGCCACACCCGTTAGCTCCAAGACTGCCTGTCATGCTCAGAGGAGCAGTTGGCTGGTTTGCTGCTTGGTGGTGAGCACTTAGCTAGTGTGCACAAGGCCGTACTGAGCACTGCAGAGGGGGGAAAAAGCAATAAAAAGAAAAACCGAGAGGCCATAGAGTAAGAACCTTTTTTTTTTTCCATTTAAAAATTACATTTAGTGTGCAGGTGTGCCTATGAGCATGTTCACATGGATGCAGTGCCGTCACGTGTAGCCGCCAGAGGACAGCTTGTTGGAGTCAGTTCTATCCTATCACTGAGTTCTGGGACTGAACTCGGGTCCCTTAACTTGGCAACAGGTGTCTATCTGCTGAGCCATCCTGTGGGCCTAGAATAAGACGTTTAAACATTTTAAAATCTGTCTGTTTGTCTATCTATATATCTATCCATCTATCAGCTAGTATGTGTATATGGGTATTCACATGCCCAAAGCACATGTGTGGAGGACAAAGGATAGCATATAGTCTGTCCACTCCTTCCACCATGTGGGTCCCGAGGATTGAATCCATTACTTAAACAGTGAGCCCTTCAACCCACTCAGTCAGCTTGCCAGCTGAGAGTGACCTAACAAGCTGAGAGCTTTAACATGACAAAGGCGCCTGACATGGTGGCTACACCTGTCCCAGCACTCAGGAGAGGAGGATTGCTTTAGTCAACAAGTACAAGTCTAGCCTGGACAGCCCAGGAAGAACCCTGCCTGCCTGCCTGCCCGCCTGCCTGTCCGCCCGTCTATCCATCCATCCATCTTAGGTTTTTCAAGACAAGGTGTTTCTGTGTAGCCCCAGATGTCCTAAAACTTCTTCCTCTGTAGACCAGGTTGGCCTCAAGCTCAGAGATCCATCTGTCTCTTTAATGCTGAGTGCTGGGGTTAAAGGTGAGTGCCACCCCCACCCTGGCTAAGAACTCTTTTTAAAAATGGTTAAAATGTGCTTGTGTTGTGATGTTTGCCTTTAATCCTGGCATTCAGGAGGCAGAAGCAAGCATTCGGAGATCTCTGAGTTCAAGGCTGGTCTAACCCTAAGTTCTAGTCCAGCCACAAAAAAATAATTAAAGATTAAAGTAGGGGTTAGAGAGATGGCTCAGTGATTTTGAACATTTCCTCACGGCCTGGGTTTCCCAGCACTTACATTTTAGCTCAGACCATCTGTAACTCCAATTCTAGGGGATCCGGTATCTTCTGGTCTTTGGGGCTGCCAGGTGTACATATGGTTCACAGACATACACCCCTGCAGAACACCCATACACATAACATTTTTTAAAAGGTTAGAAGAAAAGGGACTATTTTAAGGTGAGTCAGCCACCACACCCAGCTGTGTTTACGTGGAGCTGGTGGAAGGGGCATGCTTGGGGACTCTTGGTGTGACTTTGCTGGATAGGGCTGTGCAGCTCTGGCACTTGTGGGTCTTAACCATGCTCTACCTGACCTTTCTCCACAGGGAACAAGTCAGACCTTGCCGATTTCCGGGAAGTCCCGCTGGAGGAGGCCCAGAGCCTGGCTGAGCACTACGACATCCTGTGTGCCATTGAGACCTCTGCAAAGGACTCCAGCAATGTGGAGGAGGCCTTCACCAGAGTGGCCACTGAGCTCATCGTGAGGCATGGGGGCCCCGTGTTCAGCGAGAAGAGTACCGACCACATCCAGCTGGACAGCAAGGACATTGCAGAGAGCTGGGGCTGTGGGTGCTGACTGGGGGGCAGGGCGGGTGGGCCAGGACCCCTCCACCTCCTTTGTCCTCAGCCTATCAAGCCTCACCCTTTAGCCGGCCCTCCAGGGCTCTGTCTTCTCTGGCGGGATTCTGGCCCCTGGCTTGGATGCTGGGTAGGAAGGGAGAAGCAGGGTATCCTGTGTGGAAGGCTATTGGCCCAGGGCAGGATGTGGACCATCCCGCCAGCCAGCATCTGCTCCTTTCGTGTTCTTCACATTCCAGGACTAGCCTGAGCCTTCCAGCATAGACTATGATGGGAAACGGGCTGGCTGTGCTGCCCAGCCTTCTCCCCTAACTCCCCCTGCTGGTTTGACCTTCTGCCTTGACTGCTGCAGCTGTGTTCCGGGTTGCTGCTCTCCAGGGGTGTGACTGGTACCCCAGGTTCTGCCAGGTCATTCTCCAGCCTCTAACCAGAGTGTAAAAAGCACATCAATTAGACCAATAGACTGGTGCTGAGCCTTGTCCCGGGGAAGCCTGACTTGTCAGATGGAAGCAGCGCCCTCCCTCACTGCCAGCTTGGAGCTCTTAGCTCCCTGGGCCTGGCTCGCTGCCTTACCAAAACCTCTCCACTTTGTCTGCTTTTCCATGTAGCATCTCATTTTCACTGACACAAGTGTAGGGCCAGCTGGGGACTGTCTGCTGGCTTAAGGCCCAAAATGTTGCCGGGCAGGTTGCAAAAACAGCTAATCTTTCAGTGTGTTTGAGGGGTGAGATAGGAAAGTGAACTTGTAAGGAAAACAGAAGCAGCCTGCAGGGGGCAGCTCATTGGTAGAGCACGAGCTTAGCACTTGTCAGGACCTGGCTTCAGTCCTCAGCACCAGAAAGAAACAAAACAGCAGCTTCTGTTGTGTCCCAGAGGCTGAGGTAGAGGGCCCTGTGGATGCCAGCCTCACCCTATCTATGTGCAGAAACCTTCCCTGCCATAGCCAGAGCTTCTAGTTCCCCGTGGTCCTGGTCTGGCTTACAGTTTCAGAACAAAAGTACCTGGTGGCTTATGACCTGACACTTCACTGGTCCTGTGCCTGCCTTAACGGGTGCTTCCTGCGGGAGTCACGGAAAAGGTGTGGTTCTTAGGGTGCAGGGCTGTCCTTTGCGGGGCTCAGGGATAATGCAGCTAGGTGCAGGCATTGAGCCAGGGGATGTTTCTAAGACTGTCCTAAGCGCTTTGAGTCAACCCAGTCCTATGCCCTTCTGCCACCTCAGTATAGACACCACACACAAACACACACGCAGTAAAGAGACTGCTTTTAGACCCACAAGGAAGGCCACATCAGCAGTGGGGCCCCCAGCCTTTGGGTCAGGCTCAGTCTGATCAAATCATGGATCAGGGTTTGTTCCCTTCATCTCCCCTCTCACTGGCATCCTGCCCTTGTCTCCCATCTCAAGCATTCTGGTCTGTCAGCCTGTTTCCTAGGCAAATCTGGCCACAGGGCTGGAGGTGAGGCTTTGCAACAACCACATAGCGGCCTAGAGAGACAGAACTGTTGTCAACTAGAGTAAGAGGACTAGACCCACTGGCCCCCTTTCAGGCAGGATTAGCTGAGCCTGGTTGGTTGGGTGGAAGGTGGCCTGAGTGGACCAGGGCCTGCTCTGAGTGCTTTTCAGGTAGGGATCATTGTGGTTGGGCTGGGTAGGAGCTGCAAGTAGCCGATTGCTTTTCCTGGGACTGACAAAGTAAAGAGGGTCCTGCCTGCTGGTTTCAGTTGGCTCAGACTCTTGGCAGGCAGAGCTGGTTCTTCCCTAAGCCCTCTTCCGCAGAACCTGGCTACCCATGGGTGGATGGTGCCTGTCACTCAGAGTGCTGTTTACACTACGCATGGTTCTCGGAGCCATCTGGCATCTGTGGTTCCATCAGTAGATTCTGTGGGGCCGATGTTTCCAGGGCCAATCAGGAAGCTCTTTTGCTAGGTGATGCGGAGCTTGCTAGGTCTTGGGTTTGCATCTGTTGTTCAAACGGAAGTCCCAGTTTCAGGATGTGTCTGTCCATATGAGCCACTGACCCTGCCCTACCTACCCACTACTACCCAGCAAGCCTTGCTCTTTAGCAATGCCAGTGCTGAGCCCAGCCAGGACGTTGGGGCCCTTTCATACTCAGGCCCTAGAGGAGGGAGGTCAGAGGCCTTTTGCTCTAGACAGATCTCTACCCTGTCTTTCACAAGATGGCACCTGACTGGTGTGTGTGTGTGTGGGGGGGGCTTGCTTGTCACCCTGGTCCGCCAGCCCCCTTCCCAGCCTCCAAGGCAGTGTTCTTCAGCCTGTGGGTCACAGCGTCTTTGGGTTGCCTAAGACCATGGGAAAACAGATTATGATTCACAACAGTAGCAAAATTACAGTTATGAAGTAGCAACGGGATAACTTTGTGGTTGGGGTTCACCACAACATGAGGAACTGTATTAAAGGGTTCCAGCGTCGGGAAGGTTGGGAACCACTGTCAGAAAGGCCTAACCTGGAACAGACTAGACCTAAGTAAGCCCTGCCTGGCCCAGGGAGGTACCTTTACTGGTGGCCCCTTGGCTTACCCAGCTACCAGGAAGATGATTTCATTCTCCATTCACCACACTTCCCTTTCACAATCCCCGGGGTGCCGAGGTGTACCTGAGGCCCTGCCCTGTGCCCTTGAGCAGGAGCAATCCTTCTCTAAGAAAACCCAAGCACATTTTCTTAAGCCCTGCATTTCCCTAGCCCTGCCCTGTAACCTTCCTGTCTTCTCACCCTGGGTTCCAGTTCCACTGCCAGGTGTAGGTTGGAAGTCAGAGGCCTAGGGCCCTCATCCCCAGCCTTGGCCTCCACAGCCTGCCCATCTCTCTACTCACTGTCATGTTTGGGGCCAATGTGGTCCCCCTCTCAAATCTTGGCCAATCTGCCTTCTAACAGCACAGGATCCCGAAAGCGACCCAAAGCACACATCTCTGAGGGGAGACGGCCCCTCCCCAGCCACAGGCCTTACCCCCAGTATCCTGCCAAGGACACATTCTTCCCTTGATCCCAGATTCTGTGTCCTGAGAGGGCCCTGAATCATGGACTGAAGCTGGCTCCTACAGAGAAGCTGCAGCCATCCCTCAGACAGTAGTGCCAAGGCTCTGAGCCGTTATCAGAAGGAGCCCAGAGCTTAAGGACCAGAAAACAGGCAAGCGTGAGAGGAAACAACCAGCTGCTTCTCTTCCCCTGGCAGGCTTGGCTCCCAGCAGCCCAGGGTCTCTGGGGCAACAGAAATTTAATCCCTTCCCTTGTTTAAAAATTCCGAACAGCAGGAACAGGTGGAGGTTGAATGCTGCTGAGGAGGGCAAGGGGGTACCCACAGAAAGGCTGGTAGGCCAGGGTGACAGCAGCAGGAGAGTCGTGAAGGGCTAAGGGTCTTGCCCACTGAAGGTACCAGAGAAGGGGCTCCATGTCTTTTCGGGTGGAAGTCTGAGCCTAAGGACACCGGCCCCAACTTGGGGAAATCTGCAGGAAACCCCTGATGCACACTGAATTGACTGCCCTGTCCTAGGATGTTGCCAGTGGTGGGCCTCTAGCCAAACTCACCCCTTCAGCATCTAGACTGGGTGGGGGCAGAATTGCCAGCCCAAGGATGCCATGCACATGTGGGGAATTTTCACATTTCCTATTTATGAATATGTAAGTCTTTCTATCAAATCTATTTTTGAAACATGAGAAGTTGCCTTTCTGGATATGTCACAGAGACAGTGTACAATTCAACCATTAAACATTTCTGTACTGACTCGTGTTCAAGCTTGGTCCTACCTGTCACCGCAGGGCATAGAGCCTGGCTGGGTGGCCTTACCTGCCATGCCTTTGAAGTCTCTGGACTGGTCACTATGATGGGTGGGTAGGTGGGTGCACCTCCTCACTGGCCAGCCTGGTCTAGAGAAAGGAGCCTGACCAAGACCTTTCCTCTGGGCCCTCTGAGCTAGAAGCAATGAGAGACTGGGCCACATCTCCTCCAGGGGCAACAGTGACATTGGGACTCTCCTGGACCCCACAGCTGGGATCAAGTCATTGGGGAGGGCGCCTGGATGATGATGATGATGGCCAGGTCCATGAGGGAAGAGTCACATCCTCTTTACTAAACATAAAAGACCTCAGAGTTAATGTTCTTGCCAGAGTCCAGAAGACAGGAAGAAACAGAGCTAAGTGGGCCCAGATTGCTTGCTGCTCTGTCCCATAATGTGGCAGATGCCCAGGTAGTTAGTCTCAGAATTAGATACCTGACCCACAGGGCCATGAGCTGGTAGCTCATCAAGATGGCCTGCGTCCCTTTCTAGTCACATATGGGGGTTCTTGCTGGTGGAGCCAGGTATCTGGCTGTTAGCCTGTCTTCCAAGAGTCCTAGAAGACCCGCTTGCCCTTCCAAGCCCAGCTCTAGGACAGTCTACCTAATAGTGTGGCTTGGGGCATGCTGTTTCTTTTCTGAAGGCCCCAGTTCCCACAAATGTAGGATGATTGGTCCGGCAGTATCCCAGAAATCCCCAAGGAGCCCTCACAGTACAGGGCCCTGGAGGCCCAGAGTCCCTGGCTTTCAGAAGGGACACATCTCAGGGAGAAGGAGTATGTGTTTAGGGCAAGCAGAAGTGACATAGCCCACTGTGCCCACAAGATGCCAAACCCAAAGTTAGGCCTGCTGGAGACTGGCCACTTCAATGTCCCAAGGGCTTAGATCTAAACTTGTCTGTCCCCAGGATTCTTGGATGCCTCTGGCCACACCACAGGAATGCTAAGACTATGTGGCAAATTTGACGAATGCCAGGTGCAGTCTTGGATTTTAGTACACAGAAACAAGCCGGAGTCCATGAGGACTTTGACTAAGCCCCAAGTTCTCTCCTGAGTCTGACTTAACCTACATCAAGTTCTCTCCTGAGTCTGACTTAACCTACATCTGGGCTGAGTTCTGGGCCCAGAGAATGCACCTGCATGCCTCTGAGGGCCACCAAAGCTTCACTCTGGACCTGCCCTTTGCACACATGGCCTTGGCACAGTGGGCTCTGCCAGCCCTTCTCTTAGGGAGCGTCTGAGAGCACAATGGGCTCACCTTCCTTGCTCAGAACCTCATGATCTTGGGGTCTTTAGAGACAGAGCTGCTGACTCCGCTCACCTCTGACATGGCTGTCGGCAGCCACATGGCCACATTCTCCATCATGTTGCTCCTGCACACCCTTCCAGCTGCTGAAGAGCCCGCACATATGCTGTAGGATGGACTTCTCCAAGCCGGGGGCTCCCGTTCCAAGCCTGCTTGGAATTCCATGTGCTCACTTCCACAACACTGGTCAGTAGGTGTGAAGGCGCTAGGAAAGCACCAGCTGGCTTTCCCCGTGTTCAGTGAGTTAGGTAGATGTCTGCAGCAATAGGGCCTTAGCGCCTTGCCATCAGCTTGTGGAGAGCAACCAAGCACCTTGGCAATAGCTTGGGTAGTTTGGGGGTTTCCTTGATGGCCCTTTAGTCATCAGTTCAATTAGACATAACCTATCTGCCCATTTCATTTGATCGCAAGGGATGTCTAGTGGGGGGTCTTTGTCTCCCCCATCATTTGGTGATTCCAGTTTAATTTTCATTCACACACACACACATGCACACACACACATTAGGTTTCCATAAGACCCCTCAAATGACCTTTAGTTTTATCTGTCCCTCCCCATATTCCCTCCCTGACCCCTTTCCCCTCTCCACTGTTCCAGCGCCCCCTAATCCATCCATAACTATTTATTCTCTTTTCCCTCTCTTTTGTAAAAGTTTTATTTATTCACTTTGTCTCTTGATTGCAGCCCCCTCCTCTCCTTCCAGCTCACCCCCGTCTTTTCCCTTTTTAGGAGGCGCTTTCCTCCTTCCTAGTCCTCCAGTGCTCTCAGCCAATGAGCCATCTGTCTAGACACTCAGGTTTTTTGTTTGTTTTGAGACTTAGCCTTGGCCATCCTGGAACTCACGGTGTAGACTGGCCTGGCCTTGAACTCACAGAGATCTGCCTGCCTGTGCCTCCTGAGTGCTGGGAGTAAGGGCGTGTGCCGCTGCCCCAAGCTCCTCAGATTTTTAAGATTTTTTTTTAAATTTTTCCTTTGATAAATTCATATTACATTTTGATCGTATTCTCTCCAAACTCTCCTTCCCTGTAGAGGCCCCCAACATGCGCCTACTGAGCCCAGATAGTTCTGCCTGTCAGAGCATGGCCAGCCAGCATCCACACTGAAGGGCGGTGACTTCCTGCTCCCTCACAGTCGGCTACTGCCGGCAGCTCCTATGCTAGCGATCTCTTCCCTCATCCACGACAGGATTCCTGACTGCCCTGATCTCAGGCAAGACCGTGGATGCGGCGAGAACAATGACTGCACATTTCCAGAGGACAGCTTTTCACAGAATCCTCCTGACCTTCTGGCCCTTGCATTCTTTCTGCCCTTTCTTTTGCAATGTTCGCTGAATGCAGGGAGGGCTGACGTCTTATTTAGGGCGGAATACCCATAGCCACTTATTTTCAGCATCTGGACCAGCCGGGAGTCTGTGTGCTGACTGCTGTTCATTACAACAGGAAACTTCTCTGTGTGTCCCTGGCTGTCCTGGACTCGCTTTGTAGACCAGGCTGGCCTCGAACTCACAGAGGACCACCTGTCTCTGCCTCCTCGAGTGCTGGGCTTACAGGCATGCATCACCACGCTTGGATTTTTTTTTTTTACTTGAGCACACATGCATGTGTGTATGTGTGTATGCATATGTACGCACACACACACACATACACACACACACACACACACACACGTGCAAGGGAACACCTGAGTGCAGGTGCCAAAAGAGGCCCGAGGTGTCCAAGCCCCCAGCAGATGGAGTAAGGGCAGCTGTGAGCTGCCACACGTTGGGTGCTGGGAACTGAACTCCAGTCCTCTGCAAAAACAGTATATGCTCTCAACCACTGGACCATCTCTCCAGCACTTCCCTGTATTTTATTGTAAAATGTATATAACAGGAACAGGCAAAAACACTCATAACACATACAAGAAATAAATTAAAGAATATATGCACAGCATAGCATTTTACCCATTTGCTCAGAAAAGTATGATTCTGTGGCATTCTGTGCAAAGTTTTCTGTAGTGGCCACGCTATGGTCTCAGCACTTTTCCGTCTTCCCACATGGAAGCTCTGTGGCCACCCACACTGAAGGCCAGCCCCCAGCGCTCACATTCTTCAGGGCTCTGTGAGTCTGACCTTTCTGGGGATCATGTCACCTTGAGTAGTTAGTGCTTTTTTTTTTTTTTTTTTTTTTTTTTAAGGGTTTCACTCTGTAGCTCTGGATAGCTTGGAAGTCACTATGTAGACCAGGCTAACCTTTTACTCACAAGTGCTGAGATTAAAGGAGTAGCCACTTCCCCTTGTCTTCGTGTGAAGGCTGAGTGAAAAGGCCCTCGCCGTATCCTAGCACACTACCTTGACCTTAGACGGGCTTGCCTTCTGAGCTGTGAGACATCAGCATCTCAGCTCTCCATCGCTGTGGTGAAAGGCCTGAGAAGATCAACTCGGGGAGAAGAGAAGCGGAGGGAGACGGCTTCCCCAGGGAAATCCTGAGTCTGAATCTCCAGCAGCTCAAATGCCAAGCATCGGGTGTGTGCTTGCTATCCCAGAACTGGAAAGGAGAGACAGGAAGATCTCCGAGGAGACCTAGACAAGCTGTTGAGCTACAGGTTCAGCGAGAGACTCTAATGAAAAACAAAAAAAGGCGGAAGGAGCTTGGGGTGGTGCTGCTCCTTCCTTGATCCGGGAAGCAGAGATGGGTGTGTGTTTCAATACCTCCTCCACAGGCTTGACCCTCAAAGCTTAACCTCCTTTCATCAGACTCCTTTTCCTGAAGGTTCTAGCCCTCTCTACTGGGCCACAGGCCAGGGCCTAAGCTTCCAATTCACAGCCCTTTGAGAGACTTTCACCATCCAGCCTGTGTCTAATCTGTGGTGAAATTCCAGTCTTATCTCCGAGACTCTGGGGAAATCAAGGCTGACTCCTTCCTCACGAGGCTGGGGGCAGCTGGCAGGTTCGCACTGGAGAGAGCCAGCTTGGCTAGCAGGGTGAAGGCCTTGTATGTGCACAGTAGAGTGTCAAGAGAGGCAGGGGTGGGATTTGTGGGCAGGAGGAGCTAGACTGTCCCCCGTGATGGGGCTAGGGATGAAGGCCGTGGTTCCAGGATCTGCGCGTGCTCAGAAGATTTTCATTTCTTTTTCTTTTTTCGTCATTGAGACAGGGTCTCACTATGTAGCTCTGACAATTCCAATACTCACAGGGAGCCGCTTGCCTCTGCCTCCTGAATGCTGGGAGATTAAAGGCCTGTGCCACTGTGTCAGGCTTCAGAAGTTTTTTTTTTTTTCTTATTTACTTTTTATTCAGAATTATAAACTTAACTCTGCAATCCAACTAGACTTGGAGGGGAATGAGGAAAATATGGAACCCAAAGAACTTTAGGGAGAGCAGAGATCACAGGATGCTTCGAGCAAAAGGGACTGCAGTGCTCTGCTGAGCCACAGAAGGGAGGGTCTGGTGGGTAAGATGCCCACAAGTCAAAAGAATTAGTTTAGAGTTGTCTACAGTTGGAGATTGTGACCTTTTTGCTGGTCTTGCTATTCCTGGACCCAAAATGCTCCATGGCTTCCACACTGTTCGTGCCTTCTGTCACCTTCCCCTGCTTGCCATCCAGCCACTCAGTCTTGTCAGCGCAGATAACAACCTGGGAACCATTTGTGTTTGGTCCAGAATTTGCCATGGACAAGAGGCCAGGACTTGTGTGCTTTAGGATACTCACATTTCTCCCCGTAGACGGACCTGCCGCCAGTGCCATTATGGCGTGGGAAGTCACCGCCCTGGCACATGAATCCTGGAATAATTCTGTGAAAGGAGGAACCCTTGTATCCAAATCCTCCCTCTCCAGTGCTCAGAACACCAAAGTTTTCTGCTGTCTTTGGAACTTTGCAAATAGCTCGTAGGAGACGTGGCCCAAGGGCTGGCCTTCGGCTTCGATGTGGAAGAACACAGTGGGGTTGACCATGGCTGCTGCAAAAGGCGACGGGGGACAGCGGTGTCTGCAAAGCCGCTTCGGAAGTTCTGATGAACCACTTCAGGCTTGTGAAGGGTCGTAGTGGCCTGTCTGCCAGTGGCTCAGGGCTCATAGCCCCCTCTATGATAGGGAAGACTCCTTGCTAACAAAATACTAGAGAATGCCTCACATGAGGAGTTTCTCACAGGCCTTAGGCCCAGGGAGCAGATGCCGTGTTCATTGTTGTTACTCAGTGTCTACGTAACCACTGATAACTAACACAGCAGCCACAGGCTCTCAACCCCATGTGGGCAGTTACATTTCATTCATTCATTCATTCATTTTTTCTCTCTCTTTAAGGCAAGGTCTCACACTGTGCTCTGGGCTAGGCTGGAATTCACTAAGTAGCTCAGGCTGGCCTTGAACTTGTGGCAATCATCTTGCTTTGGTTTCCACAGGTATTACAGGTATGGCCACTGTTTTTAAAGTCAGATTTGATTGCCAATACTTAGAGAACATGTGAATTGTGCCTTCCATCTCTGAAGCTCAGGGCTAGGGGGGACTCTTCTCCGTGGTATTGCCTGAGCTCCTTTGGGTGAAGCTCAGATTGTCTAGTTGCCACCACTCCCTATTGTCTCCTCCCTGAGCTTCTGGCTCCTGCTCTTTGCTAGGTCCTGTGGGCCAGTGTCCTAGACTATAACTTGAAACCTCTAACTCACAGGACCTCCCCCCCCTCCCCGCCCCTTTGGCTGGCACAGTTCTTAGCTCATAGGTGATTATGGAACTTCAGTGAGTTCTGAGAAAGAGAGAGACAGAGAGAGAGAGGCACGCACACACACACACATACAGAGGAGAGGGAGAGACACAGAGATACACAGGAGAGACAGAGAGAGGAGAGAGGGAGAGAAGGAGGAATGAGGCAGAGAAAGTTGTCCAGGATACGAATTAGGGCAGGATGGGACTCAGAATTTGGAGGCTGCCGGTATCAGCCCTGGGGAAAGAATTGCTTTCTCTTTTGCACAAAGAAACAGGTAGAGAGGGAGAAGAGGAAAGACGTCAGGGGAGAAGCAGGGAGCCCCTAAGCCTCGCATGCTGGATGGAGGTCAGAGATGAGCTGCGAAAAGCAGCATGAAGATGCCCCTCTTCCCTAGATCTTCAGTTCACCCTGCCCTACCTGCCACTGTGTCCCGGCAGCTTTCTGTGCAGTCTAGATGGGGCTGAAGGCCTGTGTGAGGTTGGCTGTTGTGTGAGGCTGTTGGCAGAGGCCATGAGAGCTGGCCCCAGGACCTGGCTCAGGATATCCAGGTCATGGAATTGGGGTAACTGAGTAGGAAGCCAGGTTAAAACAAAATGAACGTAGGGTTTTTAGAAGAAGCTAGACTTAAGAAAATTATTATTTTGCTCATACAAAGAGGCCACACAGTGGTTTATTGCTGTCTTTTAAAATTACATTTATTTTACTTGCTGTGCTTACATGGTATGGGTGTGGAGGTGAGATTTGATTCTCTCCTATGATATGGGTCCTGGGGGGGGTCAAGTCTTCAGACTGGGCAGCAAGCGTCATTGCCCAGTGAGTGACCTCAGCCCCCCTTTGATGGCATGTGCTGCCTGACGCTGGTGTTTCTGGGTCGCTGCTTAGGTCTGGCCCCTGGCTGGTTTTAGGGGCGAGGCTCAGTCAGGGACTCCGTGAATGTGTTCAGCAGGGCAGCCAGCAGACCCAGGCCTAGCACAGCCACAGCTACCAGTGCCTCATCCCACAACATCCCCGAATAGGCCCAGGATGGTGGCAGCTTCCAGCCACAGCTGCCCAGCTCATAGCCTGTCAGTTGGCTCAGTGGACGCCTGGTGGCCAAGTCCGGGCTGGCGCAGTACATATGTAGCAGGGCCTCAGGCATGTGGTCCTCCAGCCAGAGGCGCAGGTAGGTGAGGCTGCAGTCACAGTGCCAAGGGTTGTGTGTCACGCTGAGGTTCCACAGCTGAGGCATGTGGTCAAACGCACCTGGTGGCACGGAACGTAGGCTGTTGTTGGCCAGTAGGAGCTGGCGGGTGTGGGCTGGCAGCGCAGGCAGGGCTGTGAGGCCCTGCCCTTCACAGTTCACCCTTAACCCCATGGTTTCCAAGGCCTGGCAGGTGCAGGGCCTGGGGCAGGCCTCGGTGGCTGTGGCCACAGGCCAGAGCAGAAATAGGAGCCCCCACGTTGTCATCCAGCAGGCAGGCTGTAGGCAGAGCAAGGAGATCCCATCAGCCTTAAGGATGCCTCTGCTGCATGGGGTGTGCACCCTCTCCCCAGGCTGCAGGGTGCAGTCCAAGAGGTGTGGTAGAGAGGGACGGGGTCTTCCTGGTATCTGGCAGAGACTCTAGCCACTGCTCAGATAGGGCAGCAGGTTGCTAGTGAGGGACTCCGGTCTTAGTCCCTGGCCATAGGGACCAGGAAAGGTCTCTCCAGACTCTACCCAGTCCTTTGCCTGAGCCTGGAGTCAGGTGACGGAATGCATTCTATACCTTGGCCACTCTCCCATGGTGCCTGATTCAAAACACCTGCAGGGCCTGCAAGGTGGCAGCCCAGAGGGGAATTCATAGACCTGTCTAGAAAGCAGCTCATCTAGGCTAATGCCCAGAACTGGGAAATGAAGGTTCAGAGAGGGAAAGTGCCTGTTCAGGTTCACCCAGAAGTCCATGGCAGTATACCGAGTCAGAAAAATGCCTCATGACCTCATGGTTCAGCCTGGCTTCCTACTTTCCCTCCTCCCGGCTTAGGACTAGGTATTGCTTCCCCTTCTCAAGCCCAACTCTCAGGAGTGTTCACAGAATGACTCTCGAATCTTGATTCAGCTGAGTTGCTGGTTGACATCTTAGAGCCAATGGGCTCCCATGTTCCATCTTTTAGGAGAGACAGAAGCATCCCGTCTCTTTCTGCCAGCTCAGCTGGAGTGGACACCAGGCAGGAAGTCCTGCTGGAAAAAAGGAGACCACTTACCTGTGAGGCCTTGGTTGGGGCACATCTTCTGTGGGCTGGTGCTATCATGGTTTAGGCTGTGTTGGTGGTGTGTGCAAGCTGTGGAAGCTGGCAGTGGTAGCTGCTGCTCAAGGGGAGGAAGGAAATGATGAAAATAGCCTGACTTATCCCCTCAGTACAGCCCTGAGAGCCTATCTCAGAGGCAGGAGGCGCCCAGGGTCTTGGGGCCTTGGACATAGAAATGCATGCCAACCCCCCTTTAAGGGAGGGGCACCTACGTACCACATACAGTCTGTGATCTTGTGTGGTGGGTCTGCCTGGTGCTAGGAGTTGGCTTCCTGGAGGAGAAGGGTGATGGGTGGCTGTCAGTTCTCCTTTATAAATGTGGGCAGTGGCCTTGGTGCTGCTAACCTCTCCAAGGTGTGGCGGGGAGCATAAGGAATGCCCATCCCTCTGAAGATGGCGAGGGAGGGTCCTTTCAATCCGCGGTATCGGTGTCGTTAGCCCCTGTTGAGCCCTTCTCCTGTTTCTAATAGAGATGCAGGTTTGCAGGGCTGAACCTCTCAGGGCAGGGCCCAACTGCAACCAAAGAACAATATTTATCTCATATTTACTTTCCTAGCTTCTTCCCATCATGTAGTGTGATGTC
>CM053761.1:52079510-52161785 GCA_028658305.1 Pachyuromys duprasi
AACATATGGTATATACTCACTTATATAAACCTATAGGATAGGAAGTTCAAGCTGAAATTTACACACCTAGAGAGGATATACAAGAAGGAGGACCCAGGTTGGTATGATCAATGCTCGTTTAGATGAACAAATGGGATGGACATTGAGTGGAGGAGAAAACAAGCAACAGAACAGGAGCATGCCAAAGAGGACCTCTGGGGGGGGGGTGTCAATGTAGTGATGTATCAGAGCAGATATTAAGACTTGCAATCAAGTCTCTGACTGAGGGCGAGAAGTAATGATAGATCTGGGGAAGGTTGTTGAGACTTGGGGAGAACAAGAGCTCCACAAAGACCAAACTGAGCAGGGTACAGGGGTCTTGTATGAGATGGTTTCTACAATCAAGGACCATGTGTGGAAGTGGCCTGGAACCCCCGCACAGATGGGGCCCATGATAGCTCGGTGTAGGACTGAAGACCCTAGTGAGGGAAACAGGGACTGTTTCAGTCATGATCTTGATGGCTGACTCTTTGACCCTCCCCCATACAAGCCAGCGAGTGACAGACTGGCTAGATCCCAGGGGAGGACATTGCAGCCAGCCCTGAAGAGACAGGATAAGCTGGGGTTGGATGGAAGGGGAGGAGGTCCTCCCCTGTTGGTGGACTTGGAGGGGGCGGGGAGGAGGGAGATGAGGGAGGGAATGGGAGGGTAAGAGGGAATGAGGGAGGGGGCTACGCCTGGGATTCAAAGTACCTAACCTGTGATTGAGATAAAAATAAATAAATTAAAAAAAAATAAAAAATAAAACACCCCCCCCAAAAATGTGGTTTCAGTTTAATTAGTGTCTTTGGTGTTACAAGATATTAATCAAAATCAGGCCTAATGGTAAAATATGATCATAGTGCAATTAAAACTGGAATGTGAGCATTTTTGTAACAAATCATAAAAATTCCACAATTGTGAATACTAACCAAGTCAGTTGATAGTAAGCAGATGACAGAGTTTATGAGCACAGAAGGGAGGGGCCGGTGAAGCCTGGGCTGGAGTGACCCTTGCTGAAGCCGGGGCTCCCGGGACTGCGGGAGAAAGGATGGAC
This sequence comes from Pachyuromys duprasi, assembly GCA_028658305.1. Lineage (NCBI taxonomy): Eukaryota > Metazoa > Chordata > Mammalia > Rodentia > Muridae > Pachyuromys > Pachyuromys duprasi. Next base: position 52,080,586 of record CM053761.1, read on the forward strand.
CACTGAGAAGAGGAAGAGATCCTTGGCCTACACCCTGTGGTCATGGCTGGTGTTGGCCAAGATCAACAAATACAGTAAAATGATCCTGCCTCAGGGTTTGGAGAGATTCAGACAGTTTAGAGCTGGAGAGGGAAACTGAGGCTGGGATTGGCAGTGCCACCATCTTAGGTACGCTGGCTCTTGTTCAGCAGGGCAGCCGTCACGTCAGCAGGGACAGAGGCCGCCAACATGTTCTGCTGCTGGTTCCTAACCAGTCTTCATAGAGTAGAAGTTACGTTGGCTGGAGTCAGGGCAGAAGGCAGCTCGCTCCTCCTCTTACTCTTGCACAGGCCTCCATCTCCACAGACCAGCCTCCCCATACACAGATCTACGGACATGGACATGGACATGGACAAGGATGGGTCTTCCTCTAGGCTATAGGGGCTATGTTCGCTCTTCACAGCATCAGTCTGCTTCTGCTTTCAGTATAGGACCTGGATGTACACAGAACTCTTACTGGCTGAGCTCTGGTTCCCCAGGGCCAGCTAGGTGTCCCCGCCCCTGAGGTCATGCCTGTTTGGAGCCTATTTTCATGTGCTTGTGAGGACTCTGTTCCTGGCCGGCTCCATCCTCTCTCTATGGCAGCGCCTTGGGCACCAGGAACCCTCACCATCCCGCCCATCTTCAGGGCAGGTGGTCCCTGTGCTCAAGGCCAGGCTTATGTGGCCCATGTCTCATCCATTTGGGTTTCTAAGACTTCCTGATTTTTAGCAGGTAACAGTCACGGCAGTAGCAACAACAAAATCCTCCTCAAATAATTTATTTTTCTTCAGGAAAAAGTTGTAATGTTCAAAAGAATAGGAAGAAGAAAATTAAAAATTTCTCCAGTTCCAACATGAAATACAAAGACCTTTGGGGTCTGGTGTTAGGGTTCAACTCAGCACAGATCTCGCCTGTGCAAGGTCCTGGATTTGGAGCCCCAGAGGCACACGTATAACTACATAGAAGTCCCCCCCCCCCTTGGCAAAATAGGATCCTCCAGGGCCCATTCTCTCCTGGACTATCTGGTTTCCACTGTGACTAAACCCACATCCAGGGCCTCTGTCACGGAGGCTCGCGGCTGTGTGGGTGTGGCTTCCTTAAGGAATCCTCTTATCTCCTTCAAACAGGGCCTTTGTGGTGCTGAGAGGATCAGAGACGGTCCCTCTTCCCCGGCGCTCCGGAACTGTGGATGAGCACTGTTACGGTTACAAACAAGTATTGCTAAAAACTGTCAGAACTGCTTAGCTTTTATAAGATGCCGTAGTAAATATTCTTTTAATGCCTTTTACAAATTATAAAAGCTGTCAAGAGCTGTCAGACAGGCCTTTACTCTTCTTTTTGCCTTCTTTAAGACAGGGTTTCTCTGTGTGGTTCTGGCTGTCCTGGAAGTTGCTCTGTAGACCAGGCTGGCTCTGGATTTAGAGATCCACCTGCCTTTGCCTCCAGGGGTCTGGGCTTAATCTTGACAGTCTTGGGCTGAGGACTGTCAGCCCCGAGGCTCAGCCCTTCTTTTGTGACTGTCCTGGGCTGCTCCCACAGCAGTCCTGCTAGGCCGCCCGCTGACTGAAAGGATGCCGCCAGCCACGAGGAGGCTGCTCACAAGCACAGCTTCTTTCTGCCAAAACACAACTCCAGCTTTCACTAGTCCCTGTGAACACTAGTAACCATTTTTACCCAGGTAAAAAACTGGCCTCAAACTCCTGATCCTCTGGCATCTACTTCCCAGTTGCTGGGATTACAGGCATTCACCACGATGTCCTGCTCAAAGACATAATTCTTATTTTTGTTCTCACCCGTCTCCTCTTATTCCTCTTCAGGATTACTTTGACTATTCTGGATCTTTTGTAGTAGTGTATATTTTTAAAAACACTTCATGTTTATGAGTGTTTTGCCTGCATGGATGCCTGCACACCACATGCATGAAGTGCCCACATAGTCCAAAGAGGATGTGAGGTCCATGGAAAGGACGCTACAGATGCTTATGAGCCACCACGTGAGTTCTGGAAATCGAACCCTGTGGCCCCTAGGAGGGCAGCCAGTGCTCTTAACTTCTTTCGATACAGTATTTTTGTTTCAAATAATCAGTTTATCATTAGCATACGGACTGTTACCTTTTGAATGCAGAGTAGTTTTTTATTATAGCAGTATATAAAAATGTAACTAAATGTTTATAAGCAAACTATATATGACGATTAATGGCATTATTTTAGGCTTTGAGAGTAAACATTTTTTTTGTTTGTTTGTTTTGCTTTGTTTTTTGAGACAGGGTTTCTTTGTGTGGCCCTGGCTAGCCTAGAACTCCATGTAGACCAGGTTGGCCTGGAACTTACAGAAGCCAAGTGCTGGGATAAAAGAGCTAGCGTAGTGCCAAGCTTGTGATTGCTACTACCCTTGACAACACGTGCTCTTGACTGTTGAGTCATCTTCCCCAGCCCATTTGTTTGATTTATTTTTTGAGACAAGGTTTCATGCAGCTCAGGCTGGCCTTGAACTCGCTATATAGCCAAGGATGAGCTTGAGTTTCTGATTCTTCCGCCTCCACCCTCGAAGTGCAGAGATTCTCGCTGTGTATCACTGTGCCCAGCTAAACTGCTAGCCCAACTGGCGCGCTCCACTCTACCTAAGATATGTTTATAGAGGGCACACATAAAGAATTATCGCCGTGTTGCTGTCTGCAGGGCACACGAGAGGGGGGAAGACCTTGAAGCTGATGAGGTACAGTGGGGACTCTGCGCCAGTGACTGTCCAGCCAGTGCTAGGGGGATGGCGGTGAGCACTCGGGGTTTGCAGCCACAGTTCCTGCTGGTCCACCAGGAGGCACTCACAGCAAAACAATAGTGCTAGCGGTACACTCTGATTTGATGCGTTTACTCCCAAAGTCAGCATGGTGAGAGCCGAGCCCTCAGCAGAGACGTGGACCCTGATCACAGAAGCTTAGTACCTCACGAAGAAAGGAGAAAACTCGTATGGGGTGAAGAATAAACAGGTTATTGAAATTAAAGATTAAGTTAAAAAATATGTGTGTGTGTCTGTGTGTGCATGCGTGTGTGGTGTCTGGTACATGCACACATGTATGGGAAGTGTGTTTCTATGCACACACTCGGAGGCCCTCGGAGGATGCTGAGTGCCCTGCTCTACAACTTTCTGCCTTATTCCCTTGACACAGGATCTCTCACCGAACCCAGAGCTAGGCTGGCAGTTGATGCTTGAGGGGCACTCTACCCTCTGCGGGGTTCCAGCCAAGCCTGCCTTGTATGTGAGTTCTGGGGTCTGAACTCAGGTGCTGCGATTGCTCTTAGACACAGGGCTTATTTGGCCTTTGCTCTGGATGCTGAGTTAATTTTTCCTGTTGTTGTGGTGGTTGCTGGTTCTGCCACTGACATTAGAATCAACATCAACAAACTTCCATTAAGGACTAAGGTTTTTGTTTTTATTTTTTAAGCCAAGGTCTCACTATGTAGCCCTGGCTGGCCTGGAACTCACTATGTAGATTGCCAGGTTGGTCTCAAACTCATAGATATTTGTCTGCCCTGGTCTTCCAAGTGCAGGGGTGAAAGTCGTGTGCTACCCTGGCTAGCTTCACTACTGACTGAGGACCTGAAGCTCTTTGGGAACCCTCCAGGTTTTGGGTGCCAGAACAAAACTGCTGAGGCCCCCAGCAATTTGGGCTGAGCAGCTGTGGGGTTCTCAGCTTTTCAGGTACGAGTCAACTGTAAGCTGATTTAGTAAACTTTCTCTATGTTATATTATATTATATTATATTATATTATATTATATTATATTATATTATATTATATTATATTATATTATATTATATTATATTATATATACATATACATATACATATTCTCCGTCTATCCATCCTTCCTATTTATTTTGTTCCTCTAGAGAACCCTGACTGATACAGAAGCCCTCATTTAACCCACAACTCCTTCAAGCATCCTTCTAGACTACTTGGAGGGTTATGAGCAGTGCCAGTTCAAGGCTCATCTATGCTTTTCCACACTACTCTTTTTTGTATGTTTTCTTTTGTTTTTTCTTTTTCTTTCTTTCTTTCTTTTTTTTTTTTCAAATCTTCAACTTTGTTTTTTTTCTTCTTCTTGAGACAGGATTTCTCGATACAGCCCTGGATGTCCTAGAACTCTGTATGTAGACCAGGCTGGCCGCTATCTATCTCACAGAGATCTGCCTGCTTCTGTCTCTGGAGTATTGGGATTGAAGGTGTGAACCACCAAGACTGTCTGAAACTTCACTGAATTCATCTATGAGTTGTAAAAATCTTTTAAAATGCAACAGTTAGCATTATTCTCATGTAAAACCACATTACCTATGTGGCTAATTTAATTTCTTCCTTCCTGATTTGGATGCATTTCTTTCTTCCTCTTGCCTAGATGTTCCTGGTAAGACTTCCTGTACTATATTAAACAGTAGGAAAAGGTAGGCGGCCTGTCAGACCTTAGAGGACATGCTTCAGCTTGTCCCTGTGACGGGATACTGTCTGTGTTTCTTCTGTACCTAATTTGTCGAGAGGTTGTTTTTTTTTTTTTAAATCTTGAAGCAATGTTGAATTTTATCACTCTGCTGTATCTATTGAGATGATCTATATACGGGTTTGTCCTTTGTCCTTTGTTGTGTTGAGCTGTATCATGTTTCTCGATTTGCATGTGCTAAACCATCCTCGAATCTCTGGTAAACACACCACCATATTGTGCACCCCCCTTTTTTAAGTGGCTCATTCTATAACCCAGGCTAGCCTCAAGCTCTTTATCGGACCTAACCCTGAGATTGCAGGTGTGTGACAGCATAGCGGGCTACAGAGTCCTTTTGTGTATGTTTTATTGAGAGATTTTGCATCTTTGTTCCTTAGGGATATGGTGTCACATTTTTTCTTTTCTTTTTTTTTTAAAAATCATCTTTGGGTTGGGGTATCAGAGTAATGCTAGCCTTGCAAGAAGAGCAGCAGAATTCATTCCATTTCCAATTTTTTGGGAGGGGGATTATCTTCATTGGAAGAATTAATCTTGTCTAAATGTTTCCTGGAAATTTTGGATGGGAGAAATTTTGATTACAGCTTTGCTTTGATTATTCTCTGTTTTTCTGGAGTTTATCCTTCTTTTTTTTTTTCAAGACAGGGTTTCTCTGTGTAGCCTTGACTATCCTGGACTCACTTTGTAGACCACACTGGTCTCAAACTCACAGAGATCCACCTGCCTCTGCCTCCCCAAGTGCTGGGATCACAGGCATGTGCCACCACGCCTGGTTGAGTGTATCCATTTTAAAAATGTACTTAATCACTTTACAGCTTGATCCCAGGAGTTTATCCATTTCTTTTGGGTTTTCTAGGTTTACATGCCAAGCCTGGGCCTAGGAATCTCTGGGCTGGTCAGTGTCCTAACCTTGCAGTTGTTTGCTGCCTCTAGAAAGGTGGGGTGGATGATTCCAGCACTTGGGAGGCAGAGACAGACGGAGCTCTACACGTTGGAGGCCAGCCTGGTCAACACAGTGAAACCCAGTCATAAACAAACCTCCGCCAGTCTCGCATTTCTGCTTTCTCAGGGATGATGTTTGCACAGCTCCCACGTCCCAGGAGTACCTTTCTCTGCAGGGATTGTGTTCAATTTAGAGAAAACTGCTGTACTAGGCATACCTGAAACCACAGAGCTCGGGAAGCTGGGGTAGGGAGATTGGGAGCTGAAGGTCATTGGAATCACATAACAAAACCCACCTTAAAAAGCAAATCGGTAAAATATATAAATTTACAAATGTATACATGTACAAGTATAGAGCAGATTCTAAGTGTGTGTGTGTTTGTGTGGGGAGAAATGACAGGTGTCCTAAGGCCCCCTGGGGTTGAACTTGAACTCACACCTCAGGCTGGGAGAGCTGGAAAGCTTGCCCTCTGTGCTTCTGTTCAGCGAGCTGTGCCCCACCTAGTGTCGACAGGGTAGAGTTACTTTCATTAGTCGAAATGGTGTTAAGGGGAGGAAAGCAATTTAAGGTCAGTGGAGTATTTTTGCCAGAAGGTGAAAGAAGGACATTGCTTAGAATTTCCCAGAAAACATTTTGAACGGGTTACAGACGCTTAGTACCATTCCAAAATTCCAGAGAAGCACTTCTAGAAAAGGAGTCAGAGCAGGGAACCGGGACATCTGTTCTCACACAGTTGAGAGTGTTCTCCTGAACTGCTGTGGAAACCAGTTGTGTGCCCTGTTTCTCCAGCGTATCCAATGGGCTGCCTTTCACTGGGTGTCTCAAGTTCTGGGTAATTTTTTTTTTCTGAATTCTGAAACAAATTCATCTTTGAATTATGCTTTCTGAGTGGAGGGGCACTGGGTATGGGTGGGGTGGGCGTCTGGCACCCCAGTGCACATGGGTCCCTCATCTCTTACCTCCCCCCCTCGCCTGCTCCTCCCCGTGCATCCTATCCCTGTCCCAGCTCTGCCACGGCGTACTGTATCCGCTGTGAACTAGAAGCATCAGGCCAGAGCAGGAACGCAACATGCATTCCTCTTCTCCCAGAATCTTTTGGCTCACAAGTGCCCCTCAGCTGGCTTCACGCTTCTAACATGTCAGGCCTCCTTCCCCACCACGTTAATGAAGCGTAAGCTTGCCACGGGAAACGCGTTTGTTACCCACTGCTGTGGATATAACAGGACACCCCGAAAAACCAGCAGCTTCACAGCACCCTTCGTTTGCTCTCGTTGGTGGGTTTTGCAGGTCAGAAAGGCTGGTCTTTGCCGGAGAGTTCTAGACATTTGCAATCAGGATCTCAGCAGGGCCGGGGTTGTCATCACTGAAATTGTGGGCCGGGGCTGGGGAAGCTGCTTCAGAGATGTGTGCCCGAGCTGATGGTTGGGGTCCTCTGTTTCTCGATGGTTACTGACAAAGCGGGATGGCTCAAGGCCCTCTGGATGGCGCTGCCTGGATGTGCTCAGGACACTGGAGTGCTCATTTTTAAAAATTAATTAATTCAATTCACATTTTAGTCGTAGGTCCCTCCCTCTTCTCCTCCCAGTCCCACACTCCCTCCTGCACTCCCCCTCCACTATTCCTCAGAATAGGGGAGCCCCACTACCCAGACACCCCAGCTCTTTTATTCCCATGAGAACTGAGTTTGTCTTCCTCCCCTGTGGCCTTGTAGGGAAGTCTCACCAGAAGGAAGTGATCAGAAAGTATCACTCATTTTTAAAGCTCTCCTTTATTTGGGGTGTTTGGGCCTCAACCTCCCAACCCTATGCAGGGAAGGTGAGTGGGGAGAGGGGGCCCCTTTACTTCTTCCAGCTGTTTCGGGTCCAGGGGCTCTTTTAGGGCTCTATACCAATCTCTGTCAACTGTAGATGCAGCTAGCAGGCTCCTCCAAGCTGCTGTGCCCCGAAGTTTCTCTCCATCTGTCTGCTCCAAACTGCCACACTGTCTCTGCTCTCTGGTCTCTCCAAACTGCCAACACCCCATGCCCCTTCACCTTCCAGGCTCTCATATTTATACTCTCGTAGTCCTAGACCACACTCCTCTCTGTGGAAAGCCGTTACCAGCTGGCAAAGCTCACACCCCGAGTGAGACAATTAACAGGTGTGGACAAACTATAGCTCAACTAAAACCCCACACTTGGGATTAAAACAAAAACATATTTACATAACATACAAACCCCCTCCCCCAAACTTTCCTTACAGGACACAGTGGCCAAGAGAAGGCACCACCAAAGCCTTATGGCTGAGTCTGGGTTCCCACCAGCACCTCCGACTGCACTCTGCTTGTCAAATATGGCTCATACCTGACAGTCTTGTTCACATTTAAAGGAAGGAATTAGGTATTTCATTCTAGAGGAAGAGTGCCAAAGGCTTTGTGGATATGTTAAAAAGAGCCCCCGCCCCCTTTCTGCCAGGATAGAACCTGGGATTTCATTTCCGCTAACCAGGTACCTGTCACTGAGATGGAGAAAGCTTCACTCAAATAATTACAAGGCCTCTATCAAGAAGACAGCAGTTTTCAGATGGGAGCTCAGCACTGATAGGGGGAAGTCCACATGAGCTCCCACACTTAACCAAGAAGCTATATGCAATTAGCACCCAGATGTAAAGGAAAGTTTAATTTCTCCAGTGGAATCTCACTGGGAATATTAACTACACTTCCGAGGAGACCCCATGCCCAGCAGTAGATTGCTAGAACCAAACAATGGTATTTTTGCAGAGTTTTTTTGTTTTTTTTTTTTTTTTTATCTCAAATCACTTTGTTTGGGTACTTTTTTTTTGTATTGTCCTTTTGCCTGTGTATTTTGGTTTCCATTTTTGTTGGTTTGTATTTCTTGATTTTTATGTTATTTTGTTTTATTTGATTATTTTTGAAAGAGAGAAAGAAAGGGCATGGATTTGGGTTGGGGAAGACTTGGAAGAAGTTGAGGGAGGGGAAAAGCATGATCCGAATATATTGTATAAATTTAAAAAAATAATCCTAGATTTTCTTTTTTTTTTTTGAAATCCTATATTTTCACATTGAAAAATAATTTTAGAATGCTTAATAGAGCTTTGGTTAACTGATAAAATTAGTTTATACAATGATGCAACGAGTAAGTTAATATATTTACAAGTGAAAAAGATTATACATTTATTTAACTTCTTTTCTAATATATAGTTAGTATAAACTGCATAAGTTCCAACCATTACTTTGGTTTTGCGTATGAAAAGCAGGAAAAGCTGGCTTTATTTTTCTAAGTTACTGAATGTGAAACTATTCTGTATCAGTGAGAAATAATACTATGTTGATGTTATTTTGGGTTTTTCAGACTTTCTACATTCTTTGTCTGGCATTATTTACCACACCAACATGGAAATATAAGTGTGCAAATGAGTGTGGCTACTTAATTTCACCTGCTTTGAAACTTCAGTCACTTAATGACCACACAGAGATGCCTACTTACTCATTTATCAAAATTCAGGCCTGGGATGCTCTCAGAAATGCATGGTATGTAAAATAATTGAAAAATACAAATTAATCTTTGGCTGTGTGTTATATTATCACATACACACTGAAAACCTTGAAACTCTCTGCTGTCTCTAGCCTCAGCACTTCCTGGGGTGTGGGAAATTCCCCGGCGATCAGGTGTGTCCCGGAGGCTGGCCTGGGCTCACTCAGCAGGCCTGGTGGAGGACAGCGCTGGGGCCGGGGGCATCTCGGACTCTAGGGCGGAGATTCTGGAGTGTGCTGTGTACTGTGCTCAGGATAAGGGCAGTAGCCTCAGCTTCAGGCTGATCTAGCAACTGCAGGGATTCCGTGTGGGGTCTGAGAGAATGTGAGAGGCCCAAGGGAAGGGTAGCTGCCAGACCCAGTTTCGGAAGGAGCCTTGGTTGCCAGAGTTCTGAGGGAGTGAGAAGAGTCAGTTTGTGGAGAGTGTTCAGATGGTGGAAGACAGTCCAACAGTGGTCAGGGGGACCACGGAGGCTGGGCTGATGGTGGTCTAGTTAACCATGGAGGCTGGACTGATGGTGGTCAGTGTGCCCATAATGACTGGTCCAGTGACAACTAACGTTAGTCTAGTCCCATGGTGGTCAGGCTGACCATGGAGGCTAGTCTAGTTGTGGTCAAAGCTGGTCTGATGATGGCTAGAATGACCATGGTGGCCCAAGGCTGGGCCAGTGGGCTTAGCAGGAGATGAGGAAGGGGTTCGTGTGTGCAGGAGCTGTGGGTTCTGGTACTGAGGGATTTCTCTGCAGGAGCTCAGAGCTGACCAAGGCTTGGTGCAAAGCATCCAGAATGGCCAGGGTGCCACGTGCACCTTCTGGAGAGAAACGAAAGGCAGAAAGGAGTCAGGGTAGATTTCTTGTTGACAGCGTCACTTCTCTTTTCCAGGTGGCTTGCACATCACCTGCCCTGTGCCAGTGCCCAGCCCTGCCCAGGACTGCTCATGCCCCTTCCTAACTCCTGGGCCAGCAGTTCTCAACCTGTGGGTTGCGATCCCTATTAGATACCTGCATATCAGATATTTCCATTACAATTCATGAGAGTAGCAAAATTGCAGTTATGAAGTAACAATGACATAATTCTATGGTTGGGGGTCAGCACAACATGAGGGACTGTATTAAAGGGTCACAGCGTTAGGGAGGTTGAAAACACTGCCCTAGATACTCCCTGTCTTTGCTGATAATGGTTGTTTAAGTTTCTGCCAGAAAGTGAAGGGTCACCTGTCGGTCTCCCGTGAGGCCGTGTGGCGCAGGGCCAGCTGCAGGGGACACAATTGATGAAGCTCTGCTGCTCTCAGCGCTGCCCAAGCAGCAGGGCCACAGGGCCTGGAGCCTTAGGTGAACCCCAGGCACTTGCTGAGCTAGTTCTTGACTGTGTGACACCTCCTTTCTTAGAGGTCAGCTGTCAGAGCTGGGGGGTTTTAAACACAGAGGCGCTCTCCCGGTCCTGGCCAGTGAGCAGTGCCAGTCTGACCTGCCAGCAGGCAAACCCACCCTCGTCAGCTGTGCCCAGGCTGTGTTCTGGTTGTCACGTGCTGCCTGAGGCCTCTGCAGCTCTGTTCTGTTTAAATAGTACTGGACTGCCTTCTGAAGTCTGTTCTCACTGTGGCCTGCAGGCATTCGGGTTGGGAAGAGAGTGGCTGTCCCGCAGATGAGAACTTAGAACGGAGCTGGAGTTTCTGGTTGGGACGCCCTACAGCTGCCATTCATTCTCTGTGAGGAACCCTTGCCTACCCTGTGAGGGGTTCCGGTCCAGGGCAGTCAGCATAATCTTCCCCAGGGCTCGTTTCGATATGTTCTTTGGGAGAGAGGAGAGAGGCAGGATCAGATTGTGGCTACTGTGTCCCCACTCCTCAGGTGGAGTGTAGGGACTCCCAGAGGCTTCTGGGACGCTCCTGAGGGCAGGGACAGCAGCCACACGTGCCCTCTCTGTGCTCCCTTTATGCCTTCTTGTCCCCATCCTCCCTTCCTGGCCCACCCTCCCTTTTTGGCCCTCCTGCCCTTCCTTATTGCCCCTCCCATCATCTCTTCCTGCCCCACTCTCCATTCCTGCCTGCCCATCCTCCGTTCTTGTCCTCTCGTCTTGTCTTCCCACCTTGTACTCCCTCCCTGCCTCCCACCCCCAAGGCTGGCCACAACGGCTTCTCAGAGACCAGACTCCATTCCACCAAAGACCGGGACAGATGCACCTGGGGAAAACAGTGACTAAGTATTCTCTTCTGTTTGTCTGCTTTTCAAGACAGGGTTTCTCTGTTTAACGGAGCCCTGGCTGTCCCGGACTTGCTCTGTAGACCAGGCTGGCCTGAAACTCACAGAGAGCCACCTGCCTCTGCCTCCTGAGTTCTGGGATTAAAGGCGTGCGCCACCATGCCCACCGGTGACTGAGTTCTCTTAAGCACTTGTTTGTCTGAACCCCAGAACAAGTCATTGATTCCGTACATCCACGCACTGGAAAAGCAGCACCGAAAGGAAGAGCCAGAAAGAAGGAGACCACACCTGTAATCCTAGCACTCAGGAACCGGAAGCAGGATCAAGACTGCCAGGCTAGCCTGGGCTATACAGCTGGACCCTCTTTTTAAAACAAGCAGACAAAACAAAACAAAGGCAGCACTGTCACAGCTTGCTGCTTCCAGGGCTGGCTGGGGCCTCGGCCGGGGCGTCAGCCGGGGCCTCACTGGCCTCGGGCTCATTCCCAGCTCTGGCTGGCTGGCTGTGTGATACTGGGCCAGACCTGTGCAGCCCATGTCTGAGGCAGCAGCCTGATGCGCAGCAAAAAGAGCCCTCAGAGCCCTGGAGACAAGGGTTTCTAGCCTGTTCGCACCCTGCACAGACTGTACCGTTCCGGGTGCCTAAACTGTTCAGTCAATGGTTCCCTCTTGTGGTCCGCTGAGGGGTGGGTTATGGTGACTGATTACAAGGATGTGAAATCACCTTTAATCTTAGGGCGATCCACACGCCCAATTCTCAGTTCTTTAAATACTGGATTTGCTTGCTAGTAGGTTTATTTTAGTTTCTTTACTTATGATTATTGAGACAGGGTCTCACTGTGTGCCCCTGGCTGGCTTGGAACTCACCATGTAGACCAGGTTGGCCTTGAACTCTCAGAGGTCTACCAGTCTCTACCTCCCAAGTGCCTAGATTAAAAGCCTGGCTAGTTTTTTGTTTTTGTTTTCGTTTTTACTTAAATTGAGGTAGAGTGCACTTGGCTGGAGTCACACTTGTGGCAATCCTCCTGCCTCGGCCTCTCCAGTGCTGAGATTACAGGTACCACAGTGCCAAGTCTATTAATCTTTAATAATTTATAGCCATATTTATTTTAAAAACCATTTTGTTTAATTGTGTGTGTGTGTGTGCTGTTTTGCTTGTAGACGTGTCCATGTGCCATGGGTGTCCTAGGTGACTACAGAGGCCATGAGAGGGGGTTGAATCTCTTGGAACCGGAGTTACAGTTGGTTGTGAACTGCCATAGAGGTTCTGGGAATTGAACCCTGTTCCTCTGCCAGAACAGCGAGTGATCTTGTATTGTTGTTTTTTGCTTCTTTGAGGCAAAGATTCTCTACATAGCCCTGGCTGTCCTGGAACGTGCAGGGAATGTTCTCAACCACTGGGGTATCTCCTCAGCGCTGCGGCCATGTTTAAGAGATGTTAGTTTAAATTCTTTCTTGTATTTATCCTTCTTTAGTTTTCATAAGCATTTATCTATCTATCTATCTATCTATCTATCTATCTATCTATCTATCTATCTATCTATCTATCTATCTATCTATTATTGCATGTGTGTGAGCATGTATGCCGTGGTTGGTTTTCTTCTACCTCTTCCCTGGTTCTGGGGATAGAACTCAGGTGGACAGGCTTATACAGCCGAGTGGCTTTACCTGATAAACCATCTTGTTAGTCAGCTCTAGGCTATGGTCACAGTTACATCAGTCTCCTAAAACAATCTGGAATACCCCCTTTTCTCTAGGTGGCTTCTCTGGTCACCATTCTATATCTGTCAGCGGAGGAGCTGCTGGCTGTGGGAACCAGGGCCCTGAGCCTGCCACACCAGCTTCCCGTCACCTTCTGCCTCAGCCTCCCTGGCTCCCCTGCTCCCCACACTGTCTCCCTCAGGACACCTACAGACTCTCTTTGGCTAGTCTCACCATCACCTTCCTCTGGGGCTCCAGCTCCCCCCCTCCCCCATTCCCTCCAGCACCTCCCATGTTCCCACCAGCTCTCGGAGCCTTTGCAGGAGTTGTAGCACATCCACCAGCTTCTCCTCCAGCAGCGACAGCCGCACCCGCTCCGCCTCCACCATCTGCAGCTCCAGCCTCAGATCTTCAGTCTCCACCGTTTGCTGCAATTCTGCCTGGGGGAAGGGGTCTCCGTGCAGTCCCTACACCCCCTTTCCCACGATAGGCAGCCACGCAGATAAACCACCCTGAGGCCAGAGAAGCTAAGTGCCAGCCCCAAACTGCGCAGTGGGTAGGACAGCAAGCACACACACACATTTTGTTCTCTCGTCTAATAACCCCATTCCCTCTTCTCTTTTCTACCTCTTGGTTTCTTTTCTTCTTTGATGAATCTGTGTTGGCGGTAGAAACCCATGTGACTGGCTTACACAGAAGGAACATCCTGCAGGCTAGAGTCCCTGACTGAAAGGACATTCAAGGCCTCTGTCCACCTTCCCTCAGCAGTGTGACCAGGAGTGCTACCTGGATCCCAGCGTGGATGACAGGGGAAATGTCTTATACTCGTGTCCCAAATCAGGCGTGTGATGTGACAAGCATCCCTCAGTACCAGGGTGTTCAGGATTCCCTCTGGCTTTGGGCAGGACTACAAAAGTCCCACAGTAGGCAGGACTAGGGGCTGGCCATTCGGCCTTTCCTGCCTCAACACCTTGAAATTTACTTAGAAAAGTGACAGCTGAGTCTTTCCCGGGGTGCTCCCTGACTGCCAGTTCAAACTGCACATCTATTGGAGGCCCTTCCCTCAGGACAGCAGCTCTCTCCTCCAGGGGAGACCCGGGTAGCAGGATCTCGGGGAACCGCACTGGGGTGAGAATAGAGAAGCAGCCTGAAACACAGCGGATGAGCCTAGAATCCCAGGGGGCTTCACTAGGCAGCAGCAGTCGGAGCTGAGTTGTCTAGAGCTTACTACCCACACCCGCGCACTTGACACATGCACAGAGGCACCCTTACAAGTGTGGAAACCGAGGCAGGGAGACACTGAAGAATCCTAACAAGGTCACACAGGTACTGCAGCCAGGGCGGAAGCCAGGCAGCCTGCTCTAGTGTGTACTGTGGGGCCCTGCTCTGCCCTGGGACTTTTCGCTGCTTGTGGCTTAGCTTCCACCCGTGGCCCAGAGTGCAGGGAGGAGATCCTGAGGGCAGAGCCCTATAGTGACAGGGAGGCCTGGATGTCATGTGTCCGGGGAGAAGTCAGGAGGGATTTCACCTTTGTCTACCTTCGTCCTTACCAAAACCACATGACCTGTAGGAACCTGGTGTTTGCTGTTACTCATCACTACTTCCCTGTCCTTTCTCACTGGAACATGGCTAGTCCTGTTTTCGCTGAACACTCAACCGCTCAGTGGCTGAATCTAGCCTGGTTCTAGTATCACAGACAGAGCCAACTGAGACCTTTAAATTAAATTCTTAAAACTCCATCCTTGATGACCCCTAGATTTTTCAGTCTGTGACTCAGGCTGAGGTCTCAGAGAGGAAACCACACCTCCTGAGTTCCGTTCACACCTCTGTGACTGCAAGTCCCTCCAGCTGTGCGACCTGGGATCTTAGGGCCCGGCTGACCTCCTCCTCCGGTGTCCTCAGTGTCTCTCTGCTGCAGCCCAGGATCTGCAGCTGTTCCCCAAGCCTGGTGACATGGGTCTCTAGCTCTAGGGTGCGGATGTTCTCAGCACCGTCACAGCAGCCAAAGGAAGTCTTGGGCTTCTCAGCTGTCTTGTCGTCACACCTGCAGGAAAGGGGAGACCATCACTGCAGGGACCCCCTCTCCCAGCTGTCCTGGTACTCTAGTCTTTTCGAGCAGGCGTGTCTGCTCAGCATTTGCTATGGTTCTTCGGCCTCTTAGAGGAACAGCCCAAGGTGTCCCCCACAACCTTCCTAACACCCTCTCACCCACCTCACTCAACCTGCCCCAGCCGATGGACTCCCCAGAACCTCCATCATGCCCCAGAGCTCGTGCCTGCTGTTCCTTCCTGGACTGTTCTCATGCCATCTATACTGCTTGACAGAATTGCCTCCATGTCTCCTTACACCTGCCTTGTTTTCACACTCCCTTGCTTTCCTCCCTAGAGGGTACAGGACAACAGGGCAGCCATCTGTTTACTATTTTGTCAGTGCCTCTAATTATTTTGCACGGCACACAGGCAGGTACAGGACATAAAGAATGGGGGACACAGCCACTCCAGAAAGCCAGTCACACTCTCCAGCGTTTTAATGGTGCTGTCTCTGAAGGCATCTTACACCCTGGCCTCAAGGCCTCTTGAAGACAGCGCTACAGACCCATCTTCGTCCTTGAGATACAGAGCCAGGAGCCCAGAAAAAAACAGGCAATCTGAGATACCCACGGACACTTTTCATTCTCCTCTAAGATGGTACAAGATGATACCAGTGGGTAGCTGAGAAAAGAACCAGCCCAGGGCCAGGCTGGGGAAGAGGAGGGCTTTGAACTGTGTTGTAGGAGGTGATGGATATCTCAAAAGTGACAGGGATGAAGCAGGTCTTGGGACAGTGATCAAGAGAGTGATGGCTGGTGGGAACTAAATTCACCCGTAGCTTATGCTCCTGAGGGTCTTTCCATTTCATCCTTGCAGCTGGTGGGATGTTTTCCATTTCTGAGCTATGACTACCAGGAGGGTCTGTCAGGGGCCGAGTGTGGCTGTGCTCTAGAATTGTCGGCTTCTCATGTTGACACATGTGTGAAGGGCCCTGCAAGGCGAAGCTGCCTTTCTGGGGGCTCTGTGCATTTTGCTCTCCCCTGGCAGCCCTGGCCTATCCAGGCACTTACCTACTCAGGCAGCCTGGAGGTTGCACCAGGGACACCTCGACATGGGCGTGTGGGGGCCTTGACCTTTCCTGCCACCTCTCTTCCTCCTCTTCCTCAGAGGCAGCTTGGCCTTCAACGGAGCGGAACAGCTGCTCAGCTTCTGCTGGGAAAACATATTGACTAGGGACTGGAGACCCAATGTCAGGGCCATCCAGCCCTCTTCAGGACACGTGAAGTGAGGCACTGGTGACAGTGTCCTCTTCCTGTCACTGGCCCAGTCCCCTGGGGAACTGCATGGGAATCCCTGAGATACAGCCCTGCCTCCTTCTGCTTCCTTAGGTGACACATGAGAACCCATTTCTGGTGTCATAGTTGAGCATCAGTTCTACTTCAGGACACGTGACCTGGATTGGGGAAGTGGATGGGGTTTTGTGGGGTGTTGGTATTAGGTCAGAAAGACTTTCAGTTCTCAGTTTTGGGGGGTTGTAGAAGAAGAGGTATCCAATATGTGGCCTGTGGTCCCCAACTCTGCTGAGCTTTGATGAACCCCATCCTGTCTGGAGTGGGTGATGGCAGCTTTCCTGTCCTACTGCCCAGTCTGGTCCCCAGGAGCAGACCAGAGTCTCCTACAGACCCTTTTCTCCTCTGGCTGTTGGGCTGTGCCAATCAGAGAAGTCCCCTCCAGCCACAGTGAAGGTTCCAGAAGATCTGGGAACCCTCAGAAGACACTGTAGGAGTCAGTGAAGAGAATGGCCAATGGTCATATGAGGGCTGATGTTCCAGTTCTGGGCTCCGGGACCAGGATATGGGCTGGAGCCAGGGAGGGAATGTCTGCTGAGAGTGACTAAGCTCAGGGTAGGGGGAACAGGCCAGGCACTGGAGGCGGCTGCAGATCTATGGTCTCAGTTTATGAGAGCCCATACTTTCCTTTTAATCCAAAAAATTTGTACTGCCTGGTATGATACCCAGACTTCCCTACTTGAAGCGGTATTTAAAACCAAAACGTGACCTTATCTTACGGGAGGGTTGGGACGCCCTGTTGATACAGGCATCGGGGATCTCTGGCTCTGGACTGCCATTGCCCTCACCTGGCGTCCCACATGGCTTCTCAGGGCTCCACTGTCTGGTTGGGCCACACAGAACCTCTGTGAAGACTTTCATGATGGTGTTCCTAATATTGACAGCATATTCCCCTCCCTTAACTCCTCCTCCCCTGTCACTCATCTGCATTGTCCTGTGGAAGGCCGGGGCTGGTGGAAGGGCTCAGAGGCTGGTGGAAGGGCTCAGAGGCTGGTGGAAGGGCTCAGAGGCTGGTGGAAGGGCTCAGAGGCTGGGAGTGCTGGATGGAGGTCCAGTAGGAGGCACACTATGGAGGCAAGCAGCCTGATTCCCAAGGGTCAGGTTCTTGTGAAGACACCAGAAGATAACCCTATGAGGGTCTTGGAAGCCAGCCTGAGTATCAGCATGGCATTTTGTCTGGAGGCTGAAGGTGGCTCTCATGCTTCAGCCCCTGAGAACAGGGATGAGGTATGGCCTCACTGACCATGGGCCGGGCAGCAGGCTGTATGTGGGGACTGACCTTCATCTGTGTCTCTGCTCCTTAAGCTGGTGTCTGACCGCTGGGATCCCTCTGGAGTGGTGTCCCCATCTCTGGTTCCTTTAGCCGTAGGTTCCCCGTTCTTGTTTCCTGCCTGTGGACTGGCTTGTGGGGGCTTTAGGAGCTGAGGTCCCTCTGACCTGTGGATAGGGGAGAGACCTGTTTTGAGAGGTGGGGTCACCTCTCCCATCTCTTATTCTGCACAGGTAAGCCATCTGTGGCCTACCACCATTGTCCTGGCAAAGTCAGCCTCCCATAGACCAGAAAGAATGTGATGATAAGGTCCCAGTTTTGACAATAGGGAACAGACATGAAACACAGTTTCAGAGCGTGGGACCCAGGGCAAAATCTTCTGCAGACACTATGAGGTAGATTTTCTCCCGTATAACGAGAACCATGAAAAAGGAGGAGCCCTTTTTGCTTTTGGACACACCCGTGTGGTGATGCTGAACTTGGGGTTGCAGCAGTCATATTGTGACCACGGGCAAGTGTCTGAGAGAACGATCCAGTAGCTGGGGAAGAGACCCAGCATCTTTAGAAACTGAACTAATAGGTCCTGCAGCTGCCTGATTCTGGACTTAATATAGCTGACATAAAATATTTTTATTTTATGTGTATGAATGTTTTGGCTGCATCTATAGCTGTGTACCACACAAATTCCTGTGCCCAGGGAAGCCCAGAAGAGGGCATAGAAGTCCCTGAAGCTGGAGTTACGAATAGTTGTGAGCTACCGTGTGGGGTCTGGGAACTGAACCTGGGTCCTCTGCAAGAGCAGCAAGTGTGCCTAATGTTGCATCATCTCTCTCGTGCCAGGGAAACTTTTCAGAATTAATTTATTTTGTGTTTATGGATGTTCTGCCTGCACACATGTCTGTGGACCACGTGTGCACCATGTGGGTACTGGGAACTGAGCCTGATTCCTCTGGAAGAGCAGCTGGTGCTCTCAAAGACTGAGACATCCCCCAAGCCCTATGTGGGTGATGGTGGTGCACACCTTTAATCCCAGCACTCAGGGAGGCCGAGGCGGGCGGAGCTCTGAGTTTCAGGTCAGCTTGGTCTACAGAATGAGTTCCAGGACAGCCAGGGCTGGACAGAGAAACCTCAACTCAAAAACAAAAACCAAAAAACAACAATTTTTTTTACATGTTTCATTCGTTTTTTTTTTTTTTTTTTTTAAACAGACAGTCTTGCTATTGTAGTCCATTTGGGATTACAGGTATATGCCACCATGCCCAGCTAGACTCACAGGCTTTTTTCTTTTCCCCACCATGCTCTCACATCTATCTATCTATCTATCTATCTATCTATCTATCTATCTATCTATCTATCTATCTATCTATCTATCTACCTATCTATCTATCTATCTATCTGTTATGTATACAGTGTTCGCCCTCTTCTGGCGTGCATGTGTACATGCTGACAGAACACTGTATTTATACTTTTAATTACATTCCATTTCTTGGCCACAAAAGCCTTAACCTGGGGAATCTCCCCTCTCTGGTTTTCTTTCCCCATTAGCGTTTTGAACATTTGTTTTCCACGTCTCTGTGGTTTTACAAGGTCAGACAGTAGAGAAAAAAAGTTCTGACACAAAATGGACATGTTTATTAATGAGCTGGCAGCTCTTATTAAGCTCTTGTCCGTGCCCCTTGCTTCAGCCCCCCCGTGCCCCACTAACTTCTTCAGCGCGCTAACATTGCCACGCCGGCATTTCTGTCACAGCCCAAGATTGCAGCTGTGAGTTCCTTTTCTTGTCGCCGTGACGGAAGAGCTAGCAGGAGTGACCTACAGGAGGACACATTTTGCCTCAGCAGTGGTTGAGGACTGCAGTCCGACCCCGAGGGGAGGGTGAGGCAGGGCTGCTGTGTCGGTGGGGGTGTGAGGCAACTGTGTCTTGCGCCTCACGGACCAGGAAGCAGAGCCTGGGAAGGAAAGGGGCTGGGCCGCACCCCAGAATTCCTGTTCCTACTGCTGTGGTAAAACACCATGACTAAAAGCTTCTTGGAGGGGCGGGAGACAGTTTGCTTCCTCTTCAGCTTGGAGTCCTTCATCCAGAGAAGTCAGGGCAGGGGCTCAAGGCAGGAACCTGAAGGCAGGAGCTGATGCAGAGGCCAGGGAGGGATGTTGCTTATTGTCTGGCTCGTCATGGCTTGCTCAGCGGACCCCCCCCCTTTTTTTTTTTTGGTGTTTTTGAGACAGGGTTTCTCTATGTAGCCTTGGTTGTCCTGGACTAACTTTGCAGACCAGGCTGGCCTCAAACACACAGAGATCTGCCTGCCTCTGACTCTGAGTGCTGGGATTACAGGGGTGCATTGCCATGCCCAGCTTCAGCCTGCTTTCTTACATCACTCAGGATCATCTGCCTAGGTGTGGCACCACCCACAACAACTTGGACCCTCCCACATCGTCATTACATAAGAGTATATGCAGCACAGGCTTGTGACAGGCAAACCTGATGAGGACATTTCCTCAGCTGAGATTCCCTCTTCCCTAGTCATGTCAAGTTGACCCAGAACCAGCTGTCACACCTACACACCTCTGCATCATGTGCTAACGACTTCTCTGGCTAAGCTTCACTCCCTGAGGTCCCATAACCTCCCAAGACATCTGAGGACTGCGTGTCCAAACATGAGCCTGTGGGGACATTTCACATTTCAACCGCACTGATCAGTAATGCCACGGAAGAGCTCCATTTCACAGAGAAGGCCTCACTAAAGGGAAAAGAATCCCTGGAGGGATAGAGCGTAGCCATTGTATGGCTTTAGGGGACTATAGGCCACATACATGGATGTGGGAAGAGGACACCCCCGAGGCAGGGTCATGGTGAGGGAGTAAGGTAAGGGCAAACTTTGGACTTTTCCAAGAACCTCAGGGTGGCCACAGAGGCAGAACCCTTTTCTGAGGGCCCCATGTGGCTCATGCCTGTTAACTGAGTCCTCCACGGTTGACACAGCTGCACACCCCCTTGTTAAGACCCCAGGAGACACACTGTACTTCCCTGGCCTGTGTTCTCTCGAGGACCCCTACTTCACTGGGTACCACTCTCTTTTGGGATTCTCTGTGGAGTGAGGGTATTTCTGGGGGATGCCAGGATGCCCGTGTCTTGCTGGAGCCTCCCCAGTGGCTAGATGGACCAGGGAAATGAGCTCTACTCTGGAGACCCAAATCCTCTGTGTGGCTGGCTGTTCCTTCCAGCTGGCCACATCCACACCCCTCCTAGAACTCCAGTGAGCCTCTGATAGCTTCCATGTTGCAGTTCATGGCCACATCTGGCTTAAACAGTCTGACAGGAGCCAGATGTTGCATTTTTTCCCTTCTATCCTAGAAGCTCATAGCTTCCTCCGACAGACTGCCCCCTTCTTGGTTCTGTGATGCCAAGAGGCCACAGAAGTTTCCGGTACCCTGCAGGACCATGGCTTTGCTGCGTGAACCCTGAAACTCTCACATCCCCACCCTCTGAGCTGCCTCATTTCATTTTCCCACTTGTTTACCAGTGAACAATGATGGGGCCCTACCCAGGGTTGGACATTCGTGGGGGCGGTCCTATGATGAAATGAGATAACGGAGTGCCTGCCTTCACTAATGTTTGGGGTGAGTTTAGGGGACGTCCAGATGAACAGGGAGACTGTGTGTATCCAGCTAAGCATCTACTTCAATGCCTTCTAAAAATAGCGAGCCCACTAGTTTTATTTATTTTATTATCTTTTAAATTTTATAACAGTAACATGGCTTCCTTTTTAGAATAACTTAAGCTGGGCTGGAGGTATAGCCAGGGGTAGAGTTTGTCTAGTATGTGTGAGGATCTGTGTTTCATTCTAGCACAGTAAAAAGAGGAAAAAAAAATAAAAAAGAAGCAGCCAATTTAAGGAGACTAGTAATTAAGTAGCGGACACTACACACATATGGGCAAACAGGGCCAGGCCCTGGGGGAGTCTGGAGGCTAACAACTGCCCAAATACCAGCAACAAGCAGCTTGGGGCATCCTTAGAGCTGGGCTCCTCCCAGACAGGCTGCCTTTGCCCGGAGAGCAGAGCCTCTTGGCTCTCACAGTCTGAAGCCACGATGCTGCTGCGTGGAGATCTGGAGTGTTGAAGACCTCGTGTTAGCGGGAGGCGATGGAGCCTTTTAAGAAGTAGGGCCTCATGGGATAAAGTAATTTAGGGTGTGCTCCTGGGGGCTGGTATTATTGGGCTCCCACTCCTTCCTTCCTTCTTTGCTTCCTGGTCAAAGAAGCAAATAGTTTTGTCCCCCACCTGCGAGCAAAGCTACAAATCCGTTTCTTTAGCCACCCTACCACACTGGCTGCATTCCAAGCGCTCAGGAGCCACACATGGCTCTGGCACCACACACACACACACACACACACACACGCACACAGAACTTCTACCTCATCTCAGGACAACACAGCCCAATCATGGACATGGATCTAAAACCAAGTGGCTAGTTTCTCCCCACAGGCCCCAAACAGCACAGCTAACCAGCCATGAACATGGATAACTGTAACCGTGAGCCAAATTACACCCCTGCCCACCCCCGCCATCTCTCTGTGCTTGGGATTGGACAGAGGGCTTCATATATGCCAAACCCATGCTCTACCCTGACCCGGCCCAACCCCGGCTGTTTCTTAGGAACTTTGTTATCTTGACCAACGCAGACATTGTAGAGCGTTTCCCTGCTTGTATCTAAAAGCAAGCTGGA
The DNA here is from genome assembly GCA_028658305.1 of Pachyuromys duprasi. Classification (NCBI taxonomy): domain Eukaryota; kingdom Metazoa; phylum Chordata; class Mammalia; order Rodentia; family Muridae; genus Pachyuromys; species Pachyuromys duprasi. The sequence goes on from CM053761.1 coordinate 52,102,843, forward strand.
TAAATAGCCCACTTTTTATTTTGAAAGATTAATGTAATGCTACTGTAACAGTAGCTTAAATGGGAAAAATAATTTTATATTACAATTCAATATGAAATTCTCAGATATAATGATGTTTTCAGATACTTGAAACTACATATGATGGGTGAACCTGAATTTAAAAGGGCCAGAGTAATATTTACTCTGGTGTTGTTGATATCCTTCATATATCTGACATCATGAAACCAGGCTAAGGAAACATATTCAGATAGAAAGACAGGCAGGTAGACGCACAGATGGAGACAGAATGGCAGGAGTCACTGTGTCCCTCGGCAGTAAGGACACAGCCTGTGATGTGGTTGGGAAATGATGAGCAACGCGTGCGGAATTCCAAACAAAACAAAGGATAACGCCCCCACTCACACAGCCTTGGGTTCTTGGAAAAATTCTTTGCATATCATAACAGTGCAGAAACTTGTTCACTCATCAGGCAGAGCTCAGCGCTGATCTTAGATTATTACAGTGGACATGTCTTCTGCACAATCGGCCAGCTGGCCATGTGGATGCTGTGTGGGAATGGGCTCCAGAGGCTCATTTTCTTGGCAGGACCCCGGAGGGTGAGAGGCCCTGCGCCTAGTCATTCTCCCACAAGCCTCCAAAGCATCCTTGGCAGGGGCAGCTTCTCCTTGTGCCTGATTGCTCCCCAGGCTTGGCCTTGTGTCTTCTTGGCCAGCCTGGGCCCTATCTTAAGTATAATGTTGGTGGTATCGTGTGCACAGCCAAAAGGGGGTTGTTGTTCAGCCGCAAGTCTACGTCTGTATCCTAGGAGGGCTGCCTGCATACAGCAGGCCACCAGCCTGCCTTTTCCTGTGGGACCCTTCGCCGTAGTGGTTTTGGCTTGTATCTGCTCTACTGTGGGACAGTGCTAGGGCTTGCTGGCCATCGTTAAGAGGAAGGGGGTCACCCCAGCTTATGGAGTCGGGGTTAGGGCAGTGTAGGGGCTATGTGGATTTGACACAGTTGGCACACAGCAGATGCCAGCTTCCGTGCTTCCTCACAGCTTCCTTCCTCTCCATTGGGTTTTCTCCATCTCTTATTTTGTTTCTTTAGCATTGGTTTCACAGTTTAAATCTGATCTACATTGCCCAGTACGGCAGCCACCAATCAGAGGTAGCTATTTAAAGTTAGAATAATTAAAATTAAGCAAAGCTACAAACCTATTTTTAGCCACCCCACCACACCGGCCACATTCCGAGTAGCCACACACACAGCCCGGGCACCACTTTGGGAAGTGCAGAGAGAAAGATGGGAGACTTCATCTCAGGTCAGCACAGTTCAGTCGAGACACGGATCTAAAACAGAGGCTACAAGATAACTGACTAGTTTCTGGTCATTTCCTCCCAGGACTGTAATTCTCACTTGCGAACATGAGCTCAGTTCACTGTTATGCTACTGTGTTAAAAAGCCTGTTTTCCTACAATGACCTGAGCACAGAATCGGACTCTGTTCTTCATATAAACACAAAATATACACAGCTGAGGTTCTTCACAGCATCCCTGGTTTGAACGTGTGCTGAGAACTTAATCCCCAAATCAGGAGCCTTTGGGAGGAGGTTAGGATCAGTGTTAGGGAGTGTTAGTGGCTTTGTCAGAACCGTTGGTGTCACAGAGCCTACCATGTGATTCCCAGGTCACCTTGCTACAGTGTGGAGAGTCTTGCCAGATGCTGACATCAGACCCTGAGGATTCCCAAGCCAAGTGAGCCTCTGTTGTTTATAAACTAACCCAGTCTTAGGTATTTTGTCATGACAACAGAAAACAAACTAAGAAACTTTGAAATTTTGGGAAGAATCATTTGACTGATGATGAAACCAACAGGAGGAACTGATGAAAAGCCTGACTAAGCTTCTAAGTCAAACCTGAATGAAGAGAGCACCCTTTGCCATGTAGAGAAAACTGGAGTGACCCCTCAAAGAGAAGGTTCAGAGTGGACTCATGATCTAAGTGGGAGGGAAAGGTAAACAGAACAACACACGGTGACTGGATTTGTGACCCAGGGGTGGACGACTCACTTCCAAAGCGGAAGCCAGAAGGCAAGAGGACTCGGTCACATCATGGCACCGCAGCCTGCCCTGTGTTTCTTGGTCAGAGGCGTGAGCATCCTCCCCACCATGTCCCAATAGCTCCTCTTGGGTGCTGGCACACCAGGCTTCCTGGGGCACATAGGATGATGCCCACTCAATGTCAGCTCAGGAGGAGGTGGCTTTCTCTGGGATGGGTGGAGGACTGTCTAAGGGTCAAGCAGTGAGCCGAGGGACCCAGCAACATAGTCTGAAACCCAGCACCGAGCAGTTGAAGAGCACAGGAGAAGGAGGGGCCACGAGAATACCTGGTACCGTCTGTGCAAGTGTAAAACTCACACTTGGCAGAATGCACAAAAGGAAGGCAGAGCCCTTCCTTTGAGGGGGGTTCCTCATCACCACTCATAGATGCCTGCAACTGCTGAGGCTCTGAGCTCGCTGTGCATTTCCCTCCACTACAGACCGGTGAGAAGGTACAGTTTATAAACCAGGTACAGTAAGAGGTCAAGAGCAATGATTCACACCACACTGGGATAGTTACTACATCAAGTAAAGTATGCCCTGTCTTAGGTTTCTATTGCTGTGATACAGACCATGACCGAAAGCAAGGTAGGGATGAAACGGTTTATTTCATCCTAAAAGTCTCAGTCACTGAGGGAGGCCAGGGCAGGATCTGAAGCAGAGGCCATGGAGGAACACTGCTTATTGGCTTGTTCCTCATGGCTTGCTCAATCTGTTCCCTTATACAGCCCTGGATCACCTGCCCAGCGGTGGGTGGCACCATCTGTAAAGAGTGAGACTCTCCCACGTCAATCATGAATCAAGAAAATGCCGCACAGACATCTGCGAGGTGCATTTTCTCCTGAGAGTTCCTCTTCCCAGATAATCCTAGCTTGCATCAGGGTGACATAAACTACCCAACATCAGCCAGCAGAGATGGCTGTGTGGACGGACCAGCGGGTGGGTTGCACATGCATCATGGATACGGAAAGGGCCGACAGCAGGATGGCATGGGATATTATCACACTTTCCAAGCCGGTGTAGACTGTGAAGTTTACAAACTGCTTATTCCTGGCATTTTCCATTTTCAGATTGTGACTGGATATTGTGACTGAATCCATGGGCAACGAAACTGAGGGTGTGTGTGTGTGTGATTAGTGGCCACTTGCATGACAGGAGCAAAGGGAGAGAAGCAGAAAGCCCCATCTACCCCATCCAAGTTTCCTGCTCAGGACACACAAGATGGCCGAATGGCAGGTGTGATAACAGCAAGGCAGTATATGAGTCAGTATTGTCCCGCATGTGTGCATTCTGGGGCCTGCGCATGCTGGGAAAGCACTCTGCCAGGCACTGGCATTTAATCCAGCAACTGGCAAAAATGTATTTTTCTGAAAATACTTCAGGCTTACATGGTCTTTAAAACTCGAAAGCAGACACAGAGATGCTCAAAGGACAAACATTGTTGTTCTAAGAAAATCTTAGACAATCCTCACAAACTCTTAGAATTTCATGAACATTTCACACTGTGAAATATCCATTTTGAGGTTTCTTTAAATCATTAAAAGTGAAAAATATCCCAGCTCTCAGGGAGGCAGAGGCAGGCAGATCACTGTGAGTTCGAGGCCAGCCTGGTCTACAAATGAAAGAAAAGAAACAATCCGTAGGATGTTCCAAGCTAGCATGGGGCTTGGTTCTGTCTTGATGAGGTAAGTGATGATTTCTGCTCTCTCTGCCAAGCTTGTCTGGGCAGAATGTGTTTAATCAACCGACGTTAGTGTCCTCACCTTTGCTCTCTGCCCAGTGATGCCTGAGGCCCTTGGATAAACTATCCACCAACCAGGGCAGAAAGATACCCTGAGGACTATGAGGAGCCACAGTCACTGAAACCCTGCGGTCATCTCACAGGCAAGATGGCTGATGAGCTAAGGAGGGTGGAGAATCGTGTTTCTGTTAGCATTTCTTGTCCGAACTACTCGCCCCTGGACTTTCCATTCGAGAGCACAAATGTTTAAGCTGTTACGGGTTGGGTTTGTGTGACTTGCAGGTAGAAGTGTCATTACCACAGCTCACAGCTCTACTTGGGGTGTGAGGGGAGGCTGTGGAGATAAGGGCCCTGGCACACTGCCTCATGCACAGCAGCTGCCCAGAAAGGCTGACTCTAGTGATGTGTCCATGCCACCTCTGCTCACCTCAGCCCCGCAGAACCACGATCCAGCCGGAGAGGGTAGGCCCACTCTAGAATCTGTCATTTACATACCATGCCTGTAGCAAGGTTTTCTCTCCAGGGGGTGGTCTTGGGAGTATGGGGACCTGCGTGTGTGTGTGTGTGTGTGTGTGTGTGTGTGTGTGTGTGTGTGTGTGCAGGCAGCCTGGAGTTCACAGCACAGCACTGGTGGCCACGTCCACAGGCAGAGACCCCTGTCATTCAGAAGCCCCAGCCTTGATTCTGAGGTCTCCTGGGCTCCACATCATGCCTTCCACTGAAAGCAAGTGAAGACTGTCCTAAAACATCTGCAGGTTCCCCCACAGCGAACACTGCAACACACTACTGTGCCACACCAAAGTGAGGGCCAGGATGGAGAGCCAGCCCGCTTTTTTGTTTTGTTTTGATTTTTCCGAGACAGGCTTTCTCTGTGTAGCCCTTGCTGCCCTGGACCCACTTTGTAGACCAGGCTGGCCTCGAACTCACAGAGATCCACCTGCCTCTGCCTCCCAAGTGCTGGGACTAAAGGTGTGTGCCACCACTGCCTGGCTCCAACCCCCTCTTGGCCTTGGCCTCTTCTGATATGGATGAGCAGTGTCTCAGGTGTGTTCCTCAGCCTCAAGCCTTTTGAGCCACTCCGTACTTTGGAAACTTCATGAAGTCACAAGGCTGGCAGCACCCTCAGATGTGGGGCGTCCCCATGCCAGTTTGGTGCAGACACCCAGGCCACAGCCTTCCCTGGAGGCTCGGGGGGGGGGAGGGGTTCTACACCATGTCTTCCTTTGCCGTGAGGTGTTTCCGGAGCTGAGAAGCCTCCCGGAAGTTGAGACTAGCCATGTGAAAACAAGAGAACAACAGCAGGAAGAAGAGCCAGAGCGGCTGCCAGGGAGAAGTGGGAAGTAAATCATGAAGACCACAGCCTGGGTGGGGAGGGTAGTCCAGCGCTCTTCTGCTGGGCAGTTTCTGGTTCGGTTGGAGCCTGTGGCATCCAGCAGGCCCCCCAACACACTGTGGGCATCTCTGTCCTTGGCAAGAGTGGACCCAGACCTCATGGCTTAGCTGTCCTCTCCACCCCCGGGAGATAGACTTCAGGAAGTTGTCACAAAACAAAGGGATGTTGGGAAGGGTAGAGTGTGGGGACAGCAGGGAAGTGCTTTGGTGGGACTGGGTATCTGGCTGAGGCCTGTGATGGCCATTGGAGACCAAGCTCGGGCTGCAGAGGGCTGTGGTGGACTCAAGGGCTGAGTGGGTTGGTAGACAGTGCAGCAGGCCCTGGCACAGCGAAGGTCAGAGGTCAGATCACTTGGAGCTATGAATGCCATGGCAGACAGGCTGTGATTAGTGTGCCCGGAAGGCCACAGTGGCCCTGAGTGTGTGACTGGAAGGGAACTGGGAGCAGGGTAGGAGCCTGGGCAGCCACTGGAGGTAGTGCTGGGCTACAATGGGCAGAACAGGAACAGGCAGAGCGAAGACAGGGCCGGAGCTGGGCTTCAGGGGGCAACACAAGGTCTGGGGCCTTCAGCCTGCTCCCCTTTCCGGTTTGTATGGCTTGTTTTCATCTAGGTCTGGTCCCTCTGCACATGATACTCTACCCTCACATCGGCCCTGGGTTCTGCAGTGGGTCTTCCTGGCAGAGACTGAAAGGCCGGAGTGAATGCCAGCATTACCTCAAAGAAGAGCCACCCACCTGCAGTGGGCAAGGCCACCCCAGATTTAAACATTGAATCATGGCTGCTGGAGATGGGGCCTGTATATGGGTAAACAGGTAAAATGAAGTCTTAGGGTGATCTGTCATCCAGTTTGTCCAGTATCCTGGCAGAAACACTCAGAAGTGGGTGTTTGTATTGTTCTTATCAACCCATTTTATAGATAAGGAAACTGAGGCTCCTGAAGACAAGAAGAGTCATGTCCACAGCTCAACCTTGCCTCTCTCCTCCCCACACAGTTTGTGCACTTAGATGGAGGAACAGAACTTTTTCCCACTTAATAGATGAAGAACTTGGGCTCACAGAAGGACAACGCCTCCAGGTCCCGCAAAGTGCATGGAGAGGGCTGGGATCTAGGCCTCTGAGCCTGGGCTTCTCCCCATCTTGTCTCTGCTTTGGGCCTGTTCCATTGTCCCTGAGAAAAGGGCCTCTGTTCCTACAGCAGCCACCCACATGGCCTCAAAGGACAATAGGACAGCTGCCCTGGACCCCGCCTTGTCCTTTTCTGTCTTTCTGACTGGCTGGCTGTGGCTTCCAGGTCAGGCAGGACTGCTGCGATGGGCGAGAACAGAGGGGGTGCCTTGAATGGCCTCATCTTTGTGTGCCTTTCGTGGTGATCTGCAGACTGAGCTGTCCTCTGTCCCCCTCCTTTCCTGGCCTTTTCATTCTCCTGACAACAAAGCCACAGAAGCCCCACTCTGTGTTCAGGAGGGAAGGGGATTGCATCTCTGCGGCTCTAAGTTCCTTCCCAGGTGTTCTCCCTGGCTGCAGAGCAGGAGGCAGGGGCTCAAGAGACAGAAAAGCTACAAATACACCCAGAGATTTCACACCTCGGGGCAAGACCGACCCTTCCTGGAGGCAGTGCTGCCCTTCAGGCCTCCAGACTGCTCTGGAAATCCTGGGCTCAAGCTTCTGAGGCCTTTCTGAGGCTAGCATCCATCTGCATGTCCCTGCCACTGCGCAGCTGTTTAATGCCATCTGGCTGTGTGTCAAGCCTGGGTTGGGGGCTTGCTGTTTCCTTGGAGAGAACAGTTAGGGGAAGGGTCACTGATGTGTCTGTGTGCCCTCGCTAGCAAGCACTGAAGTGTCTGAGCAGTACAGGTCTCTGGGGACATAGTCCTCCCAACTACCCCCAGTGCATCTGGAGTCAGGAAACCTGGCTTGGTGACAAGCCTGGGTTATGTCCAGCAGGTCCCTCCCTGGGCTTCACTGTCCAGAGCCATGAGGAGTCCCAGGTAGACTGCTCCTGAGATAAGGATGAAGGTTTGTGCTGTGAGATCATGAGCTGATGAGGCCATGTGGTATTTGTATGGGTCCACAGTCCTTCATGGTCCTCTCTGTGAAGGCTCCAACCCCAGAGGCAAGCAGGCCTCGATGGGGTTCCAGGAAGGAGCTTGTGACTGAAGTATGGCTAATGAGAGCATCAAATTATCCTGGCCTGCAAGATGAGTCCAAGGAGGAACATGTTTCCAAGGTGGTGCAGAGGCTCAGTTCTGGACTTCCATGGGATGCTCAGGCAAGGGACTGAGCATCCATAGTGGTACTCTGCACCGTGGGGGAAAGAGCTTGCCTGAACGTGAAGCCAGTCCCCGGCAGAGTGGTGACAGGGCTTGGGCACCCTGGCACGCCTGATGCTGGACACACCTAGGCTTTGTGGCTTTAATGATCGAGTTTGTTTTCGAAAGCCAGTTTGAGTTAAGCTTTCTTGCACTTTTCCAAGAGAACTGGCTGACAGAAAGTAATGAAAAGAGAAAGCAGGAGTGAAGTGGGTGTGTATGGCTGTGTCTAAGTGCTGAAGGGGCCCGTGGAGTACACTGATCGGGCAGGCTTGAATGGTATTTATGAATGGCAGCACACATGTTCCTTCTGTTGCTGTTTCTTTCTGCAATGCATTCTCTCTCTTCCTTACCACATCAACATAGCCTTGGAGGCAGAAACCTTTGCTAGGCCCAGGTGGACTGTCTTGTGGCATTGAAGTGTAGGCTTAGGTTTTCCACCTAATCTACTTTACTCAAGGTTCTTAAACACCTTTCCCTCCCCTCCAACCCCCCTGACCTTAGACAGGAGATTAGTAGGGAAAGGGGCCATAGACCTCTTTTATTATCTACTTTCTGTTGATTAGAATCATGGAAGAAAGCAGTTAAGACCATGAGGCAAGGTGGGGGAGAGGCTTGCTCTGGGGAGTGGAGCTATGTAGCCAGGATGGCATCTCCCTGGGAAGACGCTAGACTCGGCAGCAGGGGGCTGGGCCATTGGGTACTTCTATACTCCAAGGAGAGCTAAGACCCTTTTATACTTGGGGGCTTCTGTCTGACTTGGGGTCTCACAGCCTGATGGTGTCAGTGGTAGCTTTGTGGCTCCTCTGACACATTATGTCCCAACATGCGTGACCAGGACCGGCTCCCTGAAGCCAGGAGACCCTCCGAGAATGGTGGCTGTTTATATTCCATTTCTGTATCCTTGGGGGATTTGGCACAGGTCTTGAGCATGCTTCTAAAGTATGGTTCAGTCACTAAATGAATGTCTCCAGTTGTGTAAGTATTTGCTGTATCTTTTTAAGTCAGTGGGCAAGGTGGTAGCCTGGAGCACTATGGAAAGTTCCCTTCCATCTACAAATGAACAGATATCCCGGGGAAAATACAACACATAAAAGAAAGGAAATGAGAAGCGAGAAGAGGCCTCCAATTCATGTGAGGAGTGGGAGATGCTCACAAGGGTGGGAAACAACAGACGACCTGCCGAGTCTGCACAAGTCAGAATTCAAATGACACAAGACGATGAAAACCCTTCTCCCAGGCCTGGGCTCTTCATACCGGGTATGAGGATTAATCTCTTCCAAGAGTAAAGTGGGAAACTGAATTCTAAAAAAACTCACTTTAAAGTGGCTCAGCTAGAACCAGGCTGTGGTGAAGACAGGGCAGAGAACTCCAAAACCCTGCTTCTTTATGGGACTCTCACGGGCCGCAGCTTTGCCACTGACAGACTTACAGCAAAGGGTTGTACAGTGTTCCGGGAACTCATCATTTCAGAGGCAGCAGATGTAAAACACTTGTGGAAACTCAGACGCTCTGGCAATCCAAAAAGTAAATCTGTCAGAGTCTGCGGAAGAATGGTTCCTGACCCTCCCATGGCCACCACGGTCCTTGGATGCTCAACATGTTGTGTACATCGGCATTGCATTTGCACAGAACCTTCATACACCATGTACATTAAACCATCCCTCCAGAGCTCAGAACATGTAGCATGACGTTAATGCTGCGTGCATGGCTGTAAAACTACATTGTAGAGACCAGGACAAACTTTCAGAGCTCTTGGACCGTATTAGCATGGTGCCACCTAGGAGGGCAGGGAAGGCTTATGCTTCGAATGTACCTCTTTCTCCCATTTGTCCCTCTTGGGTGCAGACCCCAGTCTAGCACAGAGGAGGGAAGGTCAACCTAACCCGCAGGGACATCCTGGGTGCCTGACAATGCAGAAGCAGGGGTGTGTGTAGCTCCCATCTCTCTACTGTAGTTTGAATAAGAAATGCCCCCCTCTCACCAAAACGAGCTCATCTATTGGGGTATGTGCTGCTAGGTGATGGGCTTTGGGAAGATGGCAGGATCTTGAGAGCTCTGACATCATCAATATATTCAATACAATCAATATGATCAATGATGGATTCATAATATGGTGGCGTTATTGAGAGGTGGCGGAGCCTGGTTTGTGGGAAAAGGGCACTGGAGAGTGTCTCTGTGACTTGTAGCTGACCTTGGTTCCCTTAAACTCTTTTCTCTCTGCTCCTGGGCAGTCACGAGGTGAGTAGCTTCTGCTACATGCCCAGCATCAGTGGACCCGAGGACTATGACAGAAACATCCGAAATCATGGTCCAAAAGAATCCTTTTCACGCAGTACACAGCCTCCAGATGGTAAAACACCCTGTGGATGTTTGGTGGGAGGTGAGCAGTGGGAAAACCCAAGAGGATGCCATGTTATTGGAGCCAATTAAGTGTGTGGCATCGGGCTGTGCAGGTGGGGGGGGGGCTCCCTCCTGCCTGTTCACGTACTGTGTCTGGCTAGAAGATCGATGCCCCGCTTTCTCGTTCGGATACAATTAGAATGACTTCAGGCTGGCCTTTGAGCTCTCATGCACTGACATGGAAAGGGTGCTTGGCATCAGATGATGCTTAGCATCTATAGGATTCTGCTTTCCCCATTCCCCTTCCCTGTCTTCAAAGACTAAAAACTTTGGCATCAGCCAGCCCATAGCCTGCTAGCGTTGGCTACAGGAAAGGAGCAGAGAAGAACTGCCTCTTGAGCCATTCATTCATCTAGTCATCACCTGACCTTGACACGGTGTCATTCACTCTCTGGCACGTGGTTTTCTCATTCCAGACTCTAGGTTGCCTGGCCTTTATTATTCCCTTCAGCTTTATCCCTGACAGTGTTTCTTCTGAGGCCTCTACAACAGCTCTTTCATCTTCCTTAAGAACGAAGTTCTGGCTGGGCGTGGTGGTACACGCCTGTAATCTTAGCACTCAGGGAGGCAGAGGCAGGTGGATCGCTGAGAGTTCAGGGCCAGCCTGGTCTACAGAGTAAGTCCAGGACAGCCAAGGCTACACAGAGAAACCCTGTCTCAGAAAACAAAAAAAACAAAAATAAGAAAGAATGGAACTCTGATTGTATTGGGGGCCCACCAGCGCCATCAGACGCCATTGTGGGTGGCTCGGAAAATGACACAGTTCTCGCCAGTGAGATTCACGTTCAGGTTCTGAATACAAAGGCACAGGCTCCCTGGGTCATGTGCTTCTTCTAGTGTGGTCAGTTCTTGAGCTTGAATATAGGCACTGCAGCCATCTTGTGATCGTCGAACACCAAAAGCATACAGAGCAGAAACGAGAATAGGGGCTGTGGGGAAGGCTGACCCTACTTTTCTACTTTCTGGCTGCCTCACATTCTGCTTTCTCACAGCCTTGCAATCCTTCTATAAAATGAGAGTTGAGACCTCCATTGTGTACCATAGTTTTGAGGTCCAAGCTCTGTGATGGATAGGAGCTTACCATCTCCAGTGTCAAGCTCTTTCCTAGAGCTGTAGCTGTCCTAATGCTTAAATAAGGAAATTTGACTTTAAGGCAAAATGAAGAAGACCATTTGTTTCTCCTCATGGACCTGAGGTCAACCAGCTCTGATCTGTAGCCCATCAGCTATGCAAACAGGAAGCAACTATGCAAACATTTGGAGCTGCAGGAGGCTGGCCAGGGCCAGCGTCTCCCAGCTGTGAGTGCCTCAGAGGTCAAGGATGAGGTCCTTCCTCAGAGGACATAAGTTCAAAGCCACCCCCTTTTGGATGTCCTCCCCTGGCCTTGATCAGACCACCCTCTCTCAAGGGAGAGCTGTCCCTGGTGGCTCTTCTCCTGTTCTTTGTCCCTCCTCTCTGCTCTGTCACAGCTGGAGCTGGGGTAATTTTTTTTTTCCTTTATGAAATGCAATCTGCTTGGGTTTTCCTGGCTTGAAATGTTTCCATGGTTTCATGTTCTCCAAGGAACAGACAGAGGCTATGCTACCTTCCAGGCTCTAGATGGCTGGCATTTCCCTTGTTTCTTCAGTTAGGCTGACTTCTGTTTAGTTTCTGGAATGTTCTATGGTGGCCCTGAGGGCTTTGCCCATATTGTTCCTATTTTCTCAGCTTTTAGCTCCCACTTGGGGGCAGGCAACAGGCTAAGTCTGCAGCAGGAACACAAACACCCCAGCTGTAGCATTTGTCCGGCCTGCTGCCTCACATCTGTTCCTGTGGAGGTCTGTGCTTCCTGATTGCAGCCCAGGACAGGGGAGTTTGGCCTGTTCTGTTCACAGTCACATCCCTCACTAGGTAGACAGTGGCCCAGGGAAGATCTCAGCTGCTGTGCAGGTCAGGGGGGCAGGCCCATTCTGCCATGTGAAAAAATGAGCATCTGGCACAGCCAGGCAGAGCCTCACAGCCCGTCTGCTCTGCAAAGACTATAATCTGCTCCGGCCAAGAGCAGCAGGCTGGAGGAAGGCTTGCCAAAGTCACACATGTCAGCCTTGCTAGCATCGGTGCCCGGTCCCGAGACTAGCTTCCTGCCCGGGTCCAGCTAGCACAAAAGGTCACTCTAAATCTGTTTCCTCATCTGAAGAATAGGGTCATAACAGGACCCTCTTCGTTGGGCTGTCCTAAGGATCAACTGAAGCAAGCCCATAAAGTGCTTTTGCTCGGGGCCTGTACACAGCATGCAGTCAGTGCCAATCAGGATCAAATCGAAAAGCTAAGAATGAATATCACTGCTTGCAACCCACGAGTAGCAAGCAAAAGGATCCCGTAGATGACCAGAAGGTGAAAAGATGGATGGATCGATGGATGACCCGATGGATGGTCACGGAGTCCACAACGACTTAAGAAATGGAAGAACCATATGTATGAATGGCTGAAGACAGGACAGAGTACTAGAGAGCGCAGCAGAGTTGCGCGTCTAGATTTGAAGAACAGGACCGGCGGCTCACCTGTAACGCCTAAGCTCCGCCTCCAGTCGCTGCACTTGGCGCTGTAAGCGGGGAAGGCGCCTCGCCAGCGCCTCCAGCTCCCGCACCCGGTGCAGGCTGCGCAGCACCGCCTGCCGGGCCTCCTCGGTGCGCAGCCGCACCTCCACCTGTCCGCGCTGCAGCCGCCGGGCGCGCGCCTCCGCCTCCGCCAGCGCGCCCTGCGCTCGCTGCAGCTCGTGCGCCGCGGCTTCTGGGATGTCCGACTGGCTCTTCCAGAGGCCGACCTGTCCGCGGGAAGCCGGAATGAGTGCCCACTGCAGGAGCCCACGGGGACGTCTCCTGACACCACAAAGCTCGCTCACCGAATAGCTGGCGTGAGCGAGTAACGCATGTGTGTGCAATAGCCCCTCCCCCTTCCACACCAACAGGAGGAAAGCTGGACCGGGAAGCCCATAGTCCGTTCTTTGTATGTTGACAGTAATCCCCCAAAGTCGTTACTTCTAGGCCTAACCACTGCATCCAATGTACGCTGCTCCTTATTCTCTGGACTCAAGGCCCAGCTTAAATACCAGGCTGATGTTTCCGCCCTTCCTGAGATCTGTGCACTAACTGTCCTTGAAAACGGGGGTGGTCTGCCTTGTTCACTGGGAAGCTGGCACATGTGCCCAGTAGACACTTGCGCGCGAAAGATGGAGAGACCCTTTTAGCTAGTCTCAGACACCCCACACTTCACCCCACAGCGCCCTTCAAGGGTTCCCTCTGCCCCGTCTAAGGTTCCCCTGCCACACATAGGAACCATGCAGGCCACCTTGGCACCTAATTGTACTCTGCAGCGTGTAGGGGGCAGGAGGCACCAATGTTAACGCCAGTTTCTTCTGGTCCTCTTCCCACAAGGGCCCTTTTCTCCCTTGGTTGGCCACCTGCGCTGCCCTGAATGCCAAGCCAGCCGTTCACAGGGCTCAAGTGCTTGCTGACTGATCCCAGAGGCCAGGCTGAACCTGCAGTTCACTTAACGGCTCCACTTCAACAGCTCAGAGCGGGCCTCGCCCTCAGTGTTAGCCATCCTGTGTCCTTTTCACTTGGGCTCGAGGCCTGGAACTGGGGGATTCCACAGGTTTCGCTGACTTGGGGAAAGGCGGTCCTCCTGTTTCCCCTAAACCTTCCGAGTAAGGATACTTGCTGGCCCATCAGTGAGTGACTGCCTACACAGGCTCTTCCTTGAGTTAGAAGGGACCGGGGTGGGAAGCTGGGGTCTTACGGAATGGTAATTGGAGTGGGAGTTGGAAAGAAGGGAGCGCAGTGGGGAAAGGAGAGGGTCAGCTGAGGGACGAGTGGGCCAAGGTGGAGTGCCCACGTCTCCACCCCCGACGTCCCGCGCACCTGAAGAGCCAGGCAGCGCGCGTCACTGCTCTGCAGCGCAGCCCTTAGGTCCTCCACCAGCTCCCGCAGGCTACTGTTTTCCTCCTCCAGATGCGCCACGCGCTCGCCATGGGCGCCACCGCGCAGGCTCGGTGAGCCAGGCCGGCGGCGGCGGCGGCGCGGGCGGCGGAGGCGGATCTGGGTCTCGATGTGCTCGCTGAGAGCTCCGCGGGGCAGCCGGGGTCCCGCTCGGGTGCTGAAGTAGCCGCAGAGGCGGGCGTGGAACTGGCGGAAGGTGAGCTCCGGAGGGTCGGCGCGCAGGGCTAGGCGCGCCTCTTCCCTGGCGTCCGCCTCCCCTCCGGCGACCGTCGCGGCAGCCGGGTCCTCGGCGGCCGCTTCCGCCGAGCAAGCGCCCTCGGCGGCCGCCTCCCCTTCAGCGTTCAGCCCCAGGACGGCGCAGAGCGCGCGGAAGTCGGCGCGCGGCAGGCGGCCGGCTCCCCTGCAGTCCAGGTGATGGAAGACCTCCTGCAGATACTGATCCAGACCCGTGGCCAGCACCACGATCTCGTTCTCCACGCCGCGGTCCAGCCCGTAGTGGTGAGCCAAGGCGCTCAGCAGCCACTGCGTGCGCCGCGCGGGCCTCCGGTACGGGTCGGCCGCCGCGCCCTCCATGCCCGGACCCCGGCGGCTCCTCTCGTCCCAGCGGCGCCTTCGGACGGACGGCCGTCCCCGTCCGCGGAGGGAGGGGCCGGGCGGCCACCGCCGGGGCCGGAGAGGCTCGGGACCGTGTCCAGGCAGGCTGCGTGGGCCGTGCAGGGCGTCTGGGTTTGTCCCGGTGGGGGGCGCTGGAGCTGCGTGCTCTCTCTCTGGGGCTGTAATAGCCTTGCCCTACGCTCCCCATCACCCCCCATCCCCATCACTGTAACCAGTCCCTGGCTCAGTTCTTTTGCCCTCTCTAGGCCGTTCCGCGGCTGTCGCCAGAGGCGGGAGCGCTTGCATCTGCACTTGTGTTCTCTCGTACTTACAGGCCCTCGCTCCGGTAACCTGCCTGTGTCCTCTGCCCCAGGAGTTGAGAGGCCTCCTCTCCAGACTGCTTCCTGAACTCAACCTCCCCCTTCCTAACTAGGGTAGAGGAGGAAACCAACTTGGAAGTGGATGAAGTCAGAGTTTTGTTGAGAGGATAGTGGCTGTCTACCGTCGCCCCCCTTGGGCTCCTGGTGGTGACTTGGCGCTAGAGCTGAGTTTCTTCCTCGGTCTGGCGTGGGGGAAAGAGGGTTGTTTGCCCACCATTTTCTCTGGTGCCCTAGAACTGGATTCTGGAAGATGAACGACAGACCTGCGTTCTCCTGAGTGCTAACTGGCTTTTCCTTTCTCTTTCACAGAGAGATGTGGTGTTGGCACCTCCTGTTACCTGCCATGGGAACCTTTACCCAGCCACATTGGAGAAAAAGGCAAACTCCGCTGCCCTTGGAGAGTAAATAGGCAGACCTTAGTGCACACAGTTCTGACTTTAAATGTTAAATCCCATTTGAAAAGCATTATCATCTTGTTTCCGACATCATAGTACCACAGACCAGCACTTTGTCTTTTTTCCTACAGACCAAGCACTTTGTCCAAGGCACAACTTTAACTGGAATCAGAGATCCAAAACATTTTGGATATACATATACCTATATATAATAGTTATTATATGTTATATAAATATTATATATACTAAAAGCAATGGCAGTTTAGCAGAATAATATACAAGAATTCCACTTCTCAGCTTCTGCCTTAAAAAACCCACACGTGCAGCACGTTCATTCGCCACATTATTGACTATGATGGCTAGAAGCTGATACTCAGCAGGGGCCCAGCTAGGACAGATCGCCAAACAGGAAGAGGGAGGAAACATGCTGCAGTTTTTATGACTGTTAATAGCTATGTGACACTGCACAAAATATTGCTAGATGTATTTTACAAGATGCATATAAGGAACTGCAGCTACAAAATAGATCTAGTTTCTATTTCTGGTGACAGTGAGCCTTTTGCTTTTGGTGC
The DNA here is from genome assembly GCA_028658305.1 of Pachyuromys duprasi. Taxonomy (NCBI): domain Eukaryota; kingdom Metazoa; phylum Chordata; class Mammalia; order Rodentia; family Muridae; genus Pachyuromys; species Pachyuromys duprasi. The sequence goes on from CM053761.1 coordinate 52,118,688, forward strand.
CCTGGCTCCTGCTTAAGTGGGAGAAGATTTCATTATAAAAACTCCATTTGCATGTATGCTGGCATGACAGCAGAGAGCATCAGATCCCATTATAGACAGTTGTGAGCTGCCATGTGGTTGCTGAGAATTGAACTCAGGACCTCTGGAGGATCAGCCAGTGCTCTTAACCACTGAGCCAGCTCTCCAGCCCTGGGAGTTTGCATCCGGCGCAGTGGCACAGGCCTGTAGTCCCAGCACTCTGGGAGGCAGAGACAGGTGGATCTCTGTGAGTTCAAGGCCAGCCTGGTTTACAAAGTGAGTCCAGGACAGCCATGGCTACACAGAGAAACCCTGTCTCAAATAAACCAACCAACCAAACAAACAAACAAAAAAGATGTACACTACAGATATTAGTATGTTACAGTTGTCTAACAGAAACTACAATCTAGTACTTCAACCTTTCCACCCCTGCCCCAAGTAAAGCCAGGTACTACTGATTACCTTTAGCCTTCTGCTACCAGCAACTGCTACTTTCTGAATCCATACTTTGCCAATTCTAGACATCCATATAACTGGAATCACACAGAGGGTGACCTCGTGGGGCTGCAGAGAGGGCTCAGTGCTTGAGAGCACCGGCTGCTCTTCCAGAGGAGCTGGGTTCAGTTCTCAGCACCCGCATCTGTAGCTTCAGTCCCAGAGACTCGAAAGAGACTTCTGACCTCTTTCAGCACTGCATGCGCACGGCACACTGACACATACAACAAAATACCATACACATAAGATTAAGAAAGGGGAAAAAGTAAAAGGTGGTCTTCTTTGTACTGGATTTTTCCTTTCTTTTCTTTTCTTTTCGTTCTTTCTTTCTTTCTTTCTTTCTTTCTTTCTTTTGCATTTTCCTATATCTCTTTATGTGATTTTTTTGTTTGTTTTCGGAAAAAAAAGTAAAGCAAAAACTCCTTTTCTATTAAAACAAGTGCAGTTAATATTGAATAGAACATAAAATTTACATTACTTTTTGGGACAAAGTACTTTTGACAACAAAGACATTTCTATCTTGAGGTTGTGTCCCTAGCCCCAAGTGGGAGAAAACCCTGCATGCTCACCTACCTAACGTCATGGCCTCGGCCTCACTGATAGAAGGCTAAGAGCAGCAGAGTCAATGCTTACTCTTTTGGCAAAGCATGAGCAAATTACTTAAACAAGCAACACCTTAGGCTTTCTTGTCTTTTTTTTTAATTAACTTTTTATTGATTCTTCGTGAATTTCATGTCACGCATCCCAATCCCACTATGTCCTTATATCTGCCCTAGGCCCTTGCAACCTCTCCCCCCCTCAAAAAAAAAAAAGAAAAATAGAAATAATAATAATAAAAAATAACAAAGAACCACATCTCGTGGAAGCTGCGGTGTGTCACACAGCTGTGTACCAGCTTTTTAAGGAAACATATTTATGTGTTTATTACTCTGTTTAGTTCTGAGTGATACTCCATTGTACGGATAGACCACATTTTCGTTGTTCATCCATCAACTAATGAGTGTTAGGGTTTGTTGTGTGTGACTTTTTTTTTTTTTTGACAAAGCTGGAATCATCTAGGAAGAGGAAATGTCAACTGAGGAATTGCCTCCGTCAGGTTGGACTGTGGACACATCTGTGGGGTGGTTTCCTTGGTTAATGACTGATATGGGAGGGCCCATCCCCCTGCCTGTGGTGCCTTCCCGGGGCAGGTGGCGCTCTGTTGTATAAGAAAGCTGTGTAGAGCAAGCCAGTGAGCGTGGCTTCTCCATGGCCTCTGCTTCCGTTCCTGCCGTGAGTGTGCCTCCCTCAGTGATGCAGTGAATCTGGGAGACAAATAGACCTTTTCTTCCCCAAGTTGCTTTTGGTCATATTATTTATCCCAGCAACAGGAAGCAACCTGGGACAGATGGATCCTGTGGTCGTTTGACATCTTGAGGAATGCTGCCCGCCTCTCATTAAGTGCCCTCCCCATTTTCACTGACACTGTACCCCATGTGTTTTCCGTTGTGTCAAGCAATACAGAAATGTTCAACCTGTACTTTCTCCACAGCAGTCCCTGGTGCCAACCTCTTTCTTCAGGCTTGTGCCACTCAGCTATCCTTCACTGAACAGGTACCACAGCTGATTAGCTTCATAGGAGGAGAGAGGTTTATTTTGGCTCACAGTTTGCTTTGGAGATTTTTGGTAACGTACATGCACACATGGTGGAGTTAAAAATAGCATACACTTCATGGGTGGCATGGTGGTTTGAATAAAATGGCCCTTTAGGCCCCTAGGGAGTGTGGCCTTGTTATAGGTATGGCCTTGTTGGAGGAAGTATGTCACTGTAGGGGCGGGCTTTAAGGTCTCATACACTCAAGCTATGCCCAGTGTGGCTCAATCTCCCTCTGCCTTCAGATCAAGATGTAGACCTCTCAGCTCCTTCTCAGCCCCATATCTGCCTGCATCCCACCATGTTTCCCGCCATGATGCTTATGGACCAAACACCTGGAACTGTAAGGCAGCCCCAAGTAAATGTTTTCCTTTATAAGAGTTGCTGTAGTCATGGTGTCTCTTCACAGCCATGAAACACTATCTCAGACAGGTGGAGAGAAAGAGTATGGGACGGGGATCCACTGTCTTCCTCAAGGACACAACCCAAGTGACAGGCTACTAGGTTTCATCTCTTGAACTTTTTACCACCTCCCAATTGAAGCACCCAAGGGACCAAAGTTTTCACACACACGTCTTTGGAAGACATTGCAGATCTGAACTGTAGCAAGGTTTCCTTTATGCACGTCCTAGATCCTACTGTAAGGCTGTCTGGTGGCCCCACCTTTGAAACATGTCCTGAATCTGCCTCCTCCCTAGTGTGCTGTGGTCACTCTAGGCCAAGCTCCTAGCATCTCTCACCTGTGTGATTGCTTCACCTGCTCCAAAGGCTTGAACTTTATGTACTTAGATGCCAGCTTTGAGGGCTTGTAGAGCAGAGGGTTCCGCGCGCACCCTCCCCAATTCCATGCTGCTAACTGCTTTGCTGAAGGTCTCCTTCAAGCAGCAGCTTTCCTGGGCCAGATGGTATTGAAAACAAAGCTTCTCAGTGTCTTCCCATGGAGCTGCTGCGCAGCCTCCTGTGGCTTAGTGGTGAAGGGTTCATAATGGCGTGCTGTTAGGCCTGTCTATCTGTGGGCTGGGTTACTAGGCATCCCCTAAACAATCCCGCTCAGATCCAGAAGGCTTTTGTTGGAGGTTCAAAGCATGCAAACTCAGAAGGTTTGTGGGTTCTTTTGTACGTGCTGGGGGGTGGGGTATCCGTGGGGGAATAGTTGATGTCCTGGCAAAGAAGTTACTTTTGAAGTCAACTTGGGTATTGTTTGAGCTGCTTCCAATAGTGCACTGTTCAAAGTGGCATTGCAAAGTCTGGAAATACATTAAGAAACAAAAGGCACCCAAGATCCTGACAACATGTAACCCACAGTGTATTTGTGATGTGTTTATTCTACATTTTTCCATGTTTGGGGACATGAAAGAATTTTTTTTTTTTGGTGGGGGTTGCTGATAGAACTACTTTGTGGTGGGGCTCACAACAGATCTGGTAATTTAAAAGGGCGAAGCTTGTGGTTTGTAAATTAAGAGGACAGCAATTTTCTCATGAACAATATAGGGATAGGGAGTTGTGGTGGTTTGAAAAGGTGTGGCTCCCATAGATTCTTGAGTTTGGAGCAGCACTATCAGGAGGTATGGCCTTGTTAGAGTAGGTGTGGTCTTGTTGGAGGAAGTGTGTCATTGTGGGGGTGGGCTTTGAAGTCTCCTCTGCTCAGGCTGGCACTGGTCTGCTGCTGCCTGCGGGCCACCGTGCAACGCTCTGAGCTCCTTCTCCAGTCCAGTGCCACGTCTATCCATACACTGCTGTGCTCCCACCGTGATGATAATGGATTAAACCTCGAAAGCTGTAAGCCAGCCCCATTCAAATGTTAACTTTTATAAGAGTTGCTGCGGTCACGGTGTCTCTTGACAGCAATAGAAACCTAATGAAGACAGAAGGGTTTCACGGACAGTTTCTGCTCTACGCAGTGGCAGCCAGTGTGCTCATAGGCCCCGGACTGACATCGGCAGTTGGCGGAAGCTGTCAGAACAGCTCCTCGGGATCCTTCTGTGGCCATTGGTACTTGAACACAATATGGAGGCTGTATGTAGATGAGGCCTCAAACAAGACAGCAACAGGGTTTGTAGGAGCTGACTTTAGAAGTCACATGAACATTATTGGCTGACACACGGATGGATAGGAGGAATAGTGAAGAAATTGAGAGGTGGCGTATCCTCAGAAAACACACTGCCGCTGGTTCCTGAGCCCTATTCTTGGAGCCTTATCCCTTGCCGGGGATACAACATTCATGTTGTAGTCTAAGATAGCCTTGAATTTGTGATTCTCCTGCCTTGGTCTCTTGAGTAAATAGGATGACCGATCCAGCAAAATTTTATTTTTTGATGCATTCTGGGTAACACTGATATGCATTTAGGATTGGTGATGGCCCTTTAGCCTAGACCTATGGCTTCTCACCATGGGGAGTATGGCTGCTTTCCTAGATAATGTGATCAAAGATACTTCGAACCCTGTTGCCAGACCCCCTTGGAGCTGCCTGCTGCCTGCCGCTGCCTGCTGCCTGCCGCTGCCTGCCGCCTGCTGCTGCCTTTAGGAGCTGCAATACCTCCAGTCCCAGGAGTATTTTCAGCACTTCTTGGTTCACAGAATGCAGGAAGCAGAGTGTGCTCGAGGCGAACAGGCTTCCTTAAAAGGGGCTTTCGGCAGTTCGGTGTTGAGCCCTTACAGTTTTTCTTCAAGTTAGTTTTTATCTTGGATTAACCCAAGGATTCCGTTTACTATGCCGTATTCTGGAACATGCTATCGGGGACCTAAAAAAGTGACCTCTGGGAGGCTTGGGACTTGTTTCCAGCTCCAACCAGGTGGAGTTCTGCTCTTTGCCTCAAAGTGGGGGACAGTTCAACTTCAGCAAGCGAATGTATGTTAAGCCTGGAGTCCTGTTTTCCACATTCCCCATTGCACATACTGCTAGTTCCTGCTTGCCCTTTGGTGCTGTGGACCGAAAACCATCTTGCCATTCATCAGTTTTCTATGAACCTGTCATGAGTGTTCACCCCTCTAGGCCTTGTATACGCCATTTCTTCTGCGTGGGCTATCTCCTGCTTTCACTGCCCTGTCTGCTTTCCTTACTCCTTGAAGTCCATCCATGTTCCAACTGGCCAGTCCACTGCAGGTTGTTTCTCTCTGGCTCAGGCCACTTGGTGTGCTGTGGCCTTCCGGGGCAGGGGCAGCATTTGAGGGGTTTAACCAGGATGCTTCAGTGAGGGTGGGCTTTGCAGTGGAGTGCAGGCTTTGGTGAGCAGGGGTCTAGATTTCAATCCGGTGCTGTGTGCCTGTGGGTAGACTGCCTCACTGCAGAAAATCTAACGAGAGGTTTTGGGGGTCTGAGGTCTATTGAGACTATCGCTTCCTTTAGCTTTATTTAAGTGTTGGAGGCGGATGTAGACAGAACTATAGAGAGGGCCCGCAGGGTCAGGTCTACAATAATAGCTACCGAACTGAGAGTGAGTTTTTAAAATATTGGATGAATGAACGAATGGGCGAAGGCAATAACTGCTCTCCACCTTTTTGACTGGTCTGCTGCACCGAGCCTGCGCAGAAGCCATGTCATGAGAAGCCCCATCTCCCCTGCTCTCTCCCAACCCCCATCCATAGAGAGCTCCTCCTTGAAAAGTTCAAACTCCAGCGATACCTAGAAGAAGCCTGCAGCCTTGAGTCGAACTCAGGGGGAGGAAGGAAGCCCCGCCCCCACCCGTGGGCTGAGGTCTCCTGGCAACCGCCTAACAAAGTCTCTTTGGGATCTGTTACCCTTAGGCCTGCTCCTAGCTTCTCTGATCCGAGTGGCTGCAACTGCGCAGCAGGTACAAGAGCCAATAGGTGTGCCTACTCACAGGTAACCCTCATGCCCTTAGGTTCAACCTTTATTTCACCCCAGAAGCCCCAGGTCCCCGAGGCACCGACTGCCTGGCAGCCAGGGTTCTGCGTCTTGAAAGCTGAGTGCTGTCCCCGCCAGAGCTCTCTGTGTATTGTCAGGGCAGCTTGCCAGCTGTGCTCTGTGCCAGCTCAGTTCCGTCTTCTGCAAGTGGCGGCTGCCTGTTCTGTGCTGTTGCCAAGTCTGGAACTCTGCCGCAGCCTCTTGAAAGGACTCAGATCGCCTATGTTCCCGTGAATCCTGAGTCAGCGGTGAATGATCCCTATACCAAGAGCACCCACTGACCTATTCCTGATTTCAGAGAGAGGGGCAGCTGGGTTCAGGTCGGAGAAACGTGGCTGATCTTCACTGCCAGCCTCCACTATGGTTTCTTTACCCATTCCTTCTCCACCAAAGCCTGGGACATTGGAGACAAGACAGAGATGGGACCGGGAGGGCGGGCCTTTCTGCACCGGGCAGGCTTACTCCTGGGGTCTTTGCTGTGTCCCGCCAGGACTATTCGGGTGCTGGGCACGATGTCCCTGGAGGCCTGGAAATGGGAGGAGGAGGAAAGAACAAGTGTGGGGCCCGTCTCCTCGGCCAGCGCTTGCCAGTCAGCGAGCGAATACGAGACAGAGGAGTACCTGAAGTCCAGGACCCCAGAGTGGGGCTCTGAGTACCAGTTCAGCAGCAGCCTGCATTCCTCCGAGGGGCCTTCCTTCACCTATAACGCTGACGTGCCACAGGTCGTCCCCTGCACCTTCATTATCTCACTGGCCATCCCCCCAGTAGCGCCAGGTAGGTGCTAAGGCAGAGCTCCTGTCTCTGGGCAAGGTGGGGCACTACTGGCTTCCTCTGGGAGTTGAAGGGACATATCCTGCCTTCTCCCCTTCACCATTCCCCTCCCATGGTAGAGTAAGCTGGCACCAACTAGGGCAGAGGTCAGAAAAAGAACAGAAAATGTGGGTCCAGCTGTTGGCTAGGCATGAAAGTGATTGTGTGACTTTCATTTAGTCCACTTAGAGGCCCTGAGAAGCAGGTCATACTCTCCCCTCCCCTCCCCTATCCTTCCCTGCCCTCTCTTCCCCGCCCCTCCCCTCTCCTCCCCCTCCCTCTTGTCCCCTCCGCTGCTTTCCCCTCCCCTCCCCTCTTCCCCTGTCTCCTCCTTTTCTCGTGCCCCTCACCCCACAGCTGAACAAACCCTGCAAAAATTAAGACTTGGTTCCCATAAACTGTCCATTACCCAATAACTTGCTTAAACTATGTCCCAGATTTATTGAGCAAAGTCTCTTTAGTCAAGAGGTATGTCAATTTACTAGTGTAGCTGACACAAAAGGGACCCCACACTCACTGATTGCAAACAGGAGCCATTGTTTTCTTCGTCAGGTCGCCAGTCTAGGCTGGGTTCCGGGTAAGTAGCCTTCCCTCCTTCGTTTCTTGTGTCTTTAGTTTTACTAGCCCAACACTTGCTTTGTATGGACAGGCCTGTGCAAAGGGACAAAAATCTAGTCTATGGTGATTTCATACACATGTTAATAGGGCATTTATTAGATTGGTCTACAGGATGTGGTCTGGGTAGTCCAATGATGAATGTTTCATACTGCAGAGGCCAAGACTCTAGGAGTTGTCCACTGTAGAGGGCTGTCTCTCTAAGCACTCCTAATTGGGTGTGGAAGGTGTGGAGGATTCTGGGAGAGCCACTGATTTGGTCTGTTAGAATTCTGAGGACATTGGCTCTAATAATCAGTACCATAGGACAGGACAGATGAACTTGTCAGGGAGAGTGAGAACAAGGAAGCAAAAAAGCAAAATTTTCTTCTCTGTTCTTTTATTTGGGCTGACACTAAAAAGTGCTGCCCAAATTTTGGGTGCATTTTCCTGCTTCAAATAATATAATCAAGAAAATTCTTCATAGGAGTGCCCAGTAGTCAAATTCATGACCATGATTAGCCATAGTTAGATATTAGCTATCTAAATGCTTAGATATCAATACCTAAGCATTTATAAATGTCTCTGTGTATGTGTGTGTATGAGATCCTGCAATCCTAGTTCACTATTTGGTTTTAAAAATTGACACCTTACACTGGGCCTGGTGGTAAACACCTTTAATCCCAGCACTCGGGAGCAGGGTCAGGCAGATCTCTTCGAGTTGGAGGCCAGCCTGGTCTACAAAGCAAGTCCAGGACAGCCAAGGCTACACAGAGAAACCCTGCCTTGAAAAACCAAGCCAAACCAAAACAAAATTGACAACTTAGGGCTGGTCAGTGGTGGGCACACCTTTGATCCCAGCACTCAGGAGTATAAGGACAGATCTCTTTGAGTTAAAGGCTAGGACTGTTACATAGAGAAACCCATCTTGAAAAAAATTTTTTTGATACCATAAAGACACTGCAACTAAACAAATCTGCACCGCACTCTGATCCTGCCCTGCACTGGTGGGCATTTGACTTGCTTCCAGAAACGTTCAGTTACTGCTCTTCAAAAGACATTCCCTCTCTTCCTTTCTCTGCTCTTCCTCCCCAGACCCCTGTGTTTGTGTGTATGTGTGTGTGTCTGTGTGTGCATGAATATGTGGAGGCTGGAGTTCAGCCTCAAGCAAGTGTTGTTCCTCAAGATGTCTGCATTGTATTCTCAGACCATGTCTCTTACCGGGCCTGAAACCCATTGATTGAGACAGATTGACTAGTCACTGAGTCCTTAGGACCCTCCTGGTCTGCCTCCCAGCCCTGGGATCATAAGTATATGCACCCATACCTTTTCTTTTTTTTTTTTTAAACTAAGGCTCTCATGCTTGTGTGGCAAGCATTTACAATGGAGCTATTCCAGCCCTGGCATAGACGTTTTATCTTTTTGAGACAGGGTCTCATTATGTTGCTCTGGCTGTCCTGGGACTCACTATGTAGAACAGGCTAGCCTCAGATCAACAGAGATCTGTCTTCCTCTGCCTTTCAAATGCTGGGTTTAAAGGCAATCAGCTCAGCGCCCAGCCTAGATATTCTTATGTATACATTTTTGTGCATGTATGTGGTTACTTCTGAAAGGAAAAAATATCAGCTCAGGACCCCCGGCGCCATGTTCTCAGCAAAAAGAAAATTTATTTGCCCCAGAGGGACAGAGGTCAGGAGTAAGGGACAAAGATAGAAGATACAGGGAGAAGGGGAAGAGAACAAGAAGGGGGAGAAAAGGGGCAAGGAGGAGGGTTAGCAGCGTTTGTCCCAGAAGACAAAGGACTACATCTGGATAGAGAGGAGACAGATGTAGCACATAGAAAAAGGCACAAAGGGAAACCCCGTGTTAGGGTGAGGTGTTTAATTTTAGTTGGGCATTTTGATTAGGTGAGCCAAAGGGGGCATTGATAGCTGGACCTTGGTAGTCAGCCTCAGGAGGAGGAGGAAGTGGCCAAACAAGGGACTAGACCTTGGTGGTTAGCTTCAGGAATGTAATCTAACAGGTTTTTGTTTGTTTGTTTTGTTTTTGTTTTGTCTTTTTAGCAAGGCAGAGGGAATGATGGGGAAGGGCAAGGCCTGCCAGAGCCATCCTTGCCGAATTTGAGGCCGTCAGGGCAGGAAGTCAAACAGCAGGAACCTGGTTCAGAGACCATGGAGGAGTGCTGCTTAATGGGGTGCTCCTCATGGCTTGCTCATAGAACCTAGAACCACCAGCCCAGGGATGGTCTCACTCACAATGGGATAGGTCCTTCTATGTCAACCACTGGTTAAGAAAATGCCCTACAAGCTTGCCTACAGCCGGCTCTTAACAAGACATTTTCTCCATTGAGGGTCTCTCCTCTCAGACACCTCTAGCTAGCTAATACAAAACTAGCCATCACATGAACCTTTAAATGTACAGGAGGTACTGCCTTCAATTATCAAGACTGATGTGGAAGTGTGAGCCAAATAAACCCTTTCCTCCCCAAGTTGCTGTTGGTCATGGTGTGTCATTGCAACAATTCAAACACTAAGACCGTACAACTGCCCATAGCTTGTTCGAATCCAAATCTAAATAAATGGGCAAATAGCCAGATATGGTGGTGCACACCTATGCCTACAAGAATTGGACAGTAGCTCTCAGTTCCAAACTGCCTAATGCTAACTGCTGTGGCAGCCCAGGAATGAAGCAATGGCTGCTGGCAGGGGTTAAGGACCTGAAGTTGCAAAACTGCAGCTTGGGCTGGCGATGAAGCAAAGGGAATGTGTCCAGCATGTCCAAGACCTGGGCTCTATTCCTACCGTTGCAAAACAAGACAAAAACAGCCAAAACTGAAAGCAAACAAACAACCCCCCCAAAAAAATGCAAAAAGAGAAACAAAAGACAAAATAAACAAAAGCCCAGAAATAAAAAGTAAAAGGTAGCTTTAAAGATAGTTATATTTTAGGGTTTGGGTGATGGCATACTTCTTTAGTCCCAGCAGTTGGGAGGTAGGTGGATTTCTATCAGTTTGAGGTTAGCCTGGTCTACATAGTGAATTCCAGGCTAGCCAAGACAACATAGTGATACCCTGTCTCAAAGAAATATAGGAAATAGATGAGAGACCATCACATTTAGATTCTTTATTCTATAGATGATTATATTTGGCTTGGATGGACAGCTGGGTTTATACTTAAAGTTCTTGGGAGGAAGAGTGTCACTTGGGTCCAAAACCTGAGACCAGCCTGGGAACCTTGCTGAGATCTTGTCTCAAAGAAAAACCAGCCAACTGAACAAATGTGGCTGGTGTTCCTAAGCGCCCTCTTATGGTACAAGACTCAACCCAAGAGCTTCCTTTAGGCTCCTGTCAGACTGCTGGTTGCTGGGGTTCGCCATGGCTGAGCCAGCCTTCCTTCCTTATCTCATCAGCTGCCTCCTTGACAGGCGCAGCGTCACTCATGACGTTTTCTCCAGGCTGTTCCCTCTGTCTGGATGGCTGCCACCTTTGCTTCTACCAGACCCTGAGAAGGCGGCCTGGGAGGCAGGTTCCCAGCATTCGGTCATACCTCAGAACCCTGTTCGTGCTTCTACCAGACAAGTCACCTTGTCCTGAGATTTTTGGGGGTCTGATTTCGATCTTCCTTTTAAGGACAGGCTTGGAGTGAGAAAAGCAAGGTGCCTAACACAAAACTTCAAGGAGAACCCAGGCTCAGAGCCATGGCCTTCAGCTTTGTGGGCACTGTGCATAGTCTCACGCCGTGCCTCTGCGGGCCTGGGCCCAAACCTTCTCTCCTGAACCTTAGTCAGCTTTGTCACCGAAAAAATCCTAGAGATACTCAACTCAACTTAATAATGAGGAAAGGCTTGTTCTGGCTTGCTGTCTCTGACCATGATCACTCAGATCACGATTACTTTGGGGACTGACAGGAAGTAGGACATTATGGTGGAAGTGCTGGGGAAGAAACTGCTACTCTACTGTCAGCCACAGTGGGGGCTGGAGGCGAAGACAGACAGAGGGAGGAAATGCTGGTTCCCCGGTGTCGCCTCTGAGGAGGTCCTCCCACTGACCTAATCTCCTCCGACACCCAGCTCTTAGTTTCTGCTACTTTCTGATGATGGCACTGAGCAATGGGTGTTTTGGAGACATTCCCAAACCATAGTAGCAATCTTGCCAAGGCTCATTAATCTTGTGTCTTGTAGGTTTTAAAGGAAAACTAACATTTGAGAAAAAAAAAGCCCTTAAATCAGACAACCGGGCTGCAAAGCCTCGACAGTTCTACCACATTGAGTATTTTTTCTTGCCTGATGATGTAGAGCCCCAAAAAATTGATATTGTCGTGTTTCATGGTGTGGCCAAAGTGTTTATGGAGTCAGGAGTAAAGGTGAGTGGTGTGTGTGTTTGTGTGTATGTGTTTCTTTGCATGAAGTGTCACATTCAGGATGTAGCCTGGGTCCCACTGACCTGCAGCAGACCCATGAGTGACTCTTCCTAGATATGTGGGATCGTAGGGCCGCCTTAGGACTAATGAGTGAGAAGCAGAATGGACCTACAAATGCAATTACATGGCTTCTTTAGATAGTTTTATTCCATAGGTTCTTGAATGTATCCTAAAACAAGGTTATTTTATTTTATTTTTTAAGTACTGAGCATTCACTGAGCAAATCCCTGAAGGTTCTTTTCTACTGTGTGTATATACACACATGTGTGTGACTGTTCATGTGCAAGCCTAGTCCAATGTGCATGCACACATGAAGATTCCTGTAATTGTTTGGCTCTGGGCATTGCTTAGAAGTAACCATCAAGGGTACTCTGCATGCATTTGCTTAGACTTTAGTCTTCAAGGACCTGGTGGCCTGACAGGGTCCAGTCCACAGGACCCACTTCCCTGGGATTGGAGCTGAGAGAGAGGCAGGAGCAGAAGCCAGTGGGGCAGTGTCATACCTGGCCAGTGGGGCTAGGCAGGTGGGGAGTGCCTAGGCTGTAGATCGGTCCTTCATTTCCCAGAGTCTCTGAACGCTGTTTTACACAGACTGTGAGGCCGTGGAAAGAAGGTGACAAAATCTGGGTGTCATGGAGCCAGACTTTGAACGTCAATATGACAAAGGAATTGTTAAAGAAACTGAATTTCCACAAAATCACTTTGAAGTTCTGGGACACCAGGGACAAAGTTTCAAAAAAAGTCAGGTATCACCGGCTGAAGGCAACGGCACATTTGGAAGACCCAGAAACTTTAGGTAAGTTGGATGTTTTTGCTTATATTTTTGATGTTTCTGGAGACATGTTTTCTTACTACAGGTTGGATATATGTCCTCCAGAAACTTAAAGTCTGAAGTCAAGTTGACATCATAGCTTAAGTGGAAAATTCCATAGCTGAATTCACATGACAGATCACGTGATGTTGGACAGGTCAAAACAAAGGCTCATCAAAGTACCTTATAGTAGAGTGGTTTTCAACCTTCCCAAGGCTGTGACCCTTTAATTCAATTCCTTATCTCCTGATGACCCCCAAACACAAAATTATTTTCATTGCTACATCATAACTAATGTTACTGTCATGGATCGTAATGTAAAGATCTGTGTTTTCTGATGGCCTTGGGTGACCCCTGTAAAAGGGATCTCGACCTATAGGTGGGGAACCACTGCCTTACAGCTTCTCCTCAGGACTGTGAGTGGAGCGTTCACACAGCAGGAAAGGATCTCCTGTTTAGAGTCCTGCTCCTCCCCATATGGTGCTTCATTTGCATATGAAAATATCCCCAAATCTGAAAAAAGTTCCAAGCCCCAAGCATTTAAGGTAGGGGTTTTTAGATTTGTACCTTTAGAGTAAAAGCCAGTGTTCCTTTGAGCCCGCATTGGATTAGCCAAGTGCCCACACTGCTTTCTGTACTGGGATGTACCACCCACCCAGGCACACCTGGGGAGTCACGGTGCGTCTGTGCACTTGGGCAGTGCCTATGCAACTCCCTTATCTTTGGCGACCTTTTGGTCCAGAGTATCGAGTTCCCATCACTGCCCTGTCTTCCCAAATTGATATTGTATGCTTACTCAAAATTAAAGAAGCAAAAGGAAGGTTTGGCTTGTGTGTCCAGCTCAGTGGTAACACGTATGTGTTGCACGTATGAGTTCCTGGATTCCTTCTCTGGTACTAGGAAAAGAAACAGACTGTTAAAACTTCAGCCTCCTCTGGCTGGGATGATGACTCAGTTGGTAAAGTCCTGCCATGCAAATACGAGGACCCAAATCTGACCTTCCAAAATTCATGTGTAAAAGATGGGTGGGGTGGCACACACCTGTGATCAGTTTTGGGGAGGTAAAGATAAGGGTTCCCTGGGACTTGCGACCACCAGTCTAGCCAAACTGGTGGGCTTCAGATTTAGTGAGAGACTGTTTCAAAAACTAAGGCGGAGAGTGATAAGGCGAGACCTCTGGGCTCTGCACTCATCTCCAAACATGCACACGTGCACACAAATCCCACCTCTTCAGGACAGCATGCTCACGTTTGAGTACCCCCATTTCAGAGGGCTTTTGTTGTTGTTCCGCTGGGAGTAGAGTCCAGGGTCTTGCACATGCTAGGCAAACCTCTACCTTGAGTTCCTACCCCAGCCTTTTCTGTACCCCTCTCCCAAGTTTAATTTGAGACAAGATATTACTAAGTTGCTCAGGCTGGCCTGGAACTTTTGCTCCTTCTGCTTCGGCCTCTCTAGTGCTGGGATTGCAGGGAGATTCATTACAGCACAGATGTTTACTTTTGTGAGTACACTTAGATTCGATTCGTCTGAACCTCCCTGAAGCAGCAAGCAGCGTGGGGAGAGGCTGTGATGTCACAGCCATCTTGTCCCATCTCCTCCTCCTCCTAGCTGCAGGCTGTGGGCAGGCTCTTGAACATTCTGCTCATCTGTAAAACAAAGGAGTTAGTAGGCACTCCTCTAGCGTGCTCTAGGCGGGTGATGAGAATGGCCTTCTAGAACTCAAGCACCAGGACAGAGTGTGCTGTCCTCGAAGAACTTAAAAACTAGGATGAAGGAGCAGCTAAGGGGCGGGTGCTGGGTGCAAATTCTGTGACTCTGATGCTTAAAGAAATAGAATCTGTGGGCCTCTGTGCTGTTTTTGTTGTTGGCTTTCAGCCAAGAGCAGTCACCCACATTACAGCGAGCTGAGACCACCCTTCAAGAGGAGGGGGAGAGGCAGAAGCACACACATTTGTGTGTCTGGGAAACTTCAGCTTCCTGGGTTACTTTCTTGAGGACCACTTTGACATCTCAGGCTCGGGACCTGCAACCTGTAATTTTTCCTTGGTGCCATGGGCATTGTTGATATTTTGGGCCAGGTGCTCCCTGGTTGTGGGTTTTCCTATGGATGAAAGACTGTTTCGCAGCGTCCTAGGCTCAGAAATCCTTCATATATTGCCAGCTGTCCTCAGTGGGCTCAATACACCACTCCCCAGGATTCACTGATTGAAGCCTAAACTAATAATCATAAGGTTTCTATGGGAGAAGATGGGACCAATATATACATTTTGTCACTCAGACCCGAAGGAAAGAGTTTTATCCTCTGGCTGTGGGCACAGGATACCTACAGGTGTCTCCTGTGGCTTCTAGGGTCATTGTCAATAGCCTCCCTGTGGGTCTGTCTTTTGTCACAGATATCTAGTAGTCACCTCATTTCCTGGGAGCCTAGATTTGCTGAGAGGCCTATTCTGGATTGTGGCAGGAAGGATGTTTGTTTGGTCGATCATGTGCTAGAGGCCAGTGGTCTTCATGGGACATCAGTCCCAGAGCTAGCCTTCATGCCGCCTCTGTGGATGCTCAGCTCTGGGTGAAGACAGCATTGTTCACAGAATCCACAGATGCTGTGAGGGCCCCTCCTATGTCCTGTGTTCCCGACCGTCCTCTCCCAGCTCCTGCTTGCCCTACAGCGCTGTCCTGTGGCAGTCTGCCTCAAGTCCCCACTGTCTTAGCATCTTTCTCCTCATCCCTGTCTCCTCTCTTCAGCCACTAGGGCCCGAGTCTCCCCAACGATCCCTGTGTCTCACTGAAGGCCTTTTAGGACTTTCTCCCTCGGGTTCCATTCTTGCTGGAGTGCCCACCAGGTCCCTGGGCTCCTGACAGGGCTGCTTTCTGGCAGCTGGCTACGTCTTGGGATGGGGGTGGGAGGGCTCTCAGTCCCATCGCTTTCTCCAAAAATTTTATCTGCCTTCAACCCTTCAACAATGAGTCAAATTTAACTTCTTTTTCTTTTCTTTCTTGAAGTTTCCATGATCTTCACTTCTTCCACGTATTCGTGGGGTGCTTGATGCTGTTGTGTGTGGGACGCTCCATGCCAGGAGAGGGACTGGCCTGTGGGTGCAACTTTCTGGCTGAAAACAAGGAGTGCTTGTGGACTTGGTTCCTCTGTGGCAGTGCTTCTCAGATCCCTAACGCTGAGACCGTTTAGCACAGCTCCTCATGTTGTGGTGACCCGTCCACCCCCACCACCATAAAGTTATCTCGTTGTTCCTCCATAAGTGTAATTTCGCTACTGTTATGAATTGTAATGTAAATGTATGATGTCAGGGTACCCAATAGGTGACCCCCCAGAGGGATCATGACCCCACAGGTTGAGAACCAAGGACTGATTGGTTGAGCTACCTAAGTATCAGCTTCCTCACGTATAGACGCGGAACAGGCCGACTCCTTCCAGCCAGTGAAATGTGGAGATCCCACAGGGGCTTAGGGGAAGCTGAGGCAGGAGCACCTGGCCCCGTCAGACGTGTGACGGGGTCCCCGGGTATCTGGTGGTAGCGTCATGGATTATCCTTTTACCATTGGCTGCATGCCCCTGGGACGGGCCAGAAGACGGGGTGTGGCAGGCGTCCGGCAGGCAGTTTTGACTGATCCATTTTCTCATTCCAGAGGAAGTGAAATTTCTGGTTTTAACTCAGAAAAAGTTGTTTTCAAGTGGCGGTGATAAAGCCAACCCTGCTGCTGAGGTGCTGAAAGAGGAGAAGTCACAAGGTCACCAAGAAAAGGCAGAAAAAGAGAAGACAGAAAAAGAGAAGACAGAAAAAGAAAAGACAGAAAAGGCAGACAAGTCTGCCATGAAGTCTCCGCAAGGTGAGGAGTGAGGGCCGTGGACACCTGAGCTCAGCATTGTGCTAGGAGACCAGCTCAGCACGCGGCTCCTAGAGCCCATGGCCCATCCAGCCATGGCTCCTGTGCCCCTGGGTGGCTTGATTTTGATTCTTCTCTCTTGCACTGCACTGTCCTCCCTTCTCTTTCATTCCTCCTCCCTTAAATTTTTGAGCCAGGGTCTCCCTAAGCTGGCCTGGCTGGCCTTGAATTTGAAGTAACTCTCCTGTCCTAGCTTCCTAAATGTTGGAACTGCAACTGTAAGGCAGCATGCAGCTGATTTAATGGATATTTTTCTCACATCTTAAAACACACACCAATAAGACATGTCTGAAGTTAATTTTAAGTGAAAATCCAGTCACTATAGAAAAGCATAGGAAAGTGAGGATGTGCTCTATGACCCCACTGCCAAATGCAGCTAATGAGACATTTTGGTTGTCCTGTTACATCACACCTCTCTGTTTCTGTTCTAGGATTCATTTTTGGTTTTGTTTTCAGCATGTGGGTTTCCCTGAGATACAGACAGTGCTTCCGTCTTCTGAGAGGGTTTGCATGTCTCCTGAGTCCCTGAGAACTGTCTATAAACTTCATTTGTGGTGGCGCTGTAGTATTTTATCTAATAAGACTGTAATGTGGCTGACAGTTCCCTATAGTTGGGACTTGAGACTCTCAGAGTGCTTTCAATGCTGTATTCTACAATATATCATCCATCAGCAGGGCAGAAGTGGGCACTTTCCCATTTAGTAGGCCTTCCTCCTCCTCCTAGGTGACTAGGGTTCCACTTGCCTTCATGGGCTTAATCATTGGAATGAATCTGACGTGTGCCTTTCATTCATTAACAAGCCCTTCTTTCTGAATGCCGCTGCTGCGTCAGGTCTCTGCCAGCATATGTGTCACTGAAGTGGGTGGGGACATCATTTGCTGTGAACTAGCACAGAGTGAAGCTTTCAGACTCTTGGTAACATTTGGTTCTCACCAAGCAGAGACCGAAAGCCCTTCTAAGAACATCGAGGAACCTGAGAAGTTGCTGAAGATAGAGGACCCTTGTATGCCTAGGTAAGGACTAGGGGCTGCCTCAGGTGGGAGTCAGGGGCCTGCTCACTGAGTCGCTGGACCCATTTTGCTCATATTGGTTAAAGTGGAGCTGAAGCAAGCTAGGACCTGGGAAAGGTCAGGGAAGGGAAGGGAGCCAGCTGTGACGCTAGGCATCCACTCTCTGCAGGGAGTGCTAGACCTCAGCTGACCCTCAAATGTTAGGTGGTTTGGCTGTCAAGCTCCACTGTCTGCACAAGACGATGGGTGCTGTCAGCGAGTTTCACAAAACCTGAGTGCTGGAATTTGGGGGCAGCCAGGATTCCAGCCCACAGTCCCAGCCTGCGGAGCCTCAGCGAGGGCTTCCAAAAGGTTGCTGCCCCGGAACTCAGATAGCCAGGCTGGTTCTGGAGAAGCAGGGACGGAGAACAGAAACACAGCTGTGGTGTGTGTGACAGGAGAGCCAGGAGCACAAGCCGCAGGCCCCAGGGGCTTCCTCTTCTGGTGTCCGGAGACCGAGCCTCACCGCTGCCCAGGCAAGGCTCAGGCTTTCAAGGTCAAGCCGTTCCCCCACCCTAACCTTCTGAGTGTGGGACTAAGGGTGCAGGTCAGCATGCCTAGATAACAATTTTGACTTTTAGACATGGTTCTTAGTTGAATTTGCATATTAACTTGAGAAAATTGACCTCTCTCTGCTGTCACCTCACCCCCAGCAGAAGCAATCACAGCCTATCATTTTTCTCAACTCGCACCCTCCTTTCTAGACTTAAGTGGGATAATATTCACTTCCTGGATGTGGGCTCTTAGATGATTCATAGTTTTAGCTACTTTAAGCTTGTATTATTTTTCCTCGCATTTTCTAGTTGGTTTGAACCTTTGTTTGTGCAAGCGTGGCCCACTCTATTACCATTACTGGAGAGACTGGTAGACTTAAGAGTCTCAGGCTGCTCCAGGCTCCCGAAGCATAATCCACATTTGACCAAATCCTAGGCCATTTCCCATGCATATAGTTTTAAGAAGTAAGGATGAAGTGAGTACATTCTTAAGATATGGCACCCATGTTTTCTCTTCACTACCCTGTTTCTGTGAGGACTTTCTAGACGGACCACAGTAAAAACAAACACTTCTTTGGGTGGATCAACCATGACGGAGATCAAGGAACTCATCGAGAAAACATCCGTGAGCAGCTTAATAAACATGATGGAAAAACAAAAGTCTCAAAGTAAGTTAAGATGGGATTTGTTGTTTCATGATATGACTAGACTTGAAAAGTTAGCAAGTATTTCAATTTAAGGCACTTTAGTAAGATTGCTATCTGATTATACTGTACTATAAACACTTTAATTTGTCCATCAACCCATTCATCTGCTCCCCCTTCACCCTGACACCTGCCGCTTGTTCTTTGGGGATCAACTTCATTTCTGAGGCTTACTCATGTCCGAGTACGTAAGGGCCTTTATTCTGACGATTGCAGAGCACCCTGTCAGATAGGTACAGCTTCATTCCATTCTGTCAAGGGATGCTTGACACCATTGTGGTGTGTGCTCCCATGGCTTTTGGGAGAAGACAGCTGGCTTTGGTTGTTCTTGCCTAGGTTGGACTTCTTGGACCCCAGCAATCAGCGTCTGGGCTCTTCGCTTTGACCCATGTCCGGTGCCCAGCCACATTGGCTCTCCTGACCTGGCCTCCAGTGAGGCTGTACAGCATTTCAGAGGCTAGCGTAGTCTCAACTTTACACTTTCTGCTCCACACCGTCAGCTAATGACGGACGTTAGTGTTAGATGGCCCTCCCAGAGAGGGCTGTGACACCCTTTGACTTCCCTTGTGGTATCTTGCCTCTCCCTAGTTTATACTCTGGCTAACACCCGGGGAAATCCTTCCTTGGCTGATGCCAGTGCAGTTCAGGAGATCTGTTTGGTGAGTCTGAGGTCTATTCTGGAGTTCATTTCAGAGATGGGATGGGATAGCCCTGCAAATCTCACTTGCTTAAAATGGCCAGACTGCAGCTTGCCGAAAGTCCATGCTTTCCTGCTGCTTTGAAATGTTACCGCTGGCTCTAGTCAACTCTCCTATTGTCTGTACCTGAGCCTGGAGTGTCTAGACTCTTCCATTGGTCTTCATGCTCCCTAAGCTAATAGCTCATGCTATTGCCAGGGATCAACCTGAGCTAAGCATTTATTTTTTTAATGATAAGGTATGTAGCCTTGGCTGGCCTGGAACTCACTCTGTAGACTTGGATGGCCTCAGACTCACCTTTGTGAGTCCTCCTGCCTCTGCCTCCCAAGTGCTAGGGTTAAAGGCATGTAATGCCAAGCCTGGCTGAGTTGAACATTTTACTCTTTGCTCCTGTTCTCTCCCAGTGACCCTGATGTCATTAGACAGATGAGGTATCTAGGGTTAAAAACCTCCCACCCCACCCCACAGGAAGGTGGAACTGGGCTTGGAACTTAGCTCATCCCCATAACCCAACCTCAGTACTGCTCTGTGATGGAGTGACTTATTTAGTTGGAACATCACAAAGGTGACCTCAGTCTCAGAGGGGTTGGGGACAGCCTATACCTGTCTGTTGCTGACAATCGCTTGACACCTGAGCTTAACTACCTCTCTGGTAGTTAGGAGAAGACAGTTACAAAGATAACCCTTGATTTCTTGGCGCTTCCAGAACCTTCCTGATCTCTGTAGCATATGTAAATGCACATATCTAAGTGCAGAGAGAATCTCTTGTGTACTGAGCGGAAGCATCACCTGTCAACAAAAAACTGAGGCAGGAAATAGGAGGTGGGGGTTCCAACAGAGAGAGATGAGCTCTGGGATAGAATCAGAAGGACATTTGCCCCAGACTCTGAGGAAGATGGACACATGAAACTGAGGAGAGGTTTCTCCTCCAGCCACATGGCACGCAGAGAATAGAATAAATGGGCACACTAAGTCATGAGCTAGTCAGGGAACAAGCCAAAGCTTACGGCCTAGGCAGTTGTTCGTAAGTCATAAAGTTCCAGAATTGTTATTTCTGGAACTGGGGTGTGGGTAGACAAGCCCATGGTTACGTTAAACATGGAAAATCCCTTAACATTTATTTCATTTGGTTTCAAAGTCAGAGGGAGAGACTCAGACGCGAAGAGGAAAAGCTCAAAGAGAGTGAAGAAATACCAGCCCGATGAGGAGGCGGCTGGCACCGGGAAGCAGAGCATCTTCTCCATTCAGCTGCCCATCATGCCGCTCCTTGCTGGTAGCTAACATGCACTTAGCGTGTTCACATGCGAGACACCCATGGTGACCGAGATCTTGCTCCGCCGCTCATTTCATCCTCACTGTCACCTCAGGAATGCCTCAACTGTACACAGAGAAAAAAAAAATTGCAGTCCCAGGGAGGTTAGCTACCCTGCAAGATCACACGGCTGACAAGCATAGCGTCAGAATTTGACTCCAGAGAACAGGAAAACCCGTGGGAACATAACCGTCACGGTTTTGTTTGGTAAAGGAGGTGCTGTCTTTTAGTGACTGCTCTCACTACAGGTTCTCACCGAAGCACCCTAGCAAAGGGTATGGAGGGATGTGGACCACTCATGACGTATTCGGTCATGTCCTGTCATTTGCTTCTCGTGACAGGCTTTCGTCCATCTGCTCCGTGAACTTGGGGTGGTGTTGTGGGCAGGGAGTTTTCATCAAGGAAAAGTCTTGCTAAGTAACACAGTGCTCACAGGACAGTAGTGGAGCTAGGGTTGGATTGTTTTGCCTTGTAAGAGTGTCCATGTTTATGAATTTACCTTCTGACAATGAACGGATGTTTATTATATTCTTATACTTTGATAAGGATACATTTTAGATTAAATTATGTAATTATAAAAAAGAGCAATGGGGAAAACAGTCTCCTCTACCCCCTGCCCCATTTAGAGAAAATAATTTCAAATCCATTCCAAACCATTTTCTGGCTTTTCACGCTCAGGAGGGGTGTGCGCCCTCCACTGGCTATTTTGCAGAGTTGCAGGCTCTGTTCTGAGATGGCACCAATGCACACACCGTTAAGTCCAAGTGTCAGTAGAAGACAGTGTGTGTAACTGCTCCGTGAAGGACCTTGCCGACAGAGGGACTGTGTGTGGCTGGCGGGGAGATGAGAGCTAGGTCATTGGGAGGGCAGATATCGGATGCTGGTGGTCCAGGAAAGCAGAGATGAGCTCCAACCCCTACAGCAACCGCAAGAGCTGGTCAATTAGAATGGCCCTGACTTGGGGCTGGCTGCTTTCACCGTAAAATCATAGCCTGAGATTTTCCATTCCAAAATGTGCACCATTTTGTTTGGCAAACATCTTCCATTTCAGGTTAGGCCATAGGCTTTCCATACCATCATAGGAGACATCCGTTGGCTTGTATCCCAGTGGGACTTTTGGAAGGTCGTGATTGCAGGAGTGAACTCTTGCATTAAAGGAGGGGGCAGTGGGTGGAGGGCTGGGGTGGGTGAGCAGCCTGGGGCAGGTTGCTGTGTCTCTAGTGTAAGAGTTCAGAGACCTGGAGTGATTGCTCAACATGTCTGAAGCTTACCTCCCTTCTGTAGAGTGAACATGACAGCAACCCTGGAAGAGCATCTCAAAGGATCAGGGGGACAGTGATGTCTGTTTAGGGCTGGCCTCCGTAAGAGCTCACCTCTCCCTCCTTCACATAGTAGCAGGGCCTTTCTTCTGGGAAACTGTGTCTCATGGGGGTAGGTAACTTGCTAAGGGTAGAAGCATTTCTGGTCATCACAACCAGCAGCAGGGTGCTACTGATACCCGGTTGGATACTGCTACATGTTTTGTCATCCGTATGGCATAGGAGGGGAAGTAGGGCACCTGTCACAGGTGCTCTCATGTTCTCTACTTGTTTAAGGGCCACAGTTAAAGACACGCCTACCCCGCGCTCCAGGTGGCTGCATGGACGTCAGTTGCCTTCACTGGTGTTTTGTCTTGATTTAGCTGTCTCCTGTAGCATGACCACTGGTGATGTGTACAGTGAAGGCCAGGCTCCATGCTTGCTAGCTGGCAGCTGCGTGCACTTGACACGTGGCTGGTGTGGAGAAGGAACTGCCTGTAACTTTTGCTAAAGTTGCAACAGCCACCTGGACATGGGACACCAGCGTGGTGGCACAGGTCTGGAACAGTGGCTGTATAGCCACCTATCTGTGTAGAAGGCACACAATGGACCAGTTATTTCTGTGTGAGTGGCACCGGTGTACCAGCACATTCTTACTGTACTCAGGGTGATTCAGAAAACACACACTTCAAGATAAAGTGATAAAAATTCAGTCCTCTTAGGCAGCTGGTTAGACCTCGGTGTAAGATGTTGGCGCTGGATATCCCACCTGTGAGCATTCCCCAGTTTTTCCGGTTCTGGGCATGGATCCCATGTGTTTGGGCAGACAAGGCAAGTCCCCTGCCACCGAGCTACATCCCAGCCCTTCGTTTTTTGGAAACAGGAGTCTTGCTGTGTAGCCCAGACTGACCCGGAACTTGAACGTCTCCCACCTCATCCTCCTGAGGGCTGGGATCACAAGTGACTGCCACCATGCCCAGTGTTCCGATGCTTTTGAAAGGCTTTCCTTTGTTGTGTGAATTTTATTTTTCATCTTTCCTTTTTCCCCTTTTACTGAAAATACATTTTTCTCACATAATATATCCTGATTAGGGTTTTCCCTCTCTCTGCTCTTCCAAGTTCCTCTGCTCTTGTCACTGCTCTGTTGCTGTGCAAAGACACCACGAAAGAAAAACATATAAGGAGGGGGGTGGCTTGCACTTTCGGAGAAGTAGTTAAGCACTCCATCCTGATTTGTAAGAAAAGAGGGGGGGTAGGATGGGCTTTTAGAACCTCAAAGCCTGTCCCTGGTGACTAAGCATTCAAATGTATGTAGCCGTGGGGGCCAGTCTTATTCAAACTTCCACATCCCAGTCCCTGGCCCCACAGGCTTGTAGCTATATCATAATGCAAAATGCATCAAGTCCAACTTCAAAAGTCCCCATCATCTGTCACAGTTCCAACACTATTTAAAAGTCCAAAGTTCAAAGTCTTGCAGATTCATGCAATCTCTTAATTGTAAACCCCTATAAAATCAAAAGAAAAAGCAGGTCACATACTTATAACATACCATGGCACAGAATATACATTACCATTCCATTATGCATGTTGCGTTTCTCCTCGTCCCTTTTGCTCTTTTTTATTGTAGGTATGCATTAAGAGTGACCACGAAGCTACTCAGGGTGGTGCACACCTGTAATTCCAGCACTCAGGGAGGCAGAGGCAGGACAGCCAAGGCTACACAGAGAAACCCTGTCTCGAAACAACAACAAAGTTACCACTAGCAACCTGAAACACAGTGATAGGCTGTCTTGAAATCTCTGCTAAAGCCATCAACCCAAGACTCTTCAATTTAGCTTCAGGCAGATTTTTAGGACAAGGGCAAAACCAAACCAAAATAACAACAAAACAAAACAAAACACCCTCAAAAACAGAAACAAAAGAACAAACAAAAACATTCTTTGCCAAAATATTACAGGAATAGTCTCTAGAGCACTTACTGATAACCTTCCCCTCGGAAACTCCATGAGCTGGGCTGTTAAAATTCACAGCGCTGTCTGTAGCGCTGTCTTCCATGCTCCTACTAGTGTGGCTCATTAAAACCCACTTAAAGCATTCAACCGCTTTCCTAACCCAAATCCACATTCCTCAGCAAACATCGGAGTCAGGCCTGTCACAGCAATACTCCAGTCCCTGGTACCAACTTCTGCCCTAGTCACTGTTCTATTGCTGTGAAGAGACACCATGACCAAGGCAACTCTTACAGGAGCACGGTGGCAGGCAGGCAGGTGCTGGCGCGGTGGCTGAGAGCTGATCCGGAGGCAGGGGAGTGGGGGGGGAGCAGGCTTTGCTCTTCCACGTCCTTCGTATGGGCTGCAGGCAGAATGCGTGTCCCGAGTATCTCCCCGCCTCAGTGGTCAGGGTTAGAAGTGGTTCTTCCCACTTTAAATGACTTAATTAAGAAAAACATTTCTGCTGGGTAGTGGTGGTGCATCCCAGCATTTGGGAAGAAGAGAGAGACAGATTTCTGTGAGTCTGAGGCCAGCCTGGTCTGGAGAGTTGAGTTCCAGGACAGCCAGGGTTACACAAAGAAACTGTGTCTGGAGAAACAATGAACAAATCCCTCACAGCTGTGCCCAGCCACTTGGGTTTTACTTCCAGACGTAATGAGGTTGACAACCAAGAACAGCCACCGCAAGTCTATTTCTCATCATCCTGACCCACAATCATATCTCCTCATGGCATGCTTAATTTCCAGATGACAACAATAACTGGGTCATGATTATGCCTAACATGATATAACTATCCCATGTACACTGAAAACACAGCATATACCTAACGAAGTCACAAAAGTCACAATTACACCTAGC
Source organism: Pachyuromys duprasi (assembly GCA_028658305.1). NCBI lineage: Eukaryota > Metazoa > Chordata > Mammalia > Rodentia > Muridae > Pachyuromys > Pachyuromys duprasi. Next base: position 52,143,637 of record CM053761.1, read on the forward strand.
ATGATGTAATCATCACACGTACAGCTGCAAGCGCATTATCTATTTAACCAGGTCATAATTATGCCTAACATGATATAACCATTGCATTACAAGTGCGAATACATTATAAATTTAGAATAGGTGGCAATGCCCCTGGAGGGACATTCTTTCAGCATCTCAAACTTAAATATGATAGCTATTGATATTCTCTTAATTGATGTTACATTTCATGATAAAGAAATTGAGGAAAAGAAAACACAAGTGTCTGTACCACTGCATTCTTAGCAAACCGTAACAGGAACACTCATGTCAATTATAATCCTTTTCTGCAACTGGTCAGTGGCCCCCGCTGGCGTCTATCTGTCTGTGTGTCTGTCAGTCTGTGTGTCTGTCTGTCTATCTATGGTTTTCTTGAGACAGGGTTTCTCTGTGTAGCCTTAGCAATCCTAGACTCGCTTTGTAGACCAGGCTGGCCTTGACCTCACAGAGATCTGTCTGCTTCTGTGTGCCACCGCACCCAGCTCCAGCTGGTATTTTGTAACCACCTTCTTTTCCTACCCATTCGGTATTTCCTCCACCCTCAGCAAGCACCTCAGCAGGTCTTGGCTCTTTTCCTGGAGGAGTGAGGCCCACTTTCATTCCTGGAGTACCTGTGCCCTTTGTTATTCTGCCTGGATAAGGTTGTTGTAGTTTCCCATTGACTTTAGTCTCAGGACTTGGTAGCCCTAAAGGATGTTCTGTACTTCAGACATAAACTTTCTTACATCCATTGTGGGAAAGCAGTACAATTTTTCCTTACAAATCTAGATCAGTCACACTTCCTAACACTGTTATGCCTTTCTTAGTATGTTGGCTTAAGGGCATTAGAAGCCCTAAGTGGCCTTAGTGGGGGTGGTGTCTGAGCTTTCAGTTCAACAGAATGTTTGTTGTGTCTCCCAGAAAGAGTGCCAGAACATTATTCGGTAATTATTTGGTTTTATTCTAGGTTTATGGGCTATCTAGGTTCTTGGCTACACAAATAGTGTTGGGTATGGGTTCCGTCTCCTGGACTGGGCCTTAAATCAGACATTGGTTGGTTACTTCTACAAGCTTTGGGCCACCATTGCACTAGAGCATCTTACAGGCAGGACGCCATTGTAAATCAGAGGTTTTATAGCTATGTTGGTGTTTACATTTCTCCTTTGGTAGCCTGCAGAGAATCTTTCTGTACCAAAGCACCCTTTTTGGTTATGAATTTATTACCAGCTCTTCTCAGGTTTCTGATGAGAACCTGCTTCTGACTGCAATGGGTTATGGGGGCTAATGCTGTGTACATTTCCTTCTAGGCTGGCAAACAGTCATCACCCATGGCAAAGATAAGTTTATCAACATTATGGATTGCTTTGTGACTTTAAAAACAGAATGTCCTATTATGACTGAAGAGCAAAAACAAGACTTAAACCCTTTGACCATAAAGATCAAGTGCGCCTCTTGTCTCCCGTCTCAGCCCGTATCCATTGGTGAGCTGCAGGTAAGATGGAAGCCCCGCTTTCCCTGTTAAGAGCACCTCCTTAGCCCACCCAGGTGGTTACTGTGAGGCATCTCTAATCTTTCAGGTGCTTGATGTGAGAACCATCAACATTTAGGATTCTGTAAGGAAACATTAAAGAAATGGGGTTCCTGAGAGTAGGAGCCACCACATCGGAGGTTTTCCATGACTCGCTAAGTGTGCTGCTAACGGGTATCACCAGCCTGTCCAGAAATGTGTGGGCTTCCCTGTTACAGCAGCAGCACACAGATGGGTACTTACTGTTGTAAACCAGCCAGGCTCAGTGCTACCGTGCACCCTGGAAGTTACCTCTTTCTCCTCTGGATCATTGTTTCTGGGACTGTTTTCTTCTTCCTGTGTTTGTTTGCTCCTTGCTTTTGCTAAAACATGTTCTTTAATATATATTCCACAACCATATTATTTCACATTCTAAAAATAGCTTTGTATCTTTTTTATATTTCATGCTCTCATACTTGGAAAGTAATTTGTTTAGTGTTTTAGTTTGCTTTCTAGTGCCAAGATGCAACATTGAACAAAACCGATGTGGGGAGGAAAAGGTTTATTACATCTTAGAGGTAGAGGTCAGCATCAAGGAAAGCCAGGGAAGACACTCCAGTAGGAACCTGGAGGAAGAAACTGAAGCAGAGACCACAGAGGAACACTTCTTGCTGACTGGCTCTTCATGGCTTTCTTTCTTTTTCTTTTATTCTTTGAGATAGGTTCTCTTTTTGTAGCCCTGGCTGTCCTGGAACTCTCTATGTCTCAGCTTACTAGGGTGGTACCACACAGAGTAGGGTTAGGTTGGGCCCTTCCACATCAGTCATTAATTAAGAAAAATGCTCTACAGTTTTTCCTACAGGCCTATCTGATAGGGGTAATTTCAACTGATATTCTGCTTCCCTAGATGACTCCATCTTGTGTCAAATTAACCAAACCCAAAAGAAACCAAACCAAACCAACCAACCAACCAAAGGAAAAACAGCTAGCCAGCAGAGTTGGGTTTAGACATCTTGGTTAAAAATCATTGCTTCAGAGTTTTGAAGGCATTGCTACTTCTCTCAAAGGTTGTAGGCCCTTCTTTTTGTCTTCTGAGACTATCATATGTGGTGATTTGAACGACTGTCTCCCACAGCCTCAGGCAGTTGAATGCTTGGTTCCCAGCTGGTGGCCCCGGCTTGAGGAGGTGTGGCCTTGTTGGAGGAAGTATGTCACTGGGGGTGGGCTTTGAGAGTCCAAAGACTCTATGCCATTTCCAGCTCACCCTTTCTGCTTCCTGTTTGTGGATTAAATGGGAGCTCCCAGCCGACTGCTTCAGTTACCATGCCTGCCTGATGTCAAACTTCCCTGTCATGGTGATAATGGGTTCCTCTCCCTCTGGAACTATAATTTCTAATAAATCATTCTTTCCAGATGTTGCATTACTGATGATGTTTTCTCATAGCAACAGAAAATTAACTAACATTATGTATCTTAGTGGGAATATATATATATATATATATATATTATATTTTTCTAAAAAATAAATCCACATACATTGTACTTTCATCTTGAAAATATCACTTCACAACAAGTTGTCAGGAGTCTCGGGAAGGCCCATGTGTAGCCATCTGTTCTCCCCAGTACATATCTAGAGCACAATAAGAAAATCAGGACATGGACGTGCCATCTTAGCATGCGTCGATGAATGAGCTGTCACTGTGCTCAAGCAACAGCATGCACTAGCAGCGCAGAGGTGCACTTTTCTGCTGTTGTTTTATAGTTTCGACAACCCCTCACATCTGTCATCATCAATTTGTTCTGCATTTACAAAAATTTTGCCGATTTTGGAATTGTCGGGATTAAATTGGTTCCCTTCAAAAAATAGGTTGAAGCCCTAATTCCAATTACATTATAATGTGAGCTTATTTGGACAGGGTGCCTTTGTGGAGGCAATTGAGTTAAAACGAGGCCATTGGCAACCACAAAGACAGCAGGATCACCTCCCTGCCATCCTGCAGGTAAGTACACAAGAACGGAGCACTAATAACTGTTTTGTTTTGTTTTTTTCTTGCCAGATAACTGGGCTCATACCATAGAGAGCCTTTCAGAACCTTCTTTCATTTAATACTGTGCTCGCCTGTCTTAGTTACGGTTTCTGTCACTGTGATAAACACTACGACCAAAAGCATCTTGGGAAAGAGAGGGTTTATTTCAGCTTACAGCTCTCAGCTTACACTCCTTCATGAAGGGAACTCAGGGCAGGAGCTCAAGGCAGGAATCTGGAGGCAGGAACAGAAGCAGAGGCCATAGAGGAGTGCTGCTTACTGTCCGGCTCCTCATGGCTTGCTCACTCTGCTTTCTTACACAACTCACAATCACCTGGCCAGGAGCAACACTCCCCAACTCCCGTGAGATGGGCTCACTCACATTAATCATTAATCAAGAAAATTCACTATCTACTTGTCTCAGTTAACATTGTGCTCTCCCAGATATGTCTAGGTATGTGTCAAGTTGACAAGAACCAACTAGCACAGTATCTTTTCACAGCTTGAGAGCTCATTTCTTCTGACTAAAGAGTCATGCCTTTGACATGTTCTTAAAATACTTTGTCCATCTGGGCACGGTGCACACTTTTAATCAGAGCCCGCTAGAGGCAGAGGAAGGCAGATCTCTGTGAGTTTGAGGCCAGCGAGGGCCAAAGAGTGAACTCCTATCTCAAAAAAAAAAAAAAAAAAAAAAAGGTCTTTGTTCTCATCTTTTTATTTTACCTCCTTCAGGTCTGTCTGTAGTTGGTGTCTGTAATTAACTACATGTTAAATCTTTTCACATCCACCTCCATGCGTCCTGTCTACTTATTTCTAGTTTTCGTATTTCAAGCTGCTTTAAAAAAAATAAACATAGGTACCCTGAGAAGCTCTATTTTCTATTTTGCTAAAAGTCCTTTTACACAGACATACATATGTGTATATATATATATATATGTATATGTATGTATATATATGTGTGTATATATATATGTGGGGGGGGGGATAGAAAAAAGAATTGTGGTGAGTGTGCGTGCATGTTCCCATATACGCTGCCTGAAAGCAAGTGGCAATTTTAAAACCTGCATTAAAAGTATTCATTGTTAGTAAGTGGAACTACCATGGATCTTATGGACACTATTCTATTTACTTAAATTATCGAATAGGCTTATGTTTATGTCTGCTCATTGTCGTGCTCTCATGACGTTGTTGGCTTTGTGTACTTACTCCCCAGCTTCCTGAGATCCTTTCCTACCCAGCTTCGCACCTTTTCCTCTGCTGGCTCCCCCACTTTCTTCATCCTCATGGGCATGCCCTGGCTTTGTTTGCTTTCCTTTTTGTGGAGACCTAGCTTTGATTTTCAGCCCAGCAGAAACAAAACTCAAAGGAGTGAAAGGTAGGGCTCAGGCCTCTCCTCACGCTTTTCTTAAGCTTTAGCCTTTCTCTGTTTTGCTTGTGTTTGTCCAGGCCAAAGCACCGGACATCTTTGTATCGGGGCAAACTTGAGCATCACCAAAGCCGCTCCTAAGTCTGGTTGACCACGGCAGCCTGTTCCACCGCTGAGCCAACCCCAGTAGGATTGCCTTTGCTAAAATCCACTTCTCTTTACCTTGTCTGTGCTCAGCGTTAGGACTGGAATTAGAAAGAGTTGTAAACAGAAGCCTATGTCTGTCTCCATGGCACTTGCTGTTTGGGAAGGGAGGAGATGGAGCTCACTTGTCCTTAAGCCTGCCGTCTGTGTTTTGTGATGCCCATGTCTTGTTCACTCACCTGACCTGCAGGCCTATGTTGACCTCACAGTGTGGGCTTCCTTGGTGTGCCTGAAGGAGGCAACTCAGGCTTGCAGGGCTGTGGGCAGTGAGTGTGCTCTGCTGGGTACACAGTCGGAGTGTGACCTGCTGACCCTGCTCTCTTGCAGAAGCTGTGCAACCCTGTGTACTGCAGATACCAGTTCCACAAGACTCCAGTTCATGAGACCGGCGGAGAGCCCCATGGGACTCACGTATTTTTCCAGGATGTCAATGTTATCTTCCTTGGGGCCATGCACTTCAGTGACGTGAAGGAGTACCTGGAGGGCCCCCCCATGATGGTGGAAGTCCATGACAGGGACCGAAAGTTAGAGGAGCATTCCTGGAAGCCTGCCTTGTTTGGAGAGGACCCTGTGGATTCGTACATCAATCTCCAAAGTTTCATCTCTCCCAAAGACACAGAGAATAACCCCTTTGAGTCTCAGAACAAGACGTGGAACCCTTATGGGGTTGCCCGGGTCAGTTTTGCCGATCTCCTCCTTGGTTATAAGTACTTGAACCTAACTGTTCCCATCCACAACTGTGAGCCACAGTCGGCCACCCAGAGCGAGGGAAGCAGGAATAGAAAGATATCTGCCCGGTGCCGCACAGATGTCCTCCGGCACAGCCCAATACCTGCGGGCAACTACCTGGAGGCCAACTCTCTGCTCAAGCTCCGAGTGGACATAGCGGTGCCCCTGAGTACTTGGTGCATGGGCCAAGAGCCTGACCTCATGGGAACCCAGATTGGCCGCATCATTTTTGTGTTCAACACCAGGAAGCTGTCCCTCCTACAGAGCCTGCTGCAGGATATCACCAAGATCAATGCCAAAGCCCTGGACCTGGACAGCTATCCTGTTCAGAACATGCAGCAGACCCTGTCCGCCTTCAGGGTACGTGTGAAGACCCAGGAACAGAACCTGGATGTGCTCACTGGCTTCCATCTGCTGGATGGGAAGATCCACCTGCTTATTCTGGAAGGCTTGGCGTGCCACGGCCTGAAGCGGCTGTGGGAGAGTTACCAGAGCTGGTAGGTAGACTTCGCCACACTCTATAAAGCCATGGCGCTCTGGATACAGGGCAAATGGCACAGGTCTTTCACAGCCAAGGCCAGGTTCAGTGTCCTGTAGACACTGAGCACAGGCAGACCTGGCTGTTGTAGTGGGAAGGGGAAATTTAGGATTGGGCTGGTGAGATGGCTCAGTAGGTGTAGGTGCTTTCTGTGTAATCGTGGTGCCCCCAAGTTGAATCCACAGATCTCAAAGAAAAGTGAAAGGGAAGCACTGACTCTCCAAAGTTTCCCTGTGATCTCCACGCATATGCCATGCCGTGGTGCACGGAATAAAAACGCATCATTTTTACAAAGGAAACAGATTTAGGATGATTTAGAACATGGTACCGAGAGAGAGCTCTGAGCAAGTTAGGTTTAATTGTTGGAGGGATAAGGACCCTCCTTTAGTGGGAGGGCAGATTCCAGGGTCCCAGACCTCATGTGCTAACAGCAAGAGGCCAGAAGTTGTCTCTGTCTACCCAACATGGGGCTGTACCACCGTGGAGCCTGTCCTGATGTGCTGGCAAGCTGGGACACCCCAGAGAGAGGCAGGACCTCTCTTTAGGCTTATACAAGACAGCCAGGAATTTATATCCACACCAAAATCTGTACATGAATGCATAGTATACAGCATATAATCAAAAAGCAGGAACCGAATTTCCTCCAACTGATCATCAAAATGTGGCCTTTCGCATATTGTACAAGATGGAATGTGGTGTCGCAAGCAGGGAGACATGTAATGTAGCTACAGAGCAAGAGCAAGTTTAAAAACAGAGGTCTGTAGCAAACAGATATTTTTAAATAGATGATGTTTGGACAATTTTTTTTTTCTCCATAGCAGGGGTGGGGGTAAGGAAAGTAATTTCCTTTCAAGCAATTCATAACGATAAATTCAGCCAATTAAAAATAATCTATGTAGTTTTTTAAAAAAATGACTCACTATTTTTATTAAATTTATTTTATCATTTCACTTTATGTATGTTTTATTTGCCTGCACATCTGTGTACCTTGTGTGTGCAGTGCCTGTGGAGGGCAAGAGGGCACTGTGTCTCTTAGAACCGGGGTTCCAGCTGGCTGTGAGTCACCATGTGTGTTCTGGGAACTGAACTCGGGTCCCCTGCCAGATCAGTGCGTGCTCTTAACCGCAGAGCCATCCATCTCCCCATTCTCTCGCTATAGGTTTTAAACCTTTTGGTTTGAGATAATTATACATTAACAAGTATGACAATTTTGAGTATGTAACAATTATACATACTCTAAACTATGACCAAGAGGTCACCTGTATCCCCCACACGCGTCCCTCTGATGTGATGTATAACCCAACGTTCTGACAGCGTCATGTGGACCTGCTGCACATGAAGTCTGTCACATAGAACAATGCAGCTGCTGCAATTAAGAGACAGAATTATTTGTGTCAACTTAAAGATTGTCCTCCGTTGCCATGGTAACAAAGCCTGCCCTTCTTAACTGTCCTTAATTTCTGCCAACCAAAAATTTGTTCCATCTTATACTTTCATTATTTTGAAAATGTGACATTAATCCGTGCGCAGTGGTGTGTGCCTGGCAGAGGCAGGTGGATCTCTGTGAGTTCAAGGGCACCCTGGTCTACAAAGTGAGTCCAGGACAGTCAAGGCTACACAGGGAAACCCTGTCTTAGAACAAAAAAGAAAGAAAGAAAGAAAGAAAGAAAGAAAGAAAGAAAGGAAGGAAGGAAGGAAGGAAGAAGAAAGAAAATTCAAATATTCTTTGTTTGCAGAAGCAAAACTGCTTTTCATAAGCTGATGAACTTGGTGAGTGAAGGGGTTGTTTGTCTTTGGGAATTCTGTGGTGTTTTCCGCACAGGCCATCATGTGAAGAGGGGTGGCTTCTCCCCCTTTCCAGTCTGCACGCTCTTGCTCCCAGCTGTAGTGGGAGGAGCTGCAACACCGCTTTCTGTGAGCGGTGAGTGGACCTCACCTTGCTGCACACTGGCAGAAGGCATTTAATCTTCCTCCGTTAGGCACGATCCCAGGACTCAGGCATTTCTCTCTTTCTGTTCTTTGTCAGTTGGAGGAAGCATCGACTCCTGATGCACAGTTCATGAACCTCAGTTGCAGGTAGACTAAAACACTTCTTTTTAAACTGTGAACTTAGAAATAATTAAGGACTCACAAACTGCAAAAATAGTAGCTGGGTGCGCCTTGCCCAGCTTCCCCCTTGGCAGCATCTTTGTAACCTCAATGCCTTATTGACTGACAGAGCACAATCAGCTAGACTAGAATGCTCTGATATTTAAAAAAAAAGAGAGAGAAAGAGAAAGTTTCTGTCCTGGACCTCAGCAGTTTAGGCTGTCTTTAAGTCTGCATCAGTTGAGTTCTGAGGTTGCAGATGTGAACCATCATGCTCATAGTTTTTTTTTTTTAATATATTTTTGAGAAGCAAAAGTTTCAAAATTCTAGATGACAATTAAGAAAACACTCTCATAATATCAGCCTAGAGAAAAACTTCTCTAGTATAATATAAAGAGTAAGAGAGAATGGTCCATTTTTTGGACTACATTAAAAGGAGTAATTTTTGTTCAAAAAAAAAACACCATAAAAATTTTGAAAATACAAGCAAAAACCTGAAAACATTTGCAGTGTATGGAACAAAGTTGACAATCTTGGCTGCATTAAAAAAATTCAGTGTTGAGTATGGTGTATTCATGGCCTGTGGTCCCTCACTCAGGAAAGGGTGTAAGAAGGAATCCTGAGATGCCAAGAGAGGCTGAAAATGAAAGTCTTATGCATCAGTATGACAGCAAGACAAACGTCTGAGTGGAAGCAAATGATCTGAATTCTTCACAAAGCAGGAACTACAGTGATCAGGGAGAGGTTCCTGAGGGAACAGGAGGGTGGGCACAGAGCTCATCAACTTTCACCATGTCGGAGCAGTACCCTGAGGGTAGGCTGTATCTAGGAACCTTACCAGGTTGCTACTGCTAGAGTACCAAGGGTGATCCCAGATCAGGGAGGGACAAAGGAGCAGGAATGGGGATAGCTGGCCTTGGCCACTACTGCTTTCAGGATCCCATGTTGGATGTACCAAGTTCATTTATTACCATTACAGTCCAGTCACTGCTTTTAAAACAAATGTGTAAAAGAAAATCCCTGTTAGACAGAACAAAGCTATCACGTATTCCCGGGACCTGTGCAAATTCTCCTTCCTCCCAGGGTCAACACCTCCAATCGCGAGGCATGCAAGGTGCTGTATGACTCCAGGTTGCTCTTCCACGACCGCATGTACGATGACCTGGAGACCCTCCTGTACCACGTACATTTGTTCAGGCCCGTGTCAACGCTCCTGAGGTACCCAGCGCTCTATGTTCGCGGGGCTGTACCACGCAAGGCCTTTCAGGCACTGACCAAGTGAGTATGGCTGGGACAGCAGGGCCATCCCACTGTCTGGAGGCCAAGTGGGCAATGGCGACAGCAGACGAGAATGTCCTGAACTTCCCAGGCTCCAGGAGAAGCAGATGCCAGTTCTCCTGAAATGTATCAGAACACGTTAGCTGAAAGAGCACTGGCCAGCAGACTGAGCATCTCTGTGTAGTCTGCTCCCCCGGGGGACATTCCAGAAGGACCTGAGGAGGAAGGAGCGGGTCAAAGCATAATTTCCAGTGAGAATTGGGGACATGGGCTGCAATGTCAGCCACAGCCTTTCCTTTGGCCCAGGGCTTCCCTTTGTCTCAGCCCTCTCGAGGGCCGAGAAAGCCTATTGCCAAAGAGCCAGATCTTGCAGTATGCCCTGCCTGTCAGCCTTGCCTTTGTTCTAGGTGTCCCGAGGGCTTCCCCATCCCTCTGCAGACCATTGGCTGATAGGTGCTGGAACCTGGCAAGACCCCAGTTCAGAAAGGAACTGGGCATGAGGAGCAAGGGATGCAGGGGAGCTGCATGGGAAGTCCCTGTGTATCCCTTGGGGCAAGAGAGCAGCGGGCATCTGGGAATATTGACTGAAAATATTGACCTTGAGGAGCCACTGACCAGTACCCTTATGGCCCCTCCCAGGCTTGGGGTAGGCTGTGATCTCTACTTTTAGGAAGATCTGGCCTCAGCGAGTGCTATTGAGTTAGTGAAGCGGAAGAGAACAGAGAATTAAGAGACTATGAGTCCAAGAGGAAGAGAAATGATAGAACAAGAGCTCAGGCACGGAAGGCTTCACTTGCTTCTCACTTTTGTCCTATGGTCATGGAAGGGCCTGGGTTGGGTGCTCTGATATTTGGGTGTTAGAGGCAAAGGCTTGACTGTCTGTTTTAGTAGATGATACTAAATAGAATTGGGGAATCTATATTTGGAGGGAACCACTGGTCACAAAATACTTTTTGTATTAGGCGCTTGTGATGCTTAATTTTTTTAGAAACAGATTTTGCTGCAGTCCTGGCTATCCTGGAACTCGCTATGTAGACCAAGCTGGCCAAGAGATCCTCTTGTTCTGGAACTCACTATGTAGACCGGGCTGTCCTAGTACTCACAGAGATCCTCTTGTCCCGGCCTCCTAAGTGCTGGGATTAAAGGCATTTACCGAGTGGTTGTTGATATTAACTACCAACTTGATGGGATTTAGAATCACCATGGAAACACACTTCTGAGTGCATCTATCACGGTATCCTGATAGGTTTGCCGATGAGTGAAGATGTGTCCTGAATGTGGCTTGTACCACCTCATGGGCTGGGGTCTTGGACTGAATAGAGAAGAACAAGTGAGTTGAGGACCAGCATATTCTCTGCTTCCTGACTGTGGGCGTGACATGGCCAGTCTCCTTTTGCCATTGTGGCCCCTATCCCTCAAAGCATAAGCTGAGTCAAGCCTTTCTCCCTTAAATTAATTCTTGTCAGGGCTTGACCACAGCGATGGCATCAGAAAATTGGTACTGAGAAGTGAGGCTGCTGCTGTGCTGAACATGAACACGTGATTCACATGTCCTTGTGAAGAATGAGGAAGAGCTTGGGGTATAGAGAACCATAGGATCCCATAGGCAGATATTAATAAGCCAATCCGGTAGGAATTTGGAAGTCCAGGAAGCTGAGAGAAATGCCAACAGTCGGGGCCTGGCTGGTAAGGTTTTAGACAGAAACAAGGACTTTCCTGTGCTAGAGGTCATTCATTTTATATGTAGGCAAAGAGTCTGGCTGTATTCTGGCAATGTCCTGAGAACCTGACTGAGGCCGGATAAAGATCATAATGGGCTACTTTGCTTGGCAGAGAAAAACCCAAGATGGGATAGCATTCAGGCATTGTTACAGTTACTGCTTTCGGTTCTGACTGGGGTGGGGGTGGGGGTGCGAGGGGAGACAGAGAGAGATAGGGAGAGGAAGAGGGAGAGGAGAAGGTGAGTAACAAATGGGTCAGAAAGATGAAAATGTGCTGTTTGGTCTGGGAAAAGAACTCGTTTTAAATGGCAGGCAGGGTGGCTGAGAAAGCAGCTGTAATTGTTAAAGATTAGCTCCATTACAGAGAAACAGAAAAAGTACCCAGAGGGCCAGACCCAACCTGTGGGAAGTCCGTCTTGAGGAAATGTAAGGGCAAGGCCCTAATCTGAGAATACTACTGAAGGGTGTCAGGGTAGCATTGCCCTCCAGGGTGAGCAAACAGGGTCGGATGCAATTGTGGTCCAAGTGAGCCAGGTTACATCTTGAGCTGGCAGAACTTGGCAGCACTGTCCATGTGGTACTGGATTTGCAGGCATTAAAGATGCAAGAGTAATGGAGTAATGGAGGCTTGTATTACGATTCTTGAAGGCCAACAAGGCCGGACAATACGTGGCAGGGTTGGGAGTTCCTGCAAGGAGATCCTGAAAGGCTACAGCATGAGGCTGTAAAGGTAAAGTCTAAGTTTCAGACCTTGGGATGTTAGAGATGTCAGGACCACAGAATATCAGCTAAGAAAGATTTGGGTGTGGAGTGGGGTCTGCCCAGGACCTCCCATGTGCTGCTGGAGGCAGAGCTGGAAGGTTTGGAGCCCAGATGATTCAGTCACAAGTGTCAGATGCCAGATACAGAGCTTCAGGATGTGGTGTTGGTTCTGTTGGGTTTAGGCTTGCTTTGGTCTGGTCCCATCCTTTTGGGATGGGAATATTATTTTGTGTCATATATTTGAATCATGTAACTTTTTTTTTTTGTAAGGAGCTCACAGTTAAGAGATTGCCTCAGGAAAGGCTTTAGATATTGGACTTTTGAATAATTCTATGGGGACTTTTAGAGTTGTACTAAATGTGTTTTAGGTTATGAGATAAAAATAAGACTTTAGGATGAAGAAGTAGTATAATTTCTAAATGACATGTTTAGCAGTCAAGTTTACAAGGGTGGGACTTGTGAGAGTTAATTTGATTGTCAAAGTGATGGTATTTAGAGCCATCAGGAATTACAAAAAGAAATGGTCTTGGGCTACTAATGTTTATTTTAGCCTTAAAAGTTTTAGGGTGGTATTATCTAACCTGCTATCACAATCAATAAAAGACAGACACCTGATAGATTTTAGAAACGCCTATTTCACCTGGGGCTGGGCAGATATTACCCCCTAAACTCTCCTTATCACTTCTAAGGCCCATCTCAGGCCATCTGCTTTAATCATTCCTATCTGGGCTTCCTCCCACCCACAATCCCAAAGTAGGGATTCTGCATTTAGGCTAGTTTCCTCCATCCATGCTGATTGTCCATATGTTTCTCCACGCTCACCCTCGGCCCTGCACTTCCTTTCTCCTCTGATACCTCCCTCCCTCCCCTTCCCATGAGCCTTCTCTCCTCAAAGCCCACAAACTTTGGCTACACCTACCCCTTTCTGCACTGCCCAGTTTTAGGCCTTTTAATCAACCTATCAGGAATAATTTCTTAGGCAAGGTTACAAACATCATTTTGGGGTATATGAGCGTCTGCTCATAAAAGACAGCAAGCAGGCCTTGGGGAGCAAATTAATTAACAATAAAACACAAAGCACCAGACCATGCTGTTATAACCAGGGAAACAGCTTTCAGCGTACTTTGCCAAAATATTTACCTGAGCAAGACAGACTTGCCCTGAAGGTGGGTGGTACAGCTTCATGGGCTGGGGTCATGGACTGAATAAAAAGAGAGAAAGCTTGACCAGAGTTCATTTCTCTTTCCTTCCTGCCTGTGGATGGCCAGTTACCTTATGCTCTTAATATCCAGGCCTTCTCAGCCATGAGGGATGTATCCCCTCCAACGGAAAGCCAAACCAAACTCTCCGCTTTTAAGTTGTTTCTTGTTAGGTATTTTGATAACAGCAGCAAGAAAAATGACTAATATAGTTCTACAGCCACAGTGACTGTGTCTTGTCTTTGTTTCTGACAGTTGAGGAAGCAGAGGTTCAAAAAGGCCAAGTAAGAAAGAGTCCACTGATTCAGTAATATACTTCCCTTCAGTGTGGGCAGCGAGTAGCACACAGAAGTTCTCAGATAGTGTCAATGTGGGTCCTGGGTGTGGCCACTGCTACCAAAGTGAAGTCCTGGGGCTTGCGGAGTGGGACAGCCACTCAGATCTCAAGCTCTGTGCAGGAGGGAGTTGTGACCGCATCACCCATTCTGGTAAAGGAGGACCCTGAGATGTACCTGCTGAGGGCCAGCTGGCATGTTGGGGCAGCTCCCTAGAGGGATGTGGGACTGATGAAGACTATGGATAAAGTCATAGTCACAGAAAAATCACTCAGTGCATATTTTGGGCAGTCCCTAGCTTTAGCAGGCTTGGAGGAAGGGAGAAAGTCAGGAGTCCAGCCCAGCCATCAAAACTAACCCTGGCGCCACTGGTCAACCCGAACTCTCATTTCTGCTGCAAACTGAGGATGTGATACAGGTGAGGCTGAGTGGCTGGCCATTCTTCATTTCAGGATCCACGACATCTGTCACAACAGCACCAGGCTCAGGGAGGTTATTGTAAGGGATCTGCTGCCTTCTTCCTCCATGGTTAAGGACCTGAGCCTAGGGTTTGGAATACCCATTTCTCAGGAAGAACTCGGAGATGCAAAGCAGATGGCCACATCCCCCCCACCTATTCCCACTGAGGAGAACTTCATACGTCGGATTTCTACCCTCCCGCAGGAGATCCAAACCCACCAGGACAAGTACCTGCAGTGGCGGAACAACATGCTGCTGAGGAACCAAGCTTACAGGGGGAGCCTCGTCCAGGTGGGCTTCCCCTCTACCCTCCATGCTGGGGCTCCCAGGTTCCGCTGTGGCTTCTGGTCCCCAGTAAGGGATACAGGCCAGGTGCCTCAAATCTCTGCTCGCTCCTCTGGTTCAGGACGCTGGCAGGGCTGAATCATGCCAACACACTCGTTTTCAGTCCCGCTTAGCTTGGCTGCCCTTCTTAAACATGAGAAAGAGCGAGCTTAGGCACAGGGCACCCACCACAACCCTAGGGTTTCTTTTAGAAGAACTGTTATGAACTGTCTTTCGTAAACTGCTAAGGCCATGGGTATCATAGGTCATCTAAGCAGCATAGAAGTAAACTGGACCATATGAGAAAACATGAAGAGGAGGTAATAGAAAACGGAGAAGCTAGTAAGATGACGGAAGTTCAGCAGTGTCTGGCCTGGATGACCAAGGGTAATGCCTTATCCCAAGCCAGCCCCGACATCTTGGAAATACAAACATGTCAAGTGTGACTTGAGTCTGTCTCTCCTTGTGAAGACTTCCTCGCCCTCTGCCTTCATGTCCCACCTCTAGTCTCCAAGTTCTGCTTCTTCTGCTTCATCATTTCTTTATTGGTGGTCATTTTTATCCTTTCTTATCTTTTGCAATTCGAAGGAATTCTGACTATATACCAATACATTTTTTTTCCTGTTGAAGTTGTGTCTTTGTTTTTTTAGGATATACACTTAGGATTAGAATTGCTGGATGCCAGCTCCATTGTCTAGATCATATGTTATTTTGAGACAGGGTTTTGCTATACATTCTGGCTGACTTGAAGCTCACTTTCTAGTCTACCCCGGGTAGTTTGTACTGACTGTCATATCAGTTTGACCAAGTAGCCTTTCGATCAGGTCTGTTTATAGTGGTTGGGATCACTATTGAAATTGCATCCACACTATTATTCTCTTCAAAAAGGTAGCAACTTACTTTCTTAGTTTTCATATTATATATTTCTTTTATTTCTGATTGCAGTTTTATAATATTTGGGTTTAACTTCTTGTTCTTTTTCTGAATTCATGTGGAACTTTAGATAATTTTGATATTAGAAAATCATGTTTATATAATTTGGTTTAAAAATGTACTATGAACACCAAGCACTTTTCATGAGGGTTTCTTACATGTATTTATTGTTTGTTTGTTTAGTGTGTGTGTGTGTATGAATGTATTTTGCACAGCACCTGCATGAAGGTCAGAGGACAACTTTATGGAGTTGATTTTCTCCTTCTACCATGTGGGTTCCTGTAGTGACAATTCTGAAATTTTGATTTCTTTAGAAAACACAGCAATATTAATCACTTTAATCCTAGGTGTGGGGTACAGAGCTGCCTGGAGCCGCTGACTGTGATTTCCCTCATGCTCCAGGAGAGGTGTGGTTTTGCCTGCTGCATAACAGTTACTGTGACTGTGTGACAGTTAGAAGTCTAGGGACTTTTCAAAGGGCATATAAATGCTAGATCCCTGATACATGGGATGGTTGGTTGGTTGTCTGCTCATTGCTGTTGGTCTCAGTTTGTCTGTTTGTTGCAGGATATTTGATTCCATTGTGAATCCCGAGATTGTGAACTGTCAAACAAAACTTGTTTCTTGTTTGGCTCAGCCCTAGTTCACACCCAATACATCCAAGAGCTTTCTGTTTACTATAAACAAATACTTGTGGTTTTGGCTCAGCCCTAGCACATGCCACAGAACTTTCTGAAATAGGATTAAATAGAGTTAACCCTAGGTCAAGAGGCAGAACAAGCAACCAGCTGACAGATATTCAATAGAAAGGAAGGACATGGAGAGAAGGGTATTTAAGACTGCATGGAAAAGAAGAAAGGGCTTTTTGGCTTTTTCCTTCAGGGACATCAGCTGAGTAGGAAGGTCAGCTGGGTACTTTCTCAGCCTCTCTGAGCTAGCAAGTTTTCACCCTAGCATCTGGCTCCTGAATTTTCATTGGTAAAATGAAATGATTGGGACTTTTCATTCTTTAAGACAACCGTGGTTTAATAAGTAGTCATGTGCAAAGAAGAAACAACAAGAAGAAATGAAATATCCTGATGGTGAAGATCAAACTTTCCCCAAGGAGCTCAGGGCCCCTAATCAGCAGGAAGTAGTCTAATGATAACAATACCCTCTTTCTGACAGCTGACTTTATTCAGGGAGCTTTTCTCTTTCCTCTCTACCCTTTTGTCTCTCCCATCTAGTGTTAGGGGGTTGAAAGGGAAGAAGAAAGTGGGTAGAGAAGGGAAGAAGAAAAAAGAACCCACAAAGTAGCAAACTGTAAAGATAATGTATAATTTGGGGGGCCTTTTAAAATCACCACTCTAATGAGACAAGGACCCACTAGATTTATTCAACAAGCTTTAAAACATTAGAGCTGGGCAGATACTCATCTCTTCTACCCCTCTATGCTAATCAGCCACATGCCATATTGTTCCCATCTGGGCTGGTACTGATCTATCAGGTCAGTCCTCATGGCCACAGCCTTTTTCTACCTCTTCTTCCTTGTTCTTCTCTCTTCTCTGTGGTCCCTACCAGAGACCCCTCGATTGGGAACGGAAGTCTAACCTCTCTGTTCTCTCATGCCCAGCTATAGGCTGCTCTTTATTAACCAATCAGGGATACTGGGGAGCAGTGTTTACACAACACTGATCAATGATTGCCATCTTGTCCACTTCTGGACTGCAACCAGATCTAGGGCACAGAAATCAGTGTCTGAATACTCAATGTCCCAGACCAGTCCCATCAGCAGACTGGCCACAGATTCCAAGGACTCAACTCATGTCACTAGGCTTGGCAGCAAGTGACTTTATCTATTGACCCATCTTGCCAGCTGTGTTTCCAGGAAGGGAGGGGGGAAAGAGATACGAGAGATTGGAGAGAGAGAGAGAGAGACAGACAGAGAGAGAGAGAGAGAGAGAGAGAGAGAGAATGTCATGTGTAGGTATAGGTCTTGTGGAGGCCAGAAGAGGGCATCAGATGTCTTGACGCTAGAATTCCACAAGGATGGATGTTAAAACCAGACTCAGGTCCTCTGGAAGAACAGCAAGCGTGTTTGATAGATGAGACATCTCCCTAGCCCTGAACATATGTTTAATTTCTAGTTTTTATTTTTATTTCGTGTATATAGGTGATTTGCCTGCATGTATGTGTTTGTGCATTGTGGTTTGGAGTCTGTGGAGGGCATTGGATCCCCTGGAACTGGAGTTACAGATGGTTGTGTGGATGCTAGGATTCCAAGTCCTCTGGAAGAGCAGTAGGTACTCTTGATGTCTGAGCTACCTCTCCAGCCTCTCATTGACATCAGTGAGTATATTTTGTGTCAGTTTGGCTGTTGAGACTTGCTTTACTGCTCAGTCTCTTGGCTTCAGGAAATGCTCCTGTGTCTGTGAAGAAAATGTGTCCTAAAGTTACTTGTCAACTGCTGTCCATGTCTGATATATCAGCTTGGTGATTTGTCAGGCTTCCTATATCCTGGTAATTTTTTTTTTAAAAACAGAGTCATACTTTCTTAAAATCAATTTTTAACACAGATTTTTTTTGTTTTTGTTTTAATAAATTTATTTGTATATCAATCACAGCTTAGGTTTTTTGCGTCCCATGCGTAGCCCCCTCCCTCTCTCCCTCCCACCCTCCTCAACCCTCCCTCATCTCCTCCCC